>CM070718.1:33015271-33601450 GCA_036346275.1 Otatea glauca
AAAATTATTAATGATCTTTGATTGAAATATTTTATTTAAGTTCCAAATATCCCAAAGTATTTTAAATTTTTGGAATTGTTCTGGTATTCTATGTATTTTGGCTTTATCTATTTATCTGAATTATTTTAATTCGAAAATATTTTAAAAATCGGTTGAATAGTATTGGTAAAAACCCACGATCAAGCCCATTTCTCATGTAGCCCAACGCACGAAACCTAGCCGCATCGCGTCGCTGCCGTCTAATCTTGATCCAGATTTCTTGTTCGCAGTGTAAATCATGCTGTCCCGGTTGCGCCGATCGTGTCTGCGTGGGCGCTGAGATTACACCACGTCGCCTGCGCCATATCGCGGCCAGATCCACGCGCGCTGAATCCTCGAATCTCGAGTCGTGTCTTGCCGTTGCATGCCTCTCAAGCCACCTATTTAAGCGATGCCTAGATTTTTGGGGCTCGAGTCTCGAAATGTGTGTGTTCACATACCGTCTCATCGTTCGAGCCGCTCTGTTGCGCGTGATCGTCGTTGTTCCAGAGGAAGCCACCGTCGTTATTCGCTCGGGACATCGCCATCGATGCCGCCGCCGTAGCCAAGTCCACCGGTGGGTTCTCGTCAAGGCGTCGATTCATCTAGAAGCATCATCGGGAGCTCTCTGCACCGTCGTACGTCTTCGTCTCCATCTTCGGTGGCGGCGCCGCGTTCCTCCATTGTTCCTCCCATCAGTCCCGTCGTCCGATCTAGGCGTAGGGTGCGGATCTTGCATCAGCGCATGGCGTTAGCCGCGTCTTTGCGATGCTTCTCCTATGCGTGTAAGTGTCTGCCGTCGGATCGTGATCGCATGGTGTGATTGCCTCACATGTTTGCAGCCCGTGGCCGTCAGATGGGATCTGTGTGCCGGTGCCTTGCCAACGCGTCGCCCGCTTGTCAGCGTGGGCTGGCGCGCCATGCACGCGTCCATCGTGGACCGAACCGATTGGGTGGACCGGGTCCATAGACCGGGGCGCTGATCTTTACTGCGTCTTAGCCATTATGACATCATCATAATCGGTTTTCTATCGGAAAAAATATTTCGACTGAAATTCATTTCTATGCTGACGTCATCATGAGGTCATGCTGACATCATAAATATTATTTTTCGGTATAAAAATAATTCAGTTTTTCAATTTTCTGGTTTATCTTTTATTTCAAACTTTGAATAGCTATATCTTTTGCATATGAGCTCCGATTGAGGTGATTCCAGTTTCTAAAAATTTTAAAATCATTCTCTATTTAATGGTGAATTTTATTTAATTTTGGAGTTTATATTGCTCTCTGTATTTGCTATTTATTGCTTTCTCGCTTATTACGCATAGGCGTCGAGTTGCCGGTGAGTTTGTGATTGAGGAGCCACACGAGCAAGGTCAGGCGAGTCGGAGATATTTGAAGGCAAGTTGTTCTTTGATCATGTTGAACCTATGCTTAAAATATTATATTGTTTCAAAGTATTGCATATTAATTCAAGTATTGTTGTTTCAAATATGTTGGGATTAGCTATTGTCCACTTTGAGTTACATCCACCTTACCATGTTGTATGTCGTATTTCATTTGTCACCATAGAATGGTTTAATACTAATTGGTTGCTATAATTGCCAATGTGGTTAGTTAGACCTTAAGTAGAATGCTTAGTCGTTCAATGAGTCATCATTTTATGTAAAAATGGTTAATCTTGCTTAATGATTATGAAACATGTTTACTAAATTTTGTGTCAGTGTTGTCACACAATGTTGTTGTGATTGATGGCGTGGTGCATGGTAATTAACCAGGTGGTAAAATGATTTAGGCGAGGCAAGTGGCATGTATTTGTGGTGGGCCAATCACGGCACTTAGGCGGATCGTATTGTTTTCTATGATAATGGTTGGTTCATGGTTATGATGATTTTTGTTAGTCTTGCCTTGGTCAATTAAGAACTTAACCTTACAAGAATTTGGCTGAGTCATTCATAAACCACATATGCATTAAGCCAGACCTAGGTGATTAATCTGTCAGTCTAAGCTTTTGTACTATTTGTGGTGGTGTGAGGCCCGGTAGTGGTAACGATCCTCACATGGGTATGCTCACATGGCGCAAGAGGAGGCCACTGATGTGATAACCGATCCACCAGTGTTGAAACCTTAGCGGATAGTCTTTGGATTTAGATAAGCATTGGAAAGGCTTTGTTATAATCACTCGCCTTTGTGTGTATGGTTGTATCTTGTGGGTAAAAGTGTATAACCTCTGCAGTGTAAAACCTATTCGAATAATTGTGCTCGCGGTATTGAGCATTGCTCGTGAGTTACTGATCAAGGGTTGGATTTCATTAAAAACAAATGTGGGTATGGAAATAAAATGTAGAATAAGGTTATGAGTTGGTTATTGGAAAACAAATGGAAAATGTATTATTGTTATTATTTGTTTCTTTGTATTTCAATCTATTTATGCTATTCTTTTACCAATCTTTATATGCAAATTAACCATGTCATTATCCTTTGTAATAAGCCATGCATATAGTATATTAGACTTGCATTTTGTGCGCAACTTATTGAGTGCTTTATGTACTCACCCCTTTGCAACAAAACATCACCAGTTAGAGAAGAAGCAGCTTTGCTTTTGAGGAAGAGTATCGGGAAGAGAGCGAATAACTAGAGTCTGCGAACCTTGTCGATCGCTTGTGGTAGATTGAAGGGTTTCTACGCTTGTGTTTATTTTTCTGCTATTTATTTACTTTAGGTCTTAGCCTCAGTATTACTCATGTAAGATTGACCATAAGGTCATCGAATAGTTATATTTAATATTGATGAAGCCTTTATTATGTTAAGTTAAGTATGATTGTGATATTCATCAATGTTGAGCACTGTGCACTAGCGTGTTCTGGACTAGTCGAGAATACACGAGTCCGGATTTGCATATTCGGTCCCGACAATATGTAAGCACATTTAATATTCTCAAACACTCAAAAATTCAGCAATTATATTCATGTACATTTATGCATATCTCTATACATTACAACTCAAATACATGGTCATCTCCACATAAGTATTTAAATCAGACAATACTCAAGAGTGCCACATCATTCATTCCCATTCAGATTATCAAGAAGATTAAAGCAAAATCATTTTCATTCACACATCAAGTTTACATCTCTAAATACATATTAGATTACATGAGTTCAATCATCTCCTAATGACCTAAGAAGAAAATCTAGGTTGTGCTGTCGAACCAACCTCCTCCAAGATCGTGCACTCCACCAATCAAAGCACTTCTACAACCTAGCTGCCCAGTTGTTCCTTTTGCCCATACCTCCCAGCCAAATGGCAGTAGAGGATGTTGCATGCTTCCCAACTGTTCAATTCCAACCCATTGTTTAACCAAGTCGGTTCACCTGCAGAGCAAAGAAGACAAGTTACAACAAGATAAATACCTAAACTAGCCTTTCATCTTTAACCTTTACTTCCATCCCACTACGTACCAAAACACCCTTCTTACCTGCATTCATGTTACGACTAACCTCGTTGATTAAAAGCGATGCGCAAAGGAAGGGACACAGAGACGGTCACCTGTCCCTTTCCTTTTCCCCGCCATTCTTCTTCACCTTCTCTGCGGATAAAAGGTGCCAATCATTAGTTTGATCATTTTTCCTTGCTCATCATGATAATGAAAAATCTGAGTGAATGGTAACCACACATAACTGCTATACACTAAAATCCCCATGCACGTAACCATTGATTTTATCTAGGCAATGCTATAATTAGAGCATTATATAAAGAAAAAGCATAAAGATTTTAATCATAGCATGATCTAAGACCGGGTTGTATATTTTAGTATCTCAGTTCTCATGATCGAAAATACAATAACAAGCATACCGCACTTCTCAACAGATAACAAAGACATACATAAACTCAAGACATCAGTGTTCTAATCATCAAGTAAAAAGAAGCAAGAATACATGCATAGTTAAGCACAAGAGCAAACATTTCAATATCCAAATGCGTATCCATCCTTTGTCATGGGCATAACCATGTGAACCATCAATACTACATCACCATCCAATTCAAAATATAAACATTAACCAATCTGGGACTTTATGCATTAGATAAATAACTATGGCAGTGCACCGCAAACCCCGCTCTCTGTTCTAACCATAATAAGGCTAAGCTTCAGTGGTAAACACTACTCTCTATCTCAATAATACAAAACACCATCATCATTGATCAACAGAATTCCTTTAGCCAACTATATCTATAAATTTACACACTAACTATTAGAAATTAAAACACAAAGAAGAAACAAGTCTGATCGAATCTCAAATCCACTCTCATTTATTAAACATAGTGTTTCATCATACACATAAGACAATCTGAACTACATATATATATACCTCTCATGATCACAATATAGAAAGGTCAAGCAATCGATGCAAACAAATCTATTCGCAGGATCCAATATACAAGTAATGTATATTAAATCTAACTTCACAAATGAATGCATCATGAATAGCATCGAACAATTAGTGAGCTAATAGCAAATTGGAGAGAAGAAGTAGCACTTAGCTTAAGAGGAGGATGAACCCTAGTCATCGCCGAGACGTGGTCGCGGCAATGCGCGGCGCTTCTGGCCATCGGTGTTGAGGGCCTAGATCCGCTATTCTCCGCCGATTCGGAGAGGAGAAGCCGTGGTGCGACGGCTTGGCGCGCAGAGAAGCGCGGCCGGCTCGCCGAGAGGTGTCGACGATGCCGCAGAAAAGAGGTGACAGCTGAGCCTGAGGATCGGCGGTCAGCTTGGTGGAGAGGCGTAGGCAGCAGTGCTCGACAGGAAGACGACGCACGAGAGGGAAGCCGGGTGGCTGAGGGCCAAGAGCGGCAGCGGCGGTGCTCGAGCGTCCCGCACGAGAAAGGCGAGAGGAGGATGCGGCACCGAGAGAGGAAAAGTGAGGAAAAGGATAAGGAGAGAGAAATGAGAGTTAGGGTAAGAGAGAGGTCGGACGGGCTAGCATTTGGATCAGTGATCGAATGGGCCAATTGGGCGAAAAGAAAATGGGCCCAAAATAGTAGGAACAAATCTTTTATTTTCTTTTCTCTAATTTAATTCGAACATTAAGATACAAAAATAACTATAGATACACACCAGATGCACACGACTTACCATAGTAAGAATGCTGCCTTAATTTTATAATTTAAATAATTTTAGCCTCTTGAATTCGAAGGATAAGAACCAAATAAGATAAATTGCACATAACCCCAACCTAAAACCACACATGTTCTATGAAGTTGGTTTCTATTTCACTTTCCATCTGATTTCTTTTTTCCCTGTTTAAAAGTTGTTATTTGCTATATTTTTATTGAACTACATGTAGACTCCGACGTTCTAGAGTCTACAACGGCCGACTCTGACTTCACGACTCGAATCAATGAGCAAGGCAAGCACCTCCTTTGACCATGTTGATCCCAGTTTTACAAATGTTTTATTGCATGTGTATGTTCATTAAACTTTGCTATATTGTGGGCAATGGTAGTTATACCTGTAGACTTAAGAAACTTCCTTGATAAGTATGGATTTGAGAACCTTAATAACCCTAGAATAACATAGACAGTACTTAATGTCAACCTAGGCATCATAATTAGCCATGCTTAATAAAGACTCAAGGACTTTACAATTTAAAAATGTTGGATATGACAAAAATGGGTTGGATATGACTATTTGATGCTACTAGGTAATTTGGTATAAAAACTCAAAACAAAACTATGGTTTTGACACGGGTGATTATTGGCAATAATCGGAGGTGTAGGTGTTGCACGTAGTGTAGGGAGAGATTATCGCCGAATCGATTAAGAACCGAACTACGCGCTCATTAAACCTAAGAATTACCATACAACCACAAGTCTTTGGTATGGGATAGTCTTAACCTATTAAGTTGCTTAAAGCGGCTTTGCACATTGGTAGGTTTGTAGTAGTACGGGTTGTTCTATTATGGATTGCTCGGGGCGCCACACCGAGGTGTTGGGAATAACGCTTGTTGATATAATGGTATACGCCATGCTATGGGGGAGAAGTGGGACAATATGGTGTATCACCACTTATCGTACTATGTACACACATCTTCTGCCACCATAGTATGGGTTTGTCATCACCGGACTCGTGCAAAATTAAGGTTAAATAATGTAACGGTTATGTAATGATCCCCCTTCCAACACACCAAAGGAAGTTTGTTACTGGCCTGGCAAAAGGGGATGATCATTTCTTGTGGGTAAAGCTGTACACCTCTGCAGAGTGTAAATCTTTTCGAAAAGCCATTCCCGTGGTCATGGAAATCTTGGTGTGCCAAAGACGAGTTAGATGTTTTTATTTTCATAAAATTCGGTTTCTACCATGTGTTGGTAGGAATGGTTCGTGGACATGGTCATATCACCCAGTTCATGAATTTACTTATTCGTATTTACATACTTGTTATTTTATGTACTCAATCAATTGCTTTTACTTAAATTCCATTTGCAATCTACTATTATGTATTTACATTTCAAATTGGCTTTACGCAAATTAACCATACAAGCTTTTCCTTTGAAATGGCTGCATATATTATAGGTTTTGAAAAAGTCTTCTTGAGTCTGAAAGTACTCACCCTTGCTTATTTGTTGGTTTTATGTGAGGATAGTGAAGTTCCAGATGACAAGTACTTTAACGCAGTTACGTAAAATTATCTTAGCGAGTTTTTCTAGGGTTTATGCCTTGTGAGTTGACTGAGGGTTGGATAGGCACACTACAAGACTTTTGCTTCTTCTGATACAATATACTTTGAATTGTAAGACTACTCTATATCAATAGCTTCTGCTTTAATAATATTGTGTATGGTTGTAATTTCAATTGTTGTAAATGTGCGTACTAGCCACTGATCATGGGACTAATACTGTATGCACATAGATCATCCTTTTTGGTATTCTGTACCAAAAGGAGTCGTCTGATACCAAATCTCGTTTTCGGATGATATCTCGGAGGTGGGCGAAATCCGAAATCTCGGCGACATCTCGGAATTTTGGACAAATCCCAGAAGAAATAAAAAACAAAAATTCAAATCCGGTTTTTGCAGAGATTTCCGAAATCTCAACGAGATTTGCCGAGATTTGAGTGAATTTTCACCGAGCGAAAAATGCTCAAACGACATCAAAAAAATTTTAAAGACACATCAATAATGTTCTCATAAATATTTTAGATGATTACCAAGTCTGAGAAATATTTAAAAATTCAAAAATTACTACTGTTCTGGTAAAACTCTAACCGGCAAATTTGAACCGAATGAAAAATAGAACAAAACAAGTTATAAAATTTTGTAAAAATTTTACATGGTTATTATGAATCATTAATGTTCCCATAAAATTTTCAGATGATGATCGATCTTCATGAAGTTTAGAAAATTCGGACAGTGCTACTATCCTGATAATTTCCTTACCGCCAAACTTTAACTAAATGAAAAATGGTCCAAACCACATTAGAAAATTTTGAGACTTTTTTGAATTGTTTTGATGCATCATTAATGTTTCTATAAAATTTTCATATGATCATCAGGCCTTAAGAATTTCTAAAAATTCTGACAGTGCTACGTCCTGATAAAAGTCTGATGATCAATACGTAGATTTGTTTTAGCAATCAAAAAAGGTTTAAAAATTTTAAAAATTTTACATAAGGATTCTAAGGAAATTCTTAAGATCTCATAATGATTTTGAATCATAATCACACTCCAGTGAATTTATAAAATTCTTACAAGGGCACTGTACCATTTATGTTCTTTCTTTTTGATTTTTGAAATATGACAAATGAAGTTCAATGCTTACATAGATTTGATTGAGCAAACAAAAGAAATTTAAAATTTGTGAAAATTTTATAAAATGGTACTGAGGAAATTGTTAAGCTCTCATAAAAATTTTGGGTCATGATCACACTCGAGAAAATTTATAGAATTCTGACAAGGTTACTGTCCCAATTATGTTCATTCTGTTTTTGATTTTTTAAAGATAACAAATGAAGTTCAATTAATTTCAAAAAACATTTGTATGATCCTACGCTACTAAATATAGTTCTATAAATTTTTCAGATCATGACCAAGCTTGTAAAATGTTATAAAAATCTACCAGTGTTTCTGTCGAAGTTTTAAAACATCTCAAAAATTCGGTTTTTCAACAAATTTTCATGGAAGATGACTTTCTTAAGTGTTATTGGACCAAAGCCGACTATAAAAAGTCAAAAACCGGTCAAAAAAAAACCTCCAGATTTGTGAAATCTAGTTGAAATTTCAAAATACTGTAGCAATTTAAATTTTTTCATTTTTTAACCGGCCAAGATTTTGGATCCCGTCCCCGGCCGAAATCCAAAATCTCGGCCAAAATTTCGGCAGTTTTTTGAATCTTGGGCCATGATCTGTTGATCATATCTATATCTCTTGTTTGAGGGGATTAAGCATAGGCATGAATTGAAAGCAGTAGCGCCTACCAGGGACGCGCAAGCTGGCTTAATTTGAGAAAAGATGCTGACCACTGGAGACTATAACAGGAATTCCAGGTTTGTAGCCGCTGTTTGAAAGGAATCATGTGATCGAGCTGCATTCAACATGAATGTGTTAAGAAACCCTAATAGCCCATTGGAAGGTCTATGTGGTCCCTTAGCCAAAACCACGGATGAGCGCTATAAAAGGAGGAGGGTCCCCTAATGTACAAGAATTCATTAGCAATAAAGAATTTCCGCTTTCGCTCTCCTAAACACGTGTCTCTCTCTTTACATTCTCCACTTCAGATCTGTTCGGGAACCCGGACTATTCGATAGCGAGGTTCCTTAACACGTTATCAGGACGAAGCTCTACAAGAGTTCAGATTGAAAAGGTGAAAAGGTGGGATTCGACGATTTGAATCTAATCGTTTTTGTTCCTTCGCATGCATCTATCCTACGTGGCACGAAGCTACACGAAGAACGCTCGAAGCTTCTCGGCACGAAGCCACAGGACATGAATTCACTGTTCATCACAGAGAAAAAAAATCACGCGTCTCGGTTCGCGTGCCGCAAGCGGCCGGCCCGCCAATTACGCGCCCGTCGCGCGCTCGCGGCCGCGCTTGCCAAGCCGACCGGCGCATGAAGCTCGGCCGGCCGCGGTGCAAGCCACCCATCCTGGGCTCGGCCGCTCGCACATGGGCGCAGCCGCGTGCCCTCGAGAATCTCGCCCGCCGCTGCGAGCACGAAGCGCCGTGACGCCTTTGGGCCTAGGTCCGCCGCGCGCCGCAGCGGCCGGCCGTCCGCCGCCGCCGTGGCCCGCCGATCCACGCCGCCGCACGAGCCTCGGCCGCGGCCGTCGCCGCCTCGACCTCCGTCGCGTCGCGGCGCTCCTTCTCCTTCCGCAGACGCGGCGTTGCCTCGCGCCCGCCCGACCACGCCACGCGCGAAGCGCGTTGCGAGCGCTCACGGCCGCCGTGCCAGGCCGCCGCGGCTCGTCGTCGCCTCGGCCCAGCGCAAGAAGCGCCGCAGCCGGCACGCCTCGCAGCGCCGCCACCCGCCTCGGCACAGCGCGGCGCCGGCCTCCGCAAGCCGCGCCCGAGGTGGCCGCCGACAACTCGCCTAGGCGCCCGGCGATTACGCACCTCCTCGCCTCGCCGCCTCGGCCGTCTCGCGCGCGCATGAGGCCGGCCGGCCGCGTCGCCCGCCCGTCGCCTCCGGCCTCGCGTCTGGCCGCCGTCGGCCGAACCGCCGCCGTTGCTGAAGCACGAAGGGGAAGCGCAAGAAGTGAAGGAAGGCGTCTGCGGAAGAAGCAAAGAAGAAGAAAAGCGGGATGGGTGAAGTGAAAGAAAGAAAAAAAAAATGAGAGGCGGCAATGCGTGGCTAGAAACCTAGCCTGCAAGACGTGGGCCAAGAGGATGGCCCACCGTAGGCTCTATTTGGAAGAGAAAGAAAAAAAAAGGAAAAGAAAAGAAAAGAAGAAGAGAAAGAAAATACTGAGAAAAATTGCAGAAAATTTTGAAAAATTGCGAGAAAATCAAGAAGATTTATTTGGCTCTTTTTAATTTTCTAGCTTTATTTCTCTACATTTATGAATATTCTTTATGAATTTTGAATTCATTGCTTTATTTTATATAATGCAATGCATATTTTTTTACGCACTTTATGCTTTTGCAACCATTTTCTATCAGTTACATTGATAATCTAAACGGAATCTTGTTATCATGCGGATGTCGGCATTGTGAATCGTGAGTTTGAAGAAGCGGCTCGCATAATCGAACTACCTCACTTGGGCATCGGACGTAAAGATTGTTCTTGGGGGCAAGAAGCTCCGTTCGCGATTGGTCTACGGTCCTCGCGGGGCCATAAAACCTACTGCTGGCGAACGATCAAGCTCGCATTTTCTCGAGCACCACCTCTCAGCCACTCTAAAGAATGAATATATGGTGAGAGAGTGCACTTGAGCTTTGGACCGCACTTGAAGCGGTTGAAAAGCTCAAGTACACCATCTTGCCCCAAGCACGCAAGATTGGAGTGCGCTGAGGTTTCTGGACTTGAGCGATGGCGAGTACAATTCATCTTGCACGAATTTGTACCAATCTCTCTCTATGTGGCAAGAAGATCAGCGATGAAGAGAAGATTGAGAAAACTCTCTACCTTCCACCTAATGCTATCCAGAGTGCGGCTATCGTCGGGGCGCATACAAGGAGTATAGCGAACTGATTGATGTAATGCAAGTTCGGAATCGCAAGACGATGTTCTCGCAAGAACTATGTCTCGACCACAGGGCGAAACAGCGGCTGAAGTCAATGCCAATGACTACAAGGTGAAAAGCCCACTCATAGAAAGAAGGGCAAGCGGGGTGGAAAGGAGGCCCGAGCCAAAGGAAAGTCAAAGCCCCGTGAAGAGGATGACAAAGAAAAGACACACGCCAAGCCGTATGGACAGTGAGAACCGGGCGTGCTTCAAGTGTGGCACGCAGGGACATTGGTCGAAGATATGTCGGGAATCCAAGGAAGCGATCAGCATATCGGACTAAGAAGAAGGCAAAGGAAAGCGCCCTGGAGGCGCGCCGTAACATCGGTGAAGATGATGTCATGGATGTAGACACCCACTTGACTCATCCTCCGCGAATAGCACGGACATCGATCTGCGGCCACTATTATGGCAAATGAAGAGAAAACTTGCGATGACATAGAAGCGAAATTAATGCATATTTTCTGATTACATTTAATGCATTTCTTTTAGATTATGGTTGTTAGCATTTTCTTTGAATAAAGGATTGTAAGCTCTAGAAGAGCATACTTCTTTCATGAATAAATCGCAATTTATTCTTTATTCGATATTCTTCAATTTTGCAAGTAATGTTTGGATTGTTTTGCCTCTATCGATTAGAATTATATTTCTTTTATCTAGAAATCGTGTAGCGCCCAAATGGAAGAGATATGCATTGTTGATAGTGGCACAACAAATACCATCTTAAGAGAGTCTAAGTATTTCCGATCGATCACGAAGAACGGCTGGAAAGATTACTACGATCGCGAGGCGACTCATATGTAATCGGCTCGGGAAGAGCCACAATTATATTGCCTATGGGTACAACTGGTAATTGAAGAAGCCCTTTTGTACCACTGAATCAACTCGCACTCTCTTAAGCTTTAAAGACATCGCGCCAATGGTTTTCACGTAGAAACCAATGAAGAAAATGGCAAAGAATACTTGTGCATTGTGAAGCACGCGATATGTGGAAAAATGGTATTAGAAAAATGTCCCTCATATGAATCTGGGTTGTACTACGAATATTCATGCACCGAAGTGTATACTTCCTTGAAACTGCTTTTAGAAGCTCGAGTTATTTTCTTTATGGCATGGTAGATTAGGTCATCTGGTCTTAGAATGATGAGAAATATAGTGAACAACTCACAAGGTCATGGCATTAACGTTAAAATTTCCCGAATCATGAAGATTTTGTGTGCCTGCATGTGCCAGAAATTAATAACTAGACCCTCTGTCATGAAAGTGCAAAGTGAAATCCTGCATTCTGGAGCATCCGGGGATATTTTGGTCCGATTCAGCCCTGTCGAGGCCGTTCGATACTTTATGGTGCTCATCGATGCTTCCTCGAAATGGTCGCATGTATGCTTGTTGTCAACAAGAAACCATGCTTTTAGAAAGGCGATCTCGCAGATCATAAAATTAAGAATGCTTTCCACGATCATCGCGTGAAGTCCATTAGAATGGACAATGCGGAGAATTTACTTCAAAGGCATTTGATGATTCTTGACAAACGAACGAGGATAGCGATTGAGCACTCCGCACCGCTGCGTCCATACGCAGAATGGACTAGCGAAGCACTAATAAAGAGGATTAAGTTTATTGCGGACCGCTTTTGCGAGTTGTAACTTGCCCAACACTTGTTGGGGACACGCGATCTGCACGCGGCGGCTCTTATCAATTTGGACCGTCGGCCTACAACATCCATTCTCCTATGCGGCTTGTGCGGGATCATCCGAAGATCTCCCATCTTAGAAAATTTGGGTGTATGGTATATGTACCTATACCACTCCTCTCGTGATTGCAATGGGCCCTCTTCGCAAGTCAGGGATATCGTTGGTTATGAGAATGCATCCATAATCGGTATTTGGAACCCATGATGGAGATTTGCATACTGACCGATTCGTGATTGCATCTTTGGCGAGATCGTTTCCGTCATTAGGGGAGAAATCAACCTTTGGATGAAAAATGCGGAAAATCATATGGCATTCCACTGGGATCCCCGCACATGACCCCGCACTAATGAAGCAAATCAAGAAGTCGAAGATAATTGATTTGCGAATTTAGCAAATGAATTGCTGATCATTTTGTGATCGAAGGCGTGGTTAAGTCGCATGTACCCGCAAGAAATGCACGGAGAGGGTGGAAATACCAAAGAAAATAGAAGGTATCCCTCAACCTGCTTGAGGCCTCAAAGAAAGAGAGCGAGCAATCGGCTCCTCAAACCCAAAGTACCGGAGGCGTCTGAGAAAAGCTGGCGAGAGGACTTACCACAACCAATCACGAAAATGCCCCAAGGAAAGAAGGGGCAGGTTGAGACTGCACTGGAAAGAAGCCAACGGAAAGGCAATTCCAGACTTGAATCTTCCACTGCAGAAGTGCGGAAATAATGTGTGCACACATAGGCGATGAAAGCTAAAGGAACTTGCTCTGCGATAGGGAAAAAAGCGAAGAGCAAGTAGAAGTGCATGAAGCACCCCATGAAGAAATGGCCATAAACTTTGTAATAACGGAGAATCACTGAATAGAGCAACGACCAGCGTTGATGCATACTTTGCAAAGAAGATTGCCTCGATCATTGATCATGATCCGAGCACGCATCTCTAGCGAGTGCAAGAAAAGGCTAGATTGGGAAGAATGGAAAAAGGCAATCAACTGCGAGTTAGTCTCTCGAACAAGAGAGGTGTTTGGACCGTATGCCGCACACCTTCCCATGTAAACCCCGTAGGTCACAAATGGGTCTTTGTTAGGAAGAGAAATGAAAACAACGAAGTTGTAAGGTATAAAGCAAGGCTTGTAGCTCAAGGTTTCACTCAACGTCCTGGAGTTGATTATGAAGAAACCTATTCTCCGGTCATGGGAGGAATTACCTTTAGATATTTGATCTCAATTGCAGTCAACTTGAAGTTGAGAATGAAGCTAATGGATGTTGTCACAACATACTCATATGGAAACTTGGATAGGAGATATACATGAAAGTCTAGGAAGGAATTCCTATCCGAACCAAGATGGAGCAAATAGAAACACATGCAGTGTGAAATTGGAGAAATCACTGTATAAATGAAGCGATCGGGAAGAATGTGGTACAATCGCTTGAGTGACTTTCTCGCAAGAAAGGCTACACAAGCAGCGAAGATTGTCCATGTGTGTTTATCTGATGATCCCGAATGGATTACGTATAATTTTCGTCTATGTAGATGACTTGAACATCATTGGGACGGATGAAGAAATTGAAGAGGCATGCTCATACTTGAAGTAAGTGAGTTTGAAATGAAAGATTTGGGTAAAACCAAGTTTTGTTTAGGCTTGCGGCTTGAACATGTCCAAGGAGGAATCTTGGTACATCAATCAACCTACACTGAGAAAGTGTTGGAAAGATTTGGATTTGAAAAATCATATCCTGCAAAGACTCCAATGGTGGGAAGGTCACTCCAAGCAGACCTAGACCCATCTGAGACCTAGAGAAGAGGGAGGAAGTCACGGGAGCAGAATTCCCATATCTGAGTGCAATTGGAGCGCTCATGTACCTTCGAATAGCACTAGACCGGACATTGCGTTACTGTGAATTTGCTAGCTCGATGCAGTGAGAACCCACCAAAAGGCATTGGAAAGGGATTAAGGACATCTTAGTTACCTCCAAGGAAGCAAAGATCTTGGTTTGTTTTTGGAAGAAACAATGAATTGAATTTGGTTGGCTATGCCGATCTTTGGTACTTATCGGACCGCATCTTGGCAAGTCCCAAAGCGGCTATGTTTTCCTATGTGGAGGAACAGCAATTTCTTGGAAGTCGTCTAAGCGGACTCTTGTCTCGGCGTCGACAAACCACTCGAAATCATCGCTTTGTATGAAGCATCTCGTGAATGTGCATGGCTCGGAAGAATGGTTCACCACATCCGAAGTCATGTGGTTTGAACATTGAGCAAACTCCACGATAATTTATGAAGATAATGCGACTTGTGTTGCCCAAGCACGGATGGGTTATGTGAAGAGCAATCTCACGAAGCATATCAACCCCAAGTTCTTCTATGCTCACGACTTGCATAAGATGAACGAGATCAAGATATTGCATACTAAGTCATGTGAAAATCTTGCAGATTTGTTCACTAAATCACTCCCAGCATCTACCTTTGAAAGGTGCGTGAAAGGAATTGGGATGATGAGACTTAGAGAAGTGCAGATTTCAGGGGGAGATATGTCACATACTCCCTCATGAATCCTGAACATGAATTATGAATACCCAACATAAATCTCGAAGATTAGCAATTGAAGTTGGGAGAATTGTACTCTTTTCCTTAGCAAGTTTTTCATGAAGTTTTCTTGCGTAAGGTTTTAACGAGGCAATTAAGTGCAACATAGTAGCGTATGCTATGTACTCTTTCTCCAAGTATTTTTCCCTTTGGGTTTTTGGAGTTTTGAGGCATATGCATCTCATTGCAAAAGGCCCAAGGGAGTGTTAAGAAACCCTAATAGCCCATTGGAAGGCCCATGTGGTCCCTTAGCCAAAACCCTGGATGGCGCTATAAAAGGAGGAGGGTCCCCTAATGTACAAGAATTCATTAGCGATAAAGAATTTCCGCTTTCGCTCTCCCTAAACACGTGTCTCTCTCTCTTTCTGTTCTCCACTTCAGATCTGTTCGGGAACCCCGGACTATTCGATAGCGAGGTTCCTTAACAGAATGCATCCGGCCCGTTTTAAAAGGGTTGCGGTTAGTTATCATAGTTATCCTTAAGGTTTAGGAGTCAAGACGTTATGGTATCAAATCTCAGAAAATCCACAACTAATACACCTAATTTAAAGTTAATGGGACTCGAACAGTTACCCTTAGCCACAGGACAAAAGTACTTCATTAGCCACGGTTGATTGCAGCTTGCATGGTGTTTTCCAAGTGCAACTTTCTCGTACGATCAAGGTATGATTAGTCACAAGAGTGTACCAACTAATTAATCAGTGCGTAACGTGAAAAAAAAAATTGCGGATCGACTCATGTACGCTGTGCCGGCCAATCGTACAACGATATACGTCGTGTGCGGAGCTAGTGTTGTTGCACCGTGGGGACGTAGATGCGCGCCCACAGGTGCCGCCCGTTGACGACCAGCTTCACCAGGCGCTGCCCGCCGAGTACCGCCGCCGCCACGGCCGCGCGGCGGAACACGATCCTGCCGTACGTCGGCGGCACCCCCGGCGCCGTCTTCTCCATCATTACCCTCTCCACGCAGTCGCCCCACCTCCTGGAGATAGATGGTGTTGCTAGTTAGAATGGAAACTCTAGTTTAAATTTTAGTTAAATTTAATATCCTAAAAAATTTTAAAAAAATTGCATGCAATATATAGGAGTTTTGGATCATGATGTCTAGCTAGGCTCCCTGATGCCCCAAGTATAACACTGTAAGTTGCAATTTTTTTTCTCCGTATGTTAAGTCACCTTAATTTTCCACTGGAGAATCATATAAATTTACACCTTGCTTCAAGATATAAAGGTGTGAGCACATTTTTTCTTGCTTCACATAATCAGCGAGAAGAGAAATTGGCCTATATCTACTGTACTATTTAAAAAAAATGCATCACATTCCTTCTAAGAGGTTATAAATTACCACATTTACCGGGGAAAATAGATAAAGATCTACAACCCTTATGTTGGTAGGCCCAGATAATTATAATGGTGCAAATTAATTAGATATATACTAGAGCGTTATAGTTGTATATGAAATACAAATATTATAATTGTATTTGTTATACAACTCTATTTTCAAATAAAATTGTATTATCTAGCTGTGCGATTACTTAAGATATTCAGCTAGTTCATCTAAGGATAATTATAAGATCCATACATCCAGAACAAACCACAGCAATAGCGCCTTCCCTTCTCTCCTCAGTCCTTGTCCACACCTTCACCACTGCTCTTATTCCCCGTCTCCTCCTCTAGCCTATAGGTTCCCACCTCTCTTCTATTCCTCATGTACTCTCTCTCTCCCCCAGCGCAACAAGTTCCAACCAAGCAGTCGTACGCTGGTCAGCAATTGGTGTTGTGCTTTCGCCAGGCGTAGCAACTTCGAGTGCCGTCGGCTAGCCGAGCTCCCTCCTTGTCACCTGGTCCCTAGCATAGCAAGCTCCACCGTTGGCCGCCCGGTCCAAGGTCACCCCTACTCGTGCTCGGGGATGGCCATCTGCTACAACCGGAGCATGCACAAAGCCTCCCCTTCCGAGGAGCTACTAGGGCTCATCATACCTTTCGCTGCTACGAGCAAAACTCGCTAGATCTAGAAGGGTTGAGGCCGAGGAAGCAGTGTCATAGACAGCGAGCAGAGGACAGACAATCAACGGATGACAAGGCTGTGGTGCTAGGATGACCTTGCTCTAGCAGATCTAGACTCGATGGCGACAAGGTCCAGTGGGAATGTTGCTAATGTTTTCACAATTTGTTGTGCATATTTTTCGCAATTCTTGCAAGAAGCATTTTGATTTGTTGCAACTGTACCTTCTCAAAATTATTTGTCATCGAAGTCTTGAATGATTGTTGCATCATAATTATTTCTTATTGCATGAAGGGTGTCAATTTGTTGCACCACTTTGATGCGATTGTTTTAGTTGCAGTAACGATCTTATATGTTTTTTGTGGTGATCGTTCCATTTGTTGCATACGAAGACCCATAATGTTGCATCGTATATATATAACATCACGTATTTCTTTGTTTGATGCTTGCGAGGTAGCATAGAAGCACTACTGTGTATATCCAAACAAGATTGGTCAGTGGTATGTCTCTCCGTGAGGCCGAGATAAATTTTTTCAAAATTGTCCGTTGAGCTTATGCCTATTTTCTACACATGTTAATAACATTTTGTTGCAGCTATTGATGATATTTGTTATGCATACTATTCTCAAATGTTGCGCCATCTAGGAGGGATCCATAGTACATCTGGATACTAGCAACACCCTTTATCTATTTGTACAAGTTTTGCTAAAAGTAGTAACACTACTAAAAAATGTCATCTGGTGATACAAAGCCCTTAGGCGATGATGACAATGGCTATCATGATCGGTTTTGACCGATCTCTATATATCGCCATCTAAGTCGGTTCCAGCTCGGAACTAACCCAAAGACCAATTATCTCTATCAGTGCGATCATAGAACCGATAGAGATAATACACAATCTCTATTGATTCCATGCTTAGAAGCGATAGAGCGTCCTCACGATCTCTATTGGTTATTAGCGTGGAACCGATAGAGATTCGTATATTATCTTTTCGGTTCCACGTTCGGAATCGATAGAGATTACATGTCTCTATCGGTTCTAAGTATAGAACCGATAAAGATAAATTCCAGTCTATTTTCCTGGAACAACACTAAGAATTCACAGATACACAGTATACTCACATATTGATAAATTCAGTATATTCACATATTGACAGTATATACATAATTGATAAATTCACAGTATACTCATAGATTGACAAATTCACAGTATATTCACATTCATTGTACTATTGACAGTGTTAATTTATGGATATATACTCGATGCAGAAATCATTAGCACAGTTCTCTAACGTAACTCTCCGCAAGATACATACTCAATGCAGAAATCACTGGCACAATCCTCTAGTAGCCTATTCCTTGTAGAACTTCTTGGCACAAGAGTAGTCTTTCGTATCATTTTTATAACCAATTTTTATCTAAAGTATTTCCTATTATGTTACAAGGATACAATAAACTAGTTAAAATATTAACAAACATACATTAAGAAACAACATTATTTGAATGATCAAGACAAGGAGACCTTAGAGCTTTTCCATGTCTGCCATCATATCTGCCACATCTTCTGCAACAGAGGTTTTTTGGTTCTCTCTAAAGTTCTACAGCTTCGACACAGTGCTCATTTGTTTGACACTAATAAGCGATTAACTTTCAATCATATATCTTAATCCCTATAAAGCGATCATTTTTTGTGAAAATAGGTTTGTCTTGGTATATTATCAGTACCTTTATATTACCTCTATTAGCTCAGCTTTGGCTTCTTCCAACTTTGCATTCGCCCTACGCTCCTTAATGATAAGTACCTTGTTAAGAGATTCAATATCTTGTGACTTGTCATATATGTATTTCATTTTTTATTTCATCTCATACATCCTTTCTGTTAACTCAGATTTTTCCTCCAATTGTTCTATCTCCACCTCAAGTTTTCGTTTAGCATCCAACAACTTTTCCATGTCGTCTATCTTGTTATACAATTTGTAGTCACTAGCAATTAATAATTATTATATCGACTTGACAATGAATCATATTTACTTAACAGATTAATGAATAATTGTATGATAGAGTGCTCTCAAGTGTCGGGCTACTGAAGGTTAGACCTTCAGCCTCCTCGCCACAAGGTGTAGGGCTGCTAGATACTAATCTCTTACCTCCACTACACTAGGATCTTATAATCAAAATTGAACTAGACAATTAACTAAGCAAATAAGGCCTTGAACTCTTAACTTTCTAAATTATGCACAATTCAGCCAAGCAGGTATAAAATATTTAAATTCAATTTCACTATTCAAATGATCAAAATCATGGACAGTTCGCCCAAGTAGATATAAAGTATTTAAAGTTAATTGCGCTATTCAAATGATCAAAATCATATTATGAACATTTTGGCCAAGCAGGTATATCAACAACTAACTAAATAGAGGCTATGAACAGAGCTAGCTAAGCAATCATAATCAGTATATTCAGCAATAATCAAACGAATATCAAACTAGATACTAAATATGATGATCAAGCTCAAAAACAGTGAAATAAAAGCAATACTTTGTAGCATTAACAGGGAGCAACTTTATAGTTCAAGGACACATTCGCTACTTTAATTGTTTTAATTCATCAATAGATCCCTAACATTATTGAGCATATGATTGGCAGTAATGTGACTGACCTTGGCCTAACATTGTAGCCGGCGAAAACAATGGCGGAGGCGGCAGTGGGTAGGGCGGTGCGGTGGTTGGATGTAACGGAGACATCAATGGCGGATCTGGTGCTCCACATCACGCGATATCTTCTTTGTCGCCAGGATGGGGTGCGCCACAAGAGCTGTGGAGGCCGAGGGGCGACACAGGAGAGGCGGAGGGGCGACGCATGCACCGTGGAGACGGAGGGGCGATGCGAGTGTCGAACAGGTAGATGGGCGACACAGGCAAAGGGAGGTGAAGGGGAGGGCCGTGGGCAAGGGGAGAGGAGTAAACTCCTTTTTTATAAAATGGAAAGGAAGCCAAGAGGTCAAGCACAAGGTGGATGCCTCGGCTTTTGGTATTTGAATAGATCAGGAGGAGAAGTCGAGAGATCAAGCGTGGAAGGAAAAGCCAAGAGGTCAAGCACAAGGAGGCGTTTGGTATGTGTAAGGCCCCATTTTTGATAAATAAATATCAATAATGGGTACCATGTGCTTTCTGTACTAGTCACATGATCAGTGGCTAGCACGCACAAATTACAAATTGATATCACAGTCACACACAAACTTTATTATTACAGCGAAAGCAAGTACATAATATTCTTACAATACCAAAAGTGAAAACATATCAATGGAGACATTTTTCTTGTAGTATGCCTTTATCCCGAAATTCCCATAGGCAACTGATAAGGAAGACCCTAGTAAAATTCATCGTTCATATCCCCGAATCCTGCGTCATAAAATGTATCGTCGGGGAAATCCATTTCCTCACCTAAAAACATCAACATTGGCAAGTTGAGTACTTACGTACTTGCAAGACTTTTGCAAAACCTAATATATATGCAGGCCAATTCAAGGAAAGGCTCATGGTTGCTTTGCATAAAGCTAATTTGAAGTGTAAATACAGAATAGTAGATTGCAAAACGAAATTTAAGTAAAAGCAATTTAATACTAAAGGTAATAAACAAATTTCAAATACCTGGGTTTCATGACCATTTTCAAGAGCCAACTTCTACCACCACCTGGTAGAATCCAGATTTTGTAAAAAAATAGAAACAGCTAACTAGTGCTAGCGCACCAAGACTCCGTGAAGCAGGGACGGCTTTTCAAAAGTTTCACACTCTGCGAGTTGTACGACTTTACCCACAAGTAATGATCAACCCTTTTGCGGGCCAAGAACACACTTCCTTTGGTGTGTCGGCAAGGAGATCATAACATAACCGTTACATTTCTTAATCCTAACTTTGCACCAGCCCAGTGATTTTAAACCCGTACTATGGTGTAAATGTTTGCACAGTCACTGCACAATAATGATCAAGCATATCCATAGTATGGCATTCACCCTATGCAATACTTTAAACATTTTCCATGGTACACCCTAAGTATTTTTGCATAAAAAGGTTCCTAACAGAGCATGGAGTCTAACAAAATTTGTTTCATTCAGTTTGGAGCTAAATTGTAAAAATTCTATACATGACATATTTCAAATTCTTTCTTTAAATTTGAATCTGAAATTCAAACAGAGTTAATTTTATAATATTTTTGCATATTCTGAATCTACATGATTTTAGATGAATTTATAAATTTATTTCACTTCATTTGGTTGGATAGTTCAAAAGATATTCAAGTTTGAATGTATTCGGTTTTGATAATTCTGAAAATTAGAAAATTTACTAAAAAGCGGAAAATGCGCTTTTGCACTAGAAATCCGCTTTCCTTTCTCGGCTCACGGACCGAAACAGCAGTGAAATTGGGCCCGGTTAGCGGTGAGGCGTGTCGAGTGGCGTGGGCGGCGTCTTGGGACCAGCTGTCGATCTTTGGCTGTGCGCGTGAGACTGAAATGTGGAGCCCGCTCGGCAGTGGCTCGACACAGCGCGTGCAACTGGCCTGTAGACCCGATCGTCGGCGACACAGCGAGAGTGCAGTTGAGATGCTCGTGGCGGCGGCTTCTTAGGAGAAGTGGAATGGGTTCCACTTTCTTGCTCGGTGGGCTTGCGCATCTAGGGCGGTGTCACCGGTAGGAGGTGGCGGAGTTGGCTGCCACCGTGAGGCGGCGGCGAACACGACCGCGGCGCAGCGGTGAAACCAATGCTTCCCGATGTGAAAGATCACCACAGAGAGCATGAGTGAGTCACAAGGATTCAATTTTTAGCTTTCATTCAAAGAAATGAGCTTCGAAGAGGTGTTCTCACCGTGCGACTGCGGCGGCGGCGGAAGGATCTCGGCGCACAGGCTCGTCGGGGAAGAAGAGTCCGAATTGAGGTTGGGGATAGGTTCCAGGGGTGGTGAGGCTGCTTCAGGCTTGATGATTCGGGGAATGGCTCGGCGAAAAGCTAGTTTGGGCGATTTCCCTCTTTTCGGGTGTTTGGCCGGAGTTGGGGAAGAAAGGGGTGGCTGGCGGTGTTGTGGTGGTTTGGCTCGGCTTTGCGGGTTCCAGGGAAGAGCACAAGTGCCAGCGACGGGTTTGCAACACTTAAATAGGCGATTGAGGCGGTGGCACAGGGTTTGGACGCGGGCGAGCAATGGCGACCGACTGGGTGCGCGAGAGATCTCGGCCGTGTTCTGGCACGAGAGAGCACACTGTCCGAGGCAGACGCGGCGTGGCAGGGCGACGTGCTGGTGGCCTCAGGCGACGAGTTGCGACGCAGTCGCGACAAAACGGAGAGGCGGCGAGTCTCTGCGCGAGATCGGAGAGAGGCGCGAGAAAAAACGGGAGAGAACGGAAGAGATAGAGCTGACAGGTGGGGCCAAGTTGTCAGCGAGAGGGAAAAAGGTCGGCCGGGAGGACAGCTGGCGTCTCGGGCTCACAAGTCAGCGAGGGGTTAGGGTGAAACTTAGGAAAATTCTAGTCAGCTTGAGGTAAACCGGAGTTGAGGCTAGCATGATTAACTCAAATTTTTATTAAAAATTTTACAGAGGTCGTAAAGGAAAATAAAAGGGTTTGGTAAAATTTTAAGATATAAGAGATGAATAAAATATTATTAAAAATCGACAATCCATCATTCTGATTTTCTTGATTCGATTTTTTTAATTGAGGTTAATATCAATTTTTATTTTATTAAAAAATTTAAAGGGTTTAAATTAATATTATATACCTTGTATAAATTTTTCATGATTTTATATTTTATATTTTATTTATTAAAATTCTGACACTACTCTTTCCAGCTTTTCTGATAGTCTGTTTTCGAATTTCTAAAATTACCAAATTCAGAGATAAATTCTTGATATTTTTACCAGGGATGGGTAGGGTTAATATGTCAGCATGGTTAAAATTTTAACCCTATTTAAGGTAAGATAGATTCTTAAGAAATCTTATGGTTTCAGATTTTTATTTATCTCCTCATGATTACTTTTATCATTTAATTTGTTTTGTTGATCCAGTACAATGCAAGTGGCACAAACAGGATCCTGGATGTATATAGGATTACCTGAGATTTTTACATATTTTTCTCGCTTTTAGATTTTTACCTTTTTACCTTTTACCATTTTACTATATGGATCTTTTGGATTTCTTTTAATAGGAAAAAGCCAAAAGAATTTCTTTAATTCAGAAAAATCAGAAGACATAACAATAAATCATATGAATATTTTTATTATTGTATTTCTTATTTTATTGAATTTTTGGGTTATTAAGATATGTGCTATCACGATCGGTTATAACCTCAGAAATCGATTGTGATAATGAAGTCATCACTATCGATTATGACATCAAAACCGATAGTACAATATCACTATCAGTTCTATCATCAGAACCGATAGTGATACCAATAACACCTTAGAACCGATAGTGATAACGATTGTCATCACTATCGGCTTATTACTATAGGTTATGAGGTCAGACCGATAGTGATGTTTTACACCATATTTTTTATCTACGCTGAATCATATATCACTATCAGTATTTTTTTGAAGACTAGATGAATAGATAATGTTATATTATTCTGTAGTAGTGTAACTTCAAGGTAGCAGACTAATGCCTTAAACACAAGAGATAGAAAACTAAGAGAACCGACCACACTAACAAGGCTATGCCTGTACGAGAAGTACTGAAACGTTAGTGTAAAAAATTGTTGAGGAAAATATTTTCGCAAAAATATTTTAATAACCCATAAATGCATGGTTCCCAGCTAATCAGTCCAAGTTTATCGCAAGCGCGTATAATTAATTACGTTGAGAATTGGAGCTACGTACTCAGTGAAGTACTCATCGATCTCTTCGCGCGTTAATGGAAAGCCCTTGGAGAACGTGATGAAGAGCGACCGGCCGCCGTCGTCATCTGTAGTCACCGACGACGGCGCGCCGCCACGACGATACGGCGCGGCCAGCTCTGCCGGAAGCGCGCCGCCGTCCTCATCGTATCGGCGCAGCAGGGCGTGCAGCCGGTCGTCGAACACGAGCGCCCCGACGCCACCAAGAACCTCTGTCACGCCGCGCAGCGGAGCGTCGTCCGGGATGAGCTCGAAGAACCGGCGGCCGTCGATGGTTCCCTCTCCGCCGCCGCACATGGACGAGATGAGCGGCGTCTCGGTGCCCTGATGCGGCCAGCAAGCGCCGCCGTGGAGGACGGCGCGGACCTCTGAGATGAGCCGCGCGGCTGCGGCCGGGGTGCGGACCATGGAGCGCACGCTGGCCACGGCGTCGACGCCGACGCTGTGGTGGAGCCACATGAGGAGCGCGACGGCCTCGCGGGCGGGCTGGCGGCCTGCGCCGAGCGAGAGCAGACGCTCGTAGGCGGCGCGGTCGACGCGGTGGAAGGCGAGGATGTCACGCACGGCGGGCTCCATGGGCGGATAGCGACCGCCACTTCTGTGCTTGGAGAGCGCGCGGGAGTGTAAGATGTTTGAGGTGTGACGTGTGAGCCTTCGGCGGTCTGTCACATCCCTGGTTCCGTGGATGCTTGACGCGCTCCGATTTTCGTTTTGAAATGTATACAGTCAAACTTTAAATTTTATTCACCGATATATACGAGAATTTTTAATTATATTTTTCACAAATAAATTACAATTCTTCTTCTTTTCGCAACGGTATAAATTATACTCTGAAGAAATTATTAACATATGATTTGAAAGTATTAACATAAAGTACATACGGGAGATCGTGTCAATTCAAATGGAGCATAGTGCGGTGATGAGAGATAGATAGCAAACTTGTCGATAACGTATAGAAGACTGTATATATTGGTTTGGCTCTTAGAAGGGTACATTCTAGTACCATTTTAGATTTAATATAATAATATATATTTATAAGTGTCCATATGTTTAATTATATGTACACCAAAGGTCGCTTATAATATTACTCAAATATATAGTTCTATCAAATATAACATATAGTTAAATAGACTATATTATCGGTTACACCGGTATGACTAGTATTGACCGATATTAAAGTCGGTATAGATCAGTATCGAAACCGGTATAACCAGTATGATACATAGAACTACTTTATACCATTTTATATGCTGAAATGGTACATACTACTAGATGGCACGTACCGGCATATGGCCGGTATACCGGTATTGATAACTATGATATATAGATAGTCCTACTTATTTCCCTGTATGTAATACGTGTGAGCAGCACGAAAACTTGTGCAAGAAAATTCCTTTTTTTGCATAAAGGTTCCTTGTACTTTTATCCTAAATCAGTAATACTTTCGTGTAATTCTTTATCAGCATTGCTAGTTTGCATACGTCCATTAGTTTCAAAAGTGGCGAATAAGTGAAAGTTGACGGGCAATTTAGTTGAAGTTATTGTTGATTGCATAAAGTTTAAGTTTTTCTGTGAATTCCGCTCTAAAACATTGTTTGTGTTATTTGAATGTTCTAAAAAAATGTGAAGGTAGTTTCCAAACTGTTACCATAAACTTGTCGGACAATTTGCTGTAATCAAGTAAAAACTTTCAATTAAATTATCTCTACTAATTCTAATTAGGAGTTGGAGACGATCGTTCGTTCTCCTTCAGAGTACCTGATCCGTTGGATCTGACATACACGGCTGAGATAGAAGGAGATTTAATCTGTTCCACTCTTTCCGCCACCAAGGTCGAAGCGCAGCAAAACGTGGCGGCCATCCTGTTCTACCTGTCATCGAACAGTGACTACTGCGAGGAGATCAGCCGCACCCCGGAGGCCGTCCCGACGCTCGTCCACCTCATGCGGGAGGGCACGTACCGCGGCCGCAAGAACGCACTGGTGATCCTCTACGGGGTGCTCCAGTGCGCGAGCAGCCATGGGAAGGCGGTGTCTGCTGACACCATGGCCGTGCTCGCGAGCCTCCTGTCCAGCGACCGTGACGACCTCGTGAACGATTCCGTCGCACTGCTCGCAAGGCTTGCCGAGCAGCCAGTCAGCGCGGTAGCCGTCCTGGCCAGCTCGGCGCTCGGCGCTCACCTCGTCGACTTCCTCGGCGCATGCGTGTTCAGGTCGGGGAAGGACCACTACGCAGAGCTGCTGGCCTCGCTGTGCTGACACGGCGACTGTCGCCCTGCTGGGCAAGATACCGGGCTGATGCCGACGCTGTACGCGCTCATCGCCGATGGTAGCCCTCAGGCAAGCAAGAGGGCGAGATGGCTTGTCAAGGAAATACACCGGCACTTCGAGCAGCGAGAACCGACGGCAGCCGCACTACCAACTGGTGACCGTGTTATCCGAGTATAGTACACGAACTTCGTGTCCAACGGTGCACATTTCATTTTTTTCTTCGTTTAATTTGGGTTTTTGGAGACAAGGTTTTCTATTCCAGCTCGCGGTTTTGAATAGCAGGGATGGATTTTGATGTTCGTTTTGTTGCGCTATGATCGTGAGACATTTTACTGGATACGCACACGTACATGTATATTATGTATGTATATTGTATGGGCAGTACTAGCAGTCGGACGTCCGACGTGAGCTTTTTCGTCAAACGGTCGGCGCAACATTTTTTAATAACACGTGCAACAAAAATAATCACCGTGTGCAACATATTTTTGTATGGGCATTCCTACTGTCATCGCGCGCTTATGTTGCACACGGTGATTACAAATGTTGCACACATAGTAAAAAATGTTGTGCCGATCCGGATCGATATTCCTACGACATCGCGTTTTTGTTGCACGGTGATTAAAATGTTACACGCATGGGAAAAAATGTTGCAAGCGTCGAAAAAATCTCAGACCGATCGTTCGATCAGTAGTCATTTCGATATTGTATAGTTGTATAGAGAACGATGTGTTAGTTGTTTCAAACTTTGCATTTCTGTTCAATTGTTTCCTTCTTATGCATAATTAAGAGAGTGGCAAACAACTAAGGCTTCAGTGCACGGTGTGGTGATTTGAATAAACAAAGAAGTCTTCTTATGGCAAGAGTTATTGATGATTGCATTTGTATATCTGAAGTGCTTTATGTTGCTTGACTGATTTTTGATTGGAATCGCCCTTGCTTGCGATTTGCAATTCGGAAGGGGTAGCAAGCAGCAGCTTTGTATTAGAGGCTTTGTTTGCAACATTGGAATGATGTTCATTCGATTGATCGTATAGTTAAATTGATGTTGTTTCTGAATATGCAAGGAAAGTGCCCGCTTTTGGATTGTTGGAGCGATATTTGCATGGAATGTCCGGCTTTGTCCTGCCATTTGCTATGACACCCTCTCACTACTTTTACCTTTAGGCCACAATTGCATAGAGGTCTACTTATCATGAAGAGCTTGGATGTGTTAGCAATTTCATAGTTATGTTGACGATGCATGTATGATTTGACAACAAGTTCCAGAGGTGTGTTTCCTAGCTTTAGTCGGTTCTGTTACCAATGTAATATGTGTTACAGTTTTCATTGCCTTTTGCATGGTCAGGCTATTATGCTTTGTCAAAAAGAAAGTTCAGTTCAGTAAGACTGAAACACATTCTCTGTTTTTCTCATTTGAATTAGCTCTTGGTGATATTGATTTTTAATTGAATACTCTTTGTTTCTTTGCATTCAAATATCAAATGATGATCTTGATCAAGATATGGTCATAGCTAAGACTAATTTATGTACTTTTGTTTGTAGAACTCCTCTCCTTTTCATGTCAAAATATATAAAGCGCAATGTGCCTTCCAAGGATGTAGCTCCTAAGCCAGATGGAGATCATGTGTACAACATGCAACTGACTTATATCTTCAAGAGCTCATTGCCATGGCTTTGTTCATTATGCTTCTTTGCATTGGCTGCACATTTTGGGGTTGCCTCTAGAGATGATCCACTGGTAATATTGTTTGTTGGTGTCCTTATAAACACATATCTATGTGCTATATTTGTGGAGAATGGGAAGTTGATTCTTGGTGTCAAGGCTATACAAGGGTGATACTTAGAGAACAATACTGATATTGCGAACCAGTAGTTGAGCTATCCACACAGGACGACATTGAGACATAAAGGTTTTTTAATCTTAGATTTCACATGCTTCATGTTATGTCCGCCTAATCGATGCTTAAGATTTGATTTATTTACTAGTCATATTACTAAATGTACTGAAAAAAATTTGATGTTGATGATACGGTTTGGTGATATATTCATTGTACGGTTTGGAAATTACATTGTTTCATATGAAAAAAAATCATGCACTTCAAATGAGATTTTTATATAACGTTGTCTACTATTCATTATATTTGTATGTAAGCAGTACTTATGTGTATCTAAAATTTGCAAAGTATTTTGTACCGTGAGGGCCTTCATATTGTGAAATTAAAGATAATTTTAAAGTTGAGTTTGTAAACAGGTGTTTGAAATTTGTATACTTCGATGAATTGATTTAATCATTCAACCATTGCACATTCAGAGTGAACAGTATCATTCAGACATGGTTAGTGCTCTTTGCAAATAAAATTTTTATCGCAAATTGAATTTCCGTTGCAACGCACGAACATATGACTAGTGTACCAAAACTTTCAACCATCCACTGCACGATTTCCAAACTATCGAATGTCCACATATAAGCATCGCCCTATAACAGTAATTACTGGAAATTGTCGCTCGACCATTAAGTTCAACCAGTATGGCGCCGATGTTTACGTTCCATGGACTACACATTGGATGAATTATTCAGTTTTTAATCTTATGACCTATCTGTTGCTGAACTCTAATAATAATTATATTAACAACTACAACCCCTTCTAAAAAATGAATTATTAAAAAAGTGGAGATAGTAGGAAACACCAAGCGAGGCTAGTTAGAATGTGCATGGACATGCAGCTAAGTGCATGAACCAATGCATAATGAAAAGTTGAAAACTGATCTTGTCGTGATGCGTCACTACGGGTGTGTTTGGTTGTCTGCACCATCCTAGCATGTCTCGTATAAGCTATCCAGGCTAGCTTTGGTCTGTATAAGTGGATGCAAGTTGAGTTGTTTGGTTGCTTATTTATGCATCTCATGGACCTGCATTGGAGAGAAGCCCAATTTCTGTGTTTCCTCCATCCAGCATACCTAGATGAACATGAAATCAAACATGTGTCTAACAGATTCAGTTGCATCCACTCATACGATTCAGGCTTCATACAAGCAACCAAACACACCCTACATGTCTACATGCAGGAGCAAGCCATCGGATCAAGTTCAGTTCGAGCACATCTTACCGGTGCCTTTCTCTCTTGTAATACAGCCATAGAGGCACAAACTAATCTTTTTTTTTTCGAAGAGGAAGATACACTACAATCTTATATGGTTAATTCTTCGCATTGTTTCCAAGTCAGTCAGCGCACGATTGTTCTAATAAACACATTTTGCTTGTACGATCAGATCAATCAATTCAGAGCAACTAGTTTTAGAGCTGTGATTTGAAGGAGCATCTGTCCATGTCGGAAAAAAAACTGGAGATTAATAAATATGAATAATTAAGAATTGACATGTCCAATGGTTCATACCATGTTGATATGATGCCGCATCGTTCCATCTGGTTAGCTAGAGATAGCAAACACAAAATTGGAATCTATAGAAAATCTGAAACAAGTGTATCTGACAAGTAACACACCAGGAAATAAATCATACAAGGTTGCGAAACCAAATTCATATATCCTGCTCACTAAAACTTCATAAATCCTGCCTATAGTTCCATAAAGTAAAGTTTTTGCAAGATAATTGTTATCCCAATTAAAAGGTCACACGAATACATGTGAAACAACACCCAGGAGTCACCGAGCTATCGCTTCTTGACCGAAGGTATGTAGCATGCATACATATATATATATATATATATATATATACACACACATTCGAATATCGTTAACTCTATTTACAAAGGAGTAGAACAAAGTGCTCCTTGGAATGAAGAAAGATAACTTTTTGCGCAATTTAACTTTAGAGCAACTATTCCTGTGATAAGCATAAAATTCTGCCAGTATATAAATCATTAATTGTCAACGTGCTAAATTAGTATCGGTTTAAGTAAATCTGCGATGCATGTTGACTTGAGACCCCAAAATGTTTCGTATATGTTAGATGTTCAACAAGAGTGACTAGCTAATGATCCTGGAGTTCACATTCTCCTCTCAGGGATGCCGGGTCAGGTTGTGTGTTTCCCATATCCCTAGTCTTGTGCAGAAGAAAAGTTCCTGCAACAATTGTCACAAACCCACATAGCTCAGTTGCTATCTGTGTAGCATTCTGAGAGTCCCAGTCCTACAATGGAAAAGTAGCAGCAATCAAATGTTTGTCTACCTCTGTAAAGTAACATTAAAAATGGATGAAAAGCCTACTGGAAATGTAAGTGCCATCAAATGATAGAAGAAGAAAAATGGAACATCAATATCATGCATAATTCAAACACTAGTTCTTCAAACCAAAGAGATAAACACTACAGTTAAGTAACATTAACAATGAATATTGATAATGCAGTTCCTTTTATTGAAGATAAGATCGTAGTTTGATAGAAGTGGTGGGCATGAAACAATTTTCTTGGTCAGCAATGTCTTATTGGACATGAGACGACATGTCTGCTTACAAAAGATGTTAAACAGATGATTTTGCACAGTACTGGACTTCAGAATGATGCTGAAGTTTTTCAGTGAATAAAAGTCCCAAAAAATATTCGTATGAAACTTTCAAATGTTGGTTCATCAAATGGGAAAATGGCTTGGCATAAAAATATCACATTAATGATACTATTAAAGGATATAAACAATGTGTACATCACCTTGTACATGATCATGTTTGCGAGAATAGTAAGAATGGTGAACATCACATAATATACAGGAGAGACCACAGCTGTATTGAATGAGTCCAGGGCCTAAAATAACAGGAATAAAAAGCTGTTGATAGGAATATACTTGACTCATAATGATAGCTCAAAAGATGTGAAATATGGACAATTATTAGAAAAATGTAAAATTAAGAATGATTCTTACATAAGTGCTAAGCCTACTGCATAACTACATTACGTAAACAAAATTATGTAAAATGGATAATCTTTCATCAGTATAAAGTTAAAGAGTAAAAGGGAACTTATGAAGACTTCTACATAATATTATTCTCAGCACAATTGTGTCCTAAAGGGAAGCTTTGTCTCAAATTGACTAAGTTCTCACCTTTGTTCCATCTTCAATTTATGTAAAACAAACTAACAAAGTTCCTAAAAATGCTTAGAAGTCTGCAATGAGATCTTCAGTGTATGCTATGCCTGTTGATCTGCAGTTAGTAACAAGCACAGAGCAGATATTAAGTGCAGCTTGTTGCGTGTATCATTCAAATATTTGTCATCAAATTATTGCCGCATAGTGCAGCATTGTCAATTTCAGGGTGAACATTACGCTCCCTAGTCATCAGTACCCTGGTTCCAATTTCCGAAATTACCGGAAGGAAAATGCCATAATTGATATCTGAAAAGCGGCTGCAGAGGTGAAGAGCGTGCCATTTCCCACATGGTTTCCAGCCTTAATTGTTCTCTGGTTGATGTTAGAGAAAAGACTTAAATTCCTTTTCAATTTATAACATTTCTAGCAATAATTTTTTTTAAAACAAAAAATATGTCCTGGCCAAATGGCAAGTAACCCATGTTAACTGACCAATTACCATGGGAATCTAAATGATAACCTATTCATGATTTGGAAGTGTAACATCCTATAATATATTGCTGATGAAATAGTTTCTCTTCAGTTGTTCTAATGCAAGACAAGACTATTGGAAATTCCATAATGTATGGACGTATACTTCAAAAGTTCAAATATGATGCGAGTGCTTACCTTGTTTAAGTAGTTCAGCTGCACTAAACAGCATATAATAACAACAACAATAAAGAACCAGGTCTGGATGTAGATAAATTGGTTCATTCCACGAAATGAGAGCTTTAAAGCAATAGCCACTGCTTTGACACTGATAACCTGCCCATATATAGCACTTCATCAGATATACTAAATCAACTTGATTCGAACAGATCAATTTTAGTACAATGTACTGCAAACATACCGTAAGAGACCCCATTAATGAACAGATTGCAATATATGTGAGCATTTTCCTTTGTTCAGTCCGATGAACAACCCAGAAAATCAGAACAAGTGCAAGAGCTACAGCCAAGCAAGAATAGACAATGAAACCTGCCAGCACAAATTATACTTACATGTCAAAATGGATTTTGACAACATAAGTAGTATTAGTACAGTTAGCTAGAAAACATAACCACAAGCAGAAAGGATGCTTTTGCACAAAGGAAAGAGTGACACCCTTAGATACTTTCTTGATGGTGTAACATCAGATCTCTTTCATGAAAGTACTCTCTTGGATATTTGTATATTAATATAGTGTTTATGAACATAGAAAGTATTAATTCTGGTAAAACGATCAAAAAAAATTGGCACAAAGAATGCCTTTTCAACAAAAAACAAGCAATAAAAGTGAAAATTTTCACTTAGAAACTGATTCCTGCAAGAAGCATTTTTTTAAAAACCTAGGTAGTAGCTCTGCCATCCATTAAAAGAAGGCAAAGAGTTAAGAACGAAGCAAACAACACAGGAACCAGCCCTGGAGCACAAAATGGGCAGCTAGTCAAAGGATATCATTTTCTTAGAAGTATCAAGCCAAAAATATTAGAGAGCACAACATACTTCAGGATGCAAAATATGAAACTTACTAGAAAGTTCGGATGAAATTTGCAAAATATTTCTGTTTCTGTCGTTTACCAAAATGCATTTCAGACCAGGACTGATGGAAAAATCGGAAATATAGTAAACTACAGTATTAAAAACACAAATCCACAATTAACATTCCTCCAAAGGGTAAACTACACCAACTGAAATGACAACTAGAACAACTATTGAAGGACTTTAAGATGAGAGCTACCTGGTTCAGTTGCTAGATGCCATATTTCGTTAACTGAATCAATCCTTCTTTCCTTTGGGGCATGCAGAACAATACCAACTGAACCGACCACACATAGTATGCAACCAACAACACCAAACATATGCAACCTCTCATTCAAAATGAAGTGTGCTAGCACTGCACTGCATGAATAAAAGAGTTTCAAGGAAACATCGTACTATCAGTTCATCAGAAGAATTATTGGAAAGAAAAAAAAGGTTTGTTTAAAACCTAAATATGATGCTCAGAGCTCCCAGAGGAGTAACAAGTATTGCAGGAGCAAATGCATATGCTGCAAAGTTGGCCACCTCACCCAAAATCACTGCACAAAAGCGGAGACTGATAAACAATAATTTGAGCTTACATTGTATTATTACAAAATATTGATAAACCTTTGTAGTTATTGAACATTGCAAATAAAATTATTGGTACAAGTAGTGCCTCTGTTCTATTTTTGACAGGAGGTGATTCATTCTTTTAATCCTTGCACGCACTGAAGCACTATTCCTTCTCTAATATCTAAAATAAATGCAGAAACTACCTTACTACACATTTATTTTAATACATTTGTATCAGACAACAAAAGGCAATTGGTTTAGTCTCTGTACTGAGAGTGCCTTCTCACATCACAGAAGAGCACATTGTAATTGATACTTACTAGTTATCATTCCTATCCACCATAGCGGTTCATATAAGTATGAGTAGCCTCCAGAACCTGCAAAGCATGATGGTAACAAGAGTAAAATAATTAACAATGGATTATGGGAGCGGAACAAGACAAATGTAGAAGAACAAATTGAAACATTAATCAGTCGTGAGGAATTTGAGCATTCTTGAAAACACCTTTTCATGCACTACAAAAATATGTACTGTTCAAATAGATATAGGAGGGAGGCACAACCTGCTCTTACCCCAGCATCCCCAGCTTTCTTCAACCCAATCTTCTTGATCACAAAGCTTGAACCAATGAACGCACTTGATGATGTGGCTAATGCGAAGCCCCTCACGTTGTCTAGAGACATCACCATCTCTGACAGTCTATTTTGCAGTCAACTGCAGAATCCAATAATTATCCTACATAACAAAAGGATTTTCATTTAATAAACCACTTATAAATGGTTAAATTCCATTATTCATTGGAACACTCACCTTGGGTTGCTTTTGATTGGATTTCCAGAAGCCAGTCCCTATAGAAACAGAAATGAACATGGTGAGAATCATCGCGTATGTTTCGAATAAGTCCAAAAGAAGATGCCGTAAGTAAAAGAACCAACTTTGGATTGTGTCAAATTGTAACAATAAGGTGCTAGTACAAGAACAAAAAGGCGACCTGATAGGGAACCTAAACTCCTCGAGAGTAAAATAGTTCTGTTGTTACTTTTATGAGGGGTGTTGGGACAACATGACAGCTCCAGTTCACATATAGCCCCAATGAGCAATTCCTACAGGCAAAAAGAAAAGTGCAAATATCAAAGACTGCGTGCTAAAGACAAAATGAAATGTCTGTTTGTACAAGGAAGGAACCAACTACCTACTGCCTTGGATAGCGAGACACTAAACCCTGATAAGATAAAGCAGGGAAGGATCCAGATAAGAAATGAGAGCAAAATTGTGAAAGCGTTACTCTTAACTAATATAGGATTCTCAAGAAAATATAGCCACCAAAAACTCTCCAAATGTACAAACAAATCGTGGGAAATATGATTTTTCATTTCATCGGCTTTCTCAAAGCAGAGTATGTTTCATGGTGACGGATTTAACGTAGGGCATGGGGTTCAACTGAAACCCCAAAATCTACGGAAAATAAATTGCAGCGGCACCTTGGGTACCAAAGTCCGATGGGATCAACTGATATCGATCGAGACCGATCTTGCACGTGAAGAAGAACCTAATCGAACAATGGATGGATGGAGAGAGAATGATCTGGATTTTGATTGCGCACTGCCATAGCAAAGAAAGAATACTGCAGAAAAAAATAACTCTTACAACAATCCATCCAAGCAAGCTAGGGTTCCTCACCAACAAAAGAAGAAACCAATCCAAGTCCGGATGGAGCCTCAGGACGAGACAAGACTTCGGTGGAAGTCCCGTCGCCGGCGGTGAGGTCGCCGATGATGAGGCAGGTCAAATTATGAGGAAGAAAAGAAAACCAAATCTGAGGATGGGAATGGATGAATTTGGGGAGTAATCAGAGAAGAAGAATAGGGGAGGAGAGGATGAACAACCGTCGGACGCCTCCTCGTTCGCACGAACGACTCGCGGAGGCCATGCACGAAAGAGGAAGTGGGCCCAGCCCAGGTTTCGATAGCCAGCTGTACCGTTTAATAGACAAAGGGGAAAAAAAGAAAAAAAATAAATTGCCATAAATGAGTTGTGCAGTTTGGTAAAATATCACTTGTTCGTCCCATCATGCCAAAATAACACCCTATTCCTGGCCCATTGCGTCAAATAATGGAAGTCTTAGCTTTTCAAGCCCTTTCTCACTTTTTTTTTCAAATCTAAGCCTCCTCTCTAGTCCTATGGCTAGCCATATGATGAGTACCATATGCGTGACAGTAGGGTGGTAGCGGCTCAATAGCAAAAGCAACACAGGTGTCACCATAAGGCAGCTCGACAACAGGCATCGCAGGCAGGACAAAGAATTGGAGCATCAAACATTTGTTGTGGGACGTCTGTGCAGAGGATCACCATGTTTGAGCATAGGTCCGGGGGGGGGACAGGGCGAAGTGCGGAGGAAGGAGGAGGAGAATATGGGGAAGTGCAAGAGAAGCCTTAGATTGAAGGGCACTAGGTAAGAATCTTATTAATCTTTACTATTTAAAAAGAATTTATTGATAATGGTACATTAGTCTGCTAATGAGAATTATTCACTAGGTCAATGTTTTACGGTCAAAGTCTCTCTAAAGAGTAGGTCTACACATTCAAGATCCACTTAACATAACGGTTATGTTTACGATCGTGATTCAAAGGAAGTTTGATCCCCTTTAGTAACAAACTGGTCAGAAGCCAATGACGACCAGTTATGACCAAAAGATGATCAGTCCTAGACAATGACGACCATTCCTCCTAATCGGCGGTGGTTCGCCGTCGACGAGCCCAAAACCGCCAGCCTCTGTTCGGTGTCTTTGAGCTGCGGGACCGTGTTATCAGTCGCTGCACGGGCTCAACACAAGCTCGCGCCGACTCTGATCGCTAGACCGGCTCATCAGCGAGTCACTGGGTTCAAACCAGCTCATGTGCGCAAAAGCAGGGCTGCGCTTTCCCAATTAAGAAAGCGTATTCTTCGATTTTCCAGAATTTTGTGTATCCGAAATAATTCAATCACTTGTAACTTTTGCGTTATAGCTCCAAATGAGATGAAACAAATTTCTATATTCATATAAAATCAAGTACCTTCAGAATATGCAATAATGTCTTGAAAATAATCTCTGGGTGAATATGAAATTCAAATTTGAATTAAAGATCTAAAGATATGCTACATATAAAAATGTTGTAAACAAACTTGGAATTGAATAAAACCGATTTTATTGGAATCTTTAAACTGCCAGCAATCCAAAAATATAAAAATGTTTGGATTTCATCTTTGTTTAAATTATTTTCTATAAAAGGTTAATTGCAATACTATAAATATCTAAAAACACATAGTTGTGCAAAAGAAATCTGAATCAGTAGAATTGATGTTTATATATTAGTGTATTAGTAGGACTCTATAATATGGCAGAATGTTTAATTAATGAATTTGACTTGAGTTGTTTCATGAATAGAATGTAATCCTAAAGTAGAAGATACATATGTATGTGCATGCAACTAGCAGTTAAATCTATACACATGTGCATATGTAGAATAGACTATGGAACTGATTTATTTTACAGCAATAAAATGTTTAATAGACTTGAGTTGAATAAAGGGGTGTTTGGGATAGCTCCAGCTCCACCAAAATGTATGTGGAGTTGGTGGATAAAGGTATTCTAACCATAAATTTATGGAGTGGAGCTATGGGTACATTAAGAGTGTTTAGGTGGGTCATCTTGTTTACATTTTAGACTAAAAATATTAACTTAATTCACTTTATTTTAGCCTACAAGCTCCAGCTCTGAGGTGGAGCTGGAATCTGGAGGTATACCAAACAGGGCTTAAGTCTTATAATTAGAGTAAATGATCCAAATGAAAAAAACGTATGTATAAATATATATATATGCATATGTTAGCTAGCAGTAGTATATATATGCATATATAAATTTCAGAATGAGTTATCAAACTAAATTATTATTGCTGAAATGTCTTTGAATAAAGCAATAAAGTATTATATAGGTACAAATTTAATCTGCATAATGATCATAAGCTTTCTCCATATAAAAGAATATATAAATATATATGTATATAGAATGAAGAGCAAAGTCATGATAAGAAACTAGATTCTAAATATCTAATGTAATCAAACTATCTTATCCATCAAGAATCATTACAATAAAGTCATAATCAACATTTAACCAAATAGTTGAAATTCCAATACTTGTATAATCCGAATAGTTATATCTTGCGTAAACAAAGTTCAAGTTTGATGAAACCAAATCCTAGGACCTTGAAACATAATACCCTTTCTGGTTATACAAAAATACTTCATATTTATGCAATATTAAAATAAGTTCACGTTAGGCCCTAATGATCACTTCTATGAGAAACATCTAGGATAAAAGCAAAATATTGCGGAACCAGCTTTAAAACACTTTTAGTGTCATCCCTTTCTTATGCCTAAAAAATGGTTAAATTATCCTATAAGGTGTGGTCGCAAACTTAAATCGAAAACTAAACCTTTGTCACATAGATTTTAGAAACACTTAAGCCTTTTCGACAGCCTGTAAAGTATCCCGCCTTAATACAAATATTATGAAGATCAGCTTACAAATACTCTTCAGGAAATGCACTACCATAATCCAAAAAATATTCTTTTTATAACCTGCTTCGCGTCTGAATCCTGCTAACTCAATACCCTTAAGTATTATGGTCATCGTAAATCATAATGCCATATAAGCTATTTCAGCAATGAATAGAACATCTCGTCTAAATCCTGAAACTTATGAAATCAGCTTAGGAATACTCTCCAAAGTATAGACTATAGTATTCTGAAGAAATGATCTTATTTCATCATATTTTGCATATAAATCCTATTAGCCAAATAACCTTAAGTACTATGATTTCTGAACTTCATAATATGAATAAACAAACTTTGTAATAATGAAGGAATTCGTAGCTAGGATATTTGTATCATTAGAACCTTCTTAAAAACCATGAATAAATCCAGTAACCTAGCTTATCAGATCTAACTTATTCAAAATCACTTTTTATGCAAATCAATTAAGGATTAAGTTCTATTCATTCATAGCATTCAGCATAATGAACTAATATCCTAATTCTATTAATCCAAATAATTTTAGCATCTAGAATTCGAAGTTGTAAATGCAAGAATACATAATGTTAGCCTCTTGAATTCGTAATTCTAGAAAAGATAATCTATAAATGAAACCATTCTTTGTTCATAATAAAAGCCATTAATGATATGAATGATTAATCAACTCGAACTCAAGAATGTGAAATCATTCAATCCAAACCCTAAAATATTCCTATTTTTTGTATTGAATCTTTATTTGGTCTTTTATCTGTCTTCTTTTTGCCCTTATTGAAGTTTGTTATTTGCTATATTTCCGTTGAACGACGTGTAGAATCCGATGCCTCTGATTCCGTCGTCGACTCCGTCAGCTGAGACCGCGACTTCGTCGTAAGCAATAAATAAACAAGGCAAGCACCCCCTTTGATCATATTTATCCCAATATTTAATATTCATTGTGTTTATTAAAATGTTTCATGCATGCTTTTATTTTCTGTAAACTTGCTATTTTGTGGTATTGGTAGATATACATGTTGTCTTATGAAACTTCCTTGATAAGTATGGACATGTGAACCTTGATAACCATAGATTAAGGATAGACATTGCTTAATGTCATCATGGGTATATGCGATTTCATATTTAACCATGTTTAGTCATGCTTTAGAACCAATGATGGAAATGATCCGATCAAAATTGGTTCTTGAGAAATGGAAAATGTTGGATATGACACTGTTGGTGACTGGTACTTTGATAAAAACTCAAAATAAAACTATGGTTTTGATGCAGGCGATTATTGGCAATAGCCGGTTGTGCAGAGGGATTTGCACGTAGTGTAGGGTGGAGTATCGCCCGTGTCAGATTAAGGACCGAGTAATGGGACGCTATTGATCCAAGAATTCCATGCAACCACGAGGGCTGGTATGGGACAGCCTTAACCAATTAAGTTATTTAGATATGGCTTTGCACTTTGGTAGGCGGGAACTAGCAGAAGCACTCCAGTCAGGTTTGCTTGTGAGGGGCTTCCACACTTCGGTGTGGGTAAATGCATAACCGTGCAACGGTGTACACCTTGCCATGAACAGAAACATGTGTTGGAGGTTACGTGAAAGGAACCACGTCTTGGGTGTGTGTTTCTGTTTCTATGGCGAGGGCTTAACGTCCCGGACTGGTTCAAAGCCATATCTAGGTAATGTAATGGTTATGTATGATCGCTCTGCGGTACACCAAAGGAAGTGTGCTAATAGCTTGCACAAAGAACTTATCATTCCTTGTGGGTAAAGTTGTACACCTCTGCAGAGTGTAAATCTAATCGATTAGCCGTGTCCACGGTCAATGACACTTGGTGAAGTCATTCCAATGTTAGATGTTTCATTTTTCTAAAAAGATTTATTTTTGTAAAGCTTACCTCACAGATGATACAATACTAAACCATGTGTTGGCAAGTATTAGTATCAGATGTTGCGCCATGTGTTGGCAAGAATTGGATATATGCCATGTGATGGCAATGATCAATTCAAAGCTCACGTCATGGAGGGATGTGAGTATTACTTATGCTTTACTTATTTCTTATCGATCAACCTTGCTCTTATAAATTCCGTTTGCAAATGACAACATGATTTACAAATTCAATTTTGTTTTATGCAAATTAACCGTAGAAGCCTTTCCTTTGAAATGGCCTGCATATATTATAGGTTTTGCTAAAGTTTTGCGGAGTACGTAAAGTACTCACCCTTGCTTATATGTTGTTTTAGGTGGAAAAGTCAGTGAAGCTTCGAAGATATATTTCCGTCGCAGGTTGCGGGATTTTTCGACGATGCAATCTTTCTAGGGATTATGCCTTGTCAGTTGCTTACGGGTTGGATGGGCACACTACAAGATTTTGCTTCTTTTGTTGCTATATATGCTCTGAGTTGTAAGATTTCTTTGTATTATAGTTTTCGCTTAATAATATGTTGTATGGTTATGATTCCAATTGTTGAAAATGTGCGTACTAGCCACTGATCATGGGACTAGTACTGTATGCGCATTAGATTTTCATTTTTGTATTTATGTAAAAATGGGGGTCGTTGCATTAATCACCAAAACCAAATGAATATAACTAACTTACACAAGCGACCAGTAAAGCAGAAGCTAAGTGTTTCGCTCCTAATTACCAAGAAGCCATACGACAAGAGTTCGATAAACTCTTGGATGTTTGTTTCATTCACAAAGTTGACCATTCGGATTGGCTCATGAACTTGGTCATGGTCAAGAAAGCCAATTGTAAGTGGCGCATGTGTATTGATTTTACAAGTTTAAATATTGACTGTCCTAACGATGATTTTCCTTTACTCCGTATTGACCAACTAGTCCACTTAACTGTGGGATTAGAATTGATGTGTTATATGAATGCTTACTTAGGCTATCATCAAATAAGTATGACAAGAGAAGATAAGGCTGCCTTTATCACCTCATTTGGTGTCTACTATTAAGTCAAAATGTCGTTCGGGCTAAAAAATGCAGGAGCCACATACAAGCGCCTGATGCATAAGAACTTCATAGACTAAATAGGGTGTAATCTACAAACTTATGTAGATGATCTCGTTATAAAGAGCACAAAAAGCTCTTATCATTTGTTTGATTTGGCAGAGATCTTTAATAATTTGAATAAATATGGCATCAAGTTGAATCTAAAAAATGTACGTGTTTCTTCTGGAAAGTTAATTGGTTCTCTTGTATTATTTTTGTGGAATCAAAGTTAATCCAAAAAAATCCAAGCCATTGAGTCACAGAACGAGATAAGATCCAATAACCTATTTACTGCACAAGTGAAGTATTACATGGACCAAAAGTGCGCTATCTCAAGTCCAAAAACTACTTTATATTCTATTAATATATTCTGGTAAACTAAGACATCATTTTCAATCGCATAAAATTACAATATCAACGTCATTTGTATTATGAAGTATTAGTGGAAACAACGGCGACTATCGGTGCTATGGTGGAGCGACAATGGCGCTCGATCTAGATCTAATGGAAACGTTACAACGGCATTGCGGTGACTAGGACGGCTCCTATGGGCGACTAAGGTACCCGTGGCCTCGATCGTGCCTCCCAAAAGCCAAGAAACCTCATCCCCAGTCCATAGTCCAGGCCTACCATGACACGGGCCTCCAGGAACCACTTGCGGCGTCTGCCCACCGTATCTGGCCGCCGTCCACCGTATGACTCGTTGTCGTTGGCTCCTGCTTTCTGCTACGGCCGGCAGCTTCCTTGATGTTGTGGCTTCGCTGAGCGGAGCTCCCCGGCGGTGGCTTGTCTTGCATTATCAGAACACGGGCACCTCATCGATCGAGTACATATATTTTTATATTCGCTGGATTGTCTAATAGCTAGCCCCGTACTGTGAAATTTGTTGGTCTTTTGGGAGGATTAGTGAGGCATCTTGATACCATGGGGCTAAACTAATGTGTTTCTTTGGCCTGTATCCTGTTCTCTTTAGTGGCATCATGCAGGAATTAAATCGATTCAATTCCCATATAAGAAAAGGTGATGGAGTGTGTGAAAGATCCGGAGGCTGACACCTAGAATGCCATGATGTGAAGATGGCCAGGTTTGTCAGAACTCAGAAGTATCTCTCGGAAATGAATTCCTTGTATCGAGGAGATCCTAGCCACCATTTGAATTTCAGGAATTAGCATGATGTCCCACTCCCAGTGTCCATGGCTCCTCTTTGATGTTCTTTCAGATTGATCGGACCGAGAGATGTGACCATCTTACCAACTTTGTTAATTAATAATGTTGTGTAGAAGTTGATTTCGTCATCTCTTTCGTCAGAATGACAAGTACCGTAAGCTTTGATGCTAATAAAAGTTGCATCCTTCGAAAGCTTTTTCTTGTGAACATGGTGAGCTCCTGTATGTGCTTAAGGACATATTTTGTCTCCAAGCGGTAGAAAAGGTTCTATTTTGATGACACTTTAATTATCTTTGCATGCTTCAGTAAGTCCAGGACAAAGGTTCTATTTGCTGCGACCAGGAAGCAATTTTATGTCGTATAGTGATTAGGAGTTAGGCCTTCATGGGAGTTCTCGAAAATGGCTTTTTGAAGCTGCGTGGTTTTTTATGATGTTATTGTTGAAGTATGAGTGAATTGTTCACTTTTCCTCATCAGTTTAAGCTTTTGGGTGAACTGGTTGGTGCATGCAACTCAATATGGTATCAGAGCCAAGGGGTCTCGAGTTTAAGACCCGGTTGACGCAATTAAAGAAAAATAATTGCAGCCCACTTCTATTCCACGTCTTAGGCCTTGGGTGAACTGGTTGGTGTATGCAACTCAATAGTTATTTCCCCTCGTATAGAGTTGGTAGTAAGAACTCTTTTGATCAAAAATACTGGGTTGATGAGTTTGTTCCTTAATACATGGGCAATTTTAGATCGATTTTGTTTATTTCTACATTATTGTGCTGACATTGTTCGCTAACTACAATTTTCTCTCCCTTTTTCTTCAGGTCAAACTGCTCGAGCATTTTAATCAAGTTCAATATAGCCATTGCATGGTTAGCGCTTGGAGCGTGGTAATCTCTACAGAAGATGAAAGAGGTATTATGTTGACTGCCAAATAAAGTCCATCTGCATGTCTTTGTCCTTGTTCGGAAGGGAGGAATTGTACAGATTCGTGCAAAATTTTCTGAATTCCAAACAGTCATCCCATGTTATCCATGTCGAACATATCTTTTCATGATGATATGAACTGGAGATGGCTTGGAGAGAACTCAGAGAAGTAATCAAAGTGCTTGCTGTGAGTTGAAGTCAGCCTTACTGTGAAGGAAAATTGTAATCAGTTTGAAGTGAGTTATATTTGTGCTAACTACATATATTTGGAAATGAGCCATTCAAAATATTCTAGCTACTTCATTTGCATTTAAATTGTGGGTGCATTTTTTTTGTTTGGTCATCTCATTGGTTACCGTCAGCTTGTTTTGTCTTTCCGTAGTAACGCACGGATATTCAACTAGTACATAAGAATAACCAAGCAGGGTTGATCTGGGCAGGCTAGAAAAAATTCTTTGTGACAACCCATTGGTTGGGCAAGGAGGAGAAAGATCTTTATGACTATCATGCAATCGATGCAATTTATTAGAAATTTATGCAGCACCTTGATTTTTTTAGAGCATGTAACAACTCATCCTCCCTCTACTATACTCCATAGAATCTCTGGCCACACAACGCTTTGAGCCGGCTTGAGCCGAGCCGCGAAGAGAAATTTAAGCCTAGGATCTTTTTTCGAAAAAAAATTACGTTTAGATCTTTTTTTGAAAAAAAATGATTAGGTCTTTGTTTGGAAAAAGAATATATATTACGTTTAGGTCCTTTATCCGTTTTTAAGCATTGCGCTCGGGTCCTTTTTCGGAGATCAAAATTACGTTTAGATTCTTTTTCGAGAAAAAAATGCATTTAGGTCCTTTTTGCATTTTTTAGCATTATGTTTAAGCCCTTTTTCGAATTTTTTTTTGTTTAGGTCCTTTTCCGGAAAAAAAAGTTTAGGTCCTTTTTTCCATTTCCGTTTTTCTTGAGGCGGACCTTCCGCTCCAGCGAAATCGCAGATTATATCCTTTCAACCGTTTCGCGTGTTTTCTCGATTTGCTCTCGTAGAGAGCGACAATCACACGTTTTCTTGATTTGCTAGCGTGAGGAGCGGCGGTCGCGATGTTTCACGCCGCGCTCGATTGTCTAGTTGATATTTAAGAATGGAAATAATTCATAAAAAAGAAACGCAATAGTACAATGAATCAGCAGTACCTCTCCACTGTTGTAATGTAATCGTAGAGGATCCAAATCCACTGACGACACGTGACAGCTTTGTTTCATTCCATGTTTGTCACGAGTTTCTCCACGTGCTGTCAAGCCTGACCATAACCAGCCCCCATCACGCTACAACACCGCTACGCTGCCCTGCCAAGGTGACCAGCTTTTGCATTCCTTTCATGCCATTTGTTGCCGTCGGAAAGGGTTACTGTGCAATTGTATCGAGACTCTAACCTACAGTTCTCGGCTCTCTATTATTTTTGGAAGAATTCCCGCCTCCTATCGGTTTGAGCCGATTCGGCTCGCGGTTTGAGCCAGCTCGAGTCGAGACAAAAAATAAATTATGTTTAGATCTTTTTAAAAAAAAATTATTACGTTTAGATTCTTTTGACTATTTTTAATGAAAAGTAGGATCTGAGTCGAAAAAAAATTACGTTTAGGTTCTTTTTCAGAAATAGGACCCAACTAAATATATATAAAAAACGTAGTTTCGTTTAGATCGTTTTTTGCGAAAAGGATCTTTCATTTCAGCGAAATCGCGGATCCTTCGTGAGAGGACTCCGAATAAATGCAAAAAAAAATGCAAATACATTTATATCCTTTCAACTGTTCCGCCGAATAAATACGAAAAAACGCAATTACGTTTGTATCCTTTCAACTATTTCGCGTATTTCCTCGATTTGCTCGCGTAGGGAGCGGTAGTCGTATGTTTTCTCGATTTGCTCGTGTGAGGAGCGGCTGTCGCGGCGTGGCACGCTGCGGTCACTTATCTAGTAGGATAGTTAGATCGTAGTAACGAACGATCCAGATCATCTAATAGTGCTTAGATGTAGTTTGCTATAGTACTCCGAAAGATCTAGGCCATAGCTTTTTAGTCCAATGGTCTACATACAATTGCTAAAATTGCAGTTGCATTGGGACTTGTATTGGATCTCTTTCTGTTGCCATCTATCCTGCACATCTTGTTGTGTTTCCCATGGTTGTGCATAAGTCTGGGTAATGGGCGTGTCTTTTTGGACTGATCCTAGGCACGGCCGTCAAGTACAGTCCAAAGCACATCAAGGCATCAATGTCTTCAGATGAGGTCGCCACGACACGAATGATAGGCCGTGCCGAGTCTGCAAACTTAGCACGATAGGTGGCACTGCACCGCATAACCGATTGAGCCATGCTTGGACCGTCCCAGCATGAAAGTGGCACTTTTGTAAAAAAAAACATCATATCTATAATACAGCTCATTAACAACTGTCTTACCCTAACAGCCTAGCCCATCATCAAATACTCTCTCCCCTTCGCCTTCTCCCATGACTCATCCAGCGTAGTAGTCATCTCCCCGTACCTATATCGTCTTTTCTCTCTCCTCTCACCCCTTCACCCCTATTTCTCCCCGCACTGCCACCTTGGATACGGCCTGGTAGCCCCGCACCACCATTTTTGCCGACCGTCCTAAGATAGAAGACAACGACGATGTCAGATCTCAACGATCATCAACGCCCAATGCCGGATCTAGCGGTCTTTTTTCATAATAAATAAATAAAATTTAGTTTCTTTTCCCTAAATATTTTTGTGTACCAGATTCTCGCTGGCGGTCGACGCTTGTTCCTCGTCCTTGATGTCGTTCACAGTGACGAACTGATGGTAGTGATGTTCACGACTCCATACGCCTAACAAGATAAAGCATAAGTCAGTATGGCATGGCCCGATGAGATGACGGTACCGTGTATGAATGACACATCATGACTCGAAACCCATTGAACCAGTGCCGTGCCGGCACGACGGCCCAACTAGCATTTCTAGTTATGCACTCTCATCGTCTTGGTTGAGTTATACCTCAAGCGCATGGATGGCGACGACGAAGGGCACAGATAAATGACATGGCATCATTGGCATGTGCACGCGTTTTGATCTAAATGGAGATGGCACCTTGCCACAACAGTACACCGACAAAAGATGAATGTAAGTTGGCAACAAATGCGAGACAGTGATAAGGACGACGGACTAGCAGAAGCAGCGGTGGCATAGGACGTCAACATGTTTGGGTGGTGAGGGGGCATAGGTCAATGGTGGTCACACGGATTCGTGGCGGCATGAGGTTTTGTTCGATCTGAACTTGAAAATGTCTCCGGTGTCACAAACTAAATAAAAAAATCATAGAAATGTGATACATATTTCATAACTTTTTTTTACTTTTGTTATTTCTGAGTGCTTTACCCCATCTTCATGGAAACTAGATGCATACCGGGCCCGCACGTTGCGGCGGGCGGAAGGAATCGTTGAGACAGATAGAGATTTTAACATAGAGCGGGTTTTTTCGGTAATATCTTCCAAAAGAGGGGAAAAAGTGATGACCTTTTTTGGAAATATTTCTTCAATTTTTTTAAATATTTCTTTAAAAGGTTATGAAAATTATAGAAATCTATTTTTTTTTACGGTAGCTTAGGCACACGCTCTATGTTAAAAAAATAAAACCGAAACCATTTTTCAAATTTTTTTGGTACCTTAGGTATGCTCTTAGGACCCTTCTCACAAATTTTGAAGAATGTGCAAATTTAGTAGCTCAACTAAATCAGTAAAGTTGCTTTAAATGTATTGGCACCATCGTCAGATTTTTTAAAAAGTCGTAAATGTTCGACAACATTTTGAATTTTTTTTATGGTAGCTTAGGCACGCTCTCAAGACCCTTCTAACAAATTATCATGTCATGGTAATTTTAACAGAGAGAAAATCTTTAAAAAAACTAAAAATAAAAAGAGAACTAATTTTCTTCCAAAAATATGTGGAAATCATTTTTTTTTCAAAAATTTGCTCTCGTTGAGACTCGACCTCATTGTAATTTTTTGTAAAATATTTAAAATTCTTTTTATAAAGTCTTAAGGAAAAAACTATTTGTAAAAAAAATATTATTATTTTCTTTTTAAAAAATGGAACACTGTAGCTTCTTGGAAAAACTATAGCTATGCTGCTGTTGAGACTACAATACTTGCGCCTCTCGGATTCGAAGCCAGGATTGGCTGCTAGCGAAGGAAGGCTTTAACCAACTAAGCAATAGAGCTGGTGTGATTTATTTACCTGCCATCTTTGTAGTTTCTTTAGCAAAATCACTGTAGAAACTTCAATGCAAAAGCGTCACGGTGACGGGTGGGCAGCCATACAGGGTTCACAAAACCGTTTTTGAAAAAACCGCTCGAAATTCGAAAATCGAAAATACCGAGTCGAAAATCGTCAGAAACCATAGGATTAAGAAATCATAAAATTTGAAAAAATCAAAAAAATTGAAAACCGATCCGACCAATTGAATGTTCCTTAAAGCGGGTTTTGAGCGATTTTCTCTCGGTTTTTTCGAAAATCGAGCGGTTTTCACCGATTTTCGACCGGTTTACATCGCATAAAATTTTTCAATTTTTTTAATGTTTTTTTAAACCAAACCACTTTACCGATCGGTTTTGAATTTAGAACCGTACCGATTGAAAATCACGGTTTTCATTGGTTTTTAAAATCATGGTAGTGACATACCTCTCCATAATTAGTAGTATAATATATAGAATTCTTTACCTTTTGGCCTCTTTGTTTGTATTTTTTTCGGAATTAGCCTCATGCATGAATCAATTTCAAAAATAGCCTCGAAACAGTCTTTTCCAGCGGTCAACGATCGCATGATTATTTTTTAATTTTTTTTTCAATCTTTCCCGCGGTCAGCGACCGCATGATTATTTTTTAAAAAAATTTCAGCATCTTTCCAGCGGTCAGCGACCGCTTTTTTTTTTTTGATTTTTTTTCGGCCGCACGACGCGATTTTTCTATTCGTTGGCGCGTGAATCGGTAGATAGCGGAATCCGGTGCCGATCACCGGATTCCGTGGCGACGTGGCGTCGTGGCGTGGCGGGCGGGCCAGTGCTCAGGCGCTGCGTGGCGGGGAGAGCGGGGCGCGCGGGCCGGATGGTGCAGGCGGTGGAGGGCGCGACGCGTGGAGCCAAAAACAAAAGATCCTGCGGGGGAAAAAATTGCAGTAAACGCAGTAAAAATTTGCCAGCAATATACGCAAAAAAGCTGCTTAGTTGGAATCGTTATGTCTTGTCATACGCCGAAAGCAATAACTAATTGCTGTTTCTTCGGTGTATGTGCGCAGGGAGGTGCTATAAGTTGCAACTCTATTGCGATGGTCTGCCTTGCGCATTCGTGGAAGAAAACCGAGGAAGAGCGAGGCAGTGCGAGCGCTGCTAACCGAGAGGCAGAGGAGAAGAGCGGAGAGCAGGGGAAAATAGAGAGGAAAGCGAGGTGGAAAAGTAAATTCGGAAGCGTATTTCTGGAGGAATTTTTATGATATTCATACTTTGTATTAGTTTTGTTGGAGTTTTTATTTTCGATCATTTGACGAGGGATCTTTTTGTTACAGGTAGTCTGGAACGTTGGTTCATCATACATCCCTTGGAACATTTAATCCCTAGAAGATCTTCAGGAAGGTTAGTTCGAAATTGTCATATAGATTAGTATTGCTGTCATACAATTACGGTTTTTTTAGAATAACAATAATGTGGTCCTTTTATTAGTTGAAAATTGATGTAATATTACGGCGATATATGTGGAACATTGCAATAATGTTAGTGTAATATTACGGCAATATTTGTGAGATTAATACAGTTATTGCGATTTGTGTATAACTTGGGCAATATTAGTATAATATTATGACAACATTTGTGGCAGTAGAACAATATTAGAATAACTAGTAGTACACAAAATAACGACATTAGTAGTTAAAGTAGCCGAAGAAATGGTAAATTCAGTGCAATGAGCCGCGCTACATTTGTGGCAGTAGTGAGTAGTACAATGACACCACTGTCGGGCGTAAAATTTGTTGGAAAATTAATAAAATTGCGGTACGAACAGTTTAATATTTAGTGTAGCATTTGTATGATATTAATAGAATATTTCTGTCATACAATTACGGTTTTTTTAGAATGACAATAATGTGGTCTTTTTATTAGTTAAACATTGGTGTAATATTACGACGATATGTGGAACACTGCAATAATATTAGTGTAATATTACGGCAATATTTGTGGGATTAATACAGTTATTGCGATTTGTGTATAACTTAGGCAATATTAGTATAATATTATGACAACATTTGTAGAAGTAGTACAATATTAGAATAACTAGTAGTGCACAAAATAACGACATTAGTAGTTAGAGCAGCCGAAGAAATGGTAAATTCAGTGCAATGAGCCGCGCTTGAAATGACAGAGAGTGAGTAGTACAATGACACCCACCGTCAAGGCCAAATTTGTTGGACAATTAATAAAATTGCGGTACGAACAGTTTAATATTTAGTGTAGCATTTGTATGATATTAATGGAATATTTGTTTGTTTTAACGAAATTTCTGTAGTATTACGTTGGTACCTAATGCGCGTGCTTGTGCCTTTCGTTATGGTAGGTACTAAATGGCAGAAATTCTAGATTTATCCGTGTTTTATGGTGACGGCGTTGTTCGAGAGGGTCCATATGGGGCGGACCTTTCGAACTGCGAAAAGAAGGTGATCAGGGCTCCGGGTCTAACGGAGATGAGTATGACAGACCTCCGTACGTGCGTGAGAAGCAAATTCGATCGGGAGACTGCCCGAAAGAAGCTCGTCATCGAGGCGGTGCATGCCAGAGTCGTGGAAGGTTCCACCAACTACGTTTGGGTCCTATGCAAGATCGTGGGAAGCACAATGTGGGAGGAATACATGCAAATTGTGATGAACTCTGAAGCGTTGATACACTGTCGGTCGATGGTGTATGTGCGCTTCCTGGACGGAGGCCAAACCTCTAATCCCCTCGGAGGCGGTGGCGGTGACGTCATCGTTGAATCATCCTCTAGGGCCATCGGTGAGGACGTTGGTGCTGATGAATTCCAGGCGAATGAAGACATCGGGCGGTGGTGGTCCGCTCGCATTGACTGCCACGAGGACCTAGAAGGCATGACGGACGAAGCAATATCCGATGAAGATGAGGAAGTGGACACGGATAGCAGTGGAGACGATGATGCAGTTCCAGTCGGTGGCATTGTGTCGACCGATGTGGAGTATGTCTCTTCTCGGTTGGACGATCTGGCGATGACGTCTCTTGTGCTGTCAGACAAAGGCGACACTGAGTGGGCCTTCGATCAAGACACTCTGCTGGTAGGGCAACGCTTCCCTACGAAGAGTGCCGCCCAGCAAGCAATAGCTAGATATACGGTTAACATTAGCCGCACGTACCGGGTGTACAGGTCGAACCAAGAGACCTACATTGTGAAGTGTACGGATGCTGACTGTCCAGGCAAGATCTGTGCCCAGAAGTTCAAGGGTGGGAGTTCGGGTTTCAGGGTAACTGTGCTGACAGACCATACTTGTCTGCTTGCCGAGCCACTGCGGAAGCACAGAAATATCACGTCCTCATATGTGGCCAGTCTGATTTCTCACTTGGTCACAGCGGACGTGACCGTTTCACCGAAGATACTATTGGCCGACGTGGTTAACATGGTGGGATGCCCTGTTAGCTACGGTAAGGTGTGGCGAGCGAAGCAAAAAGTTATAGAGATGATGTATGGCACGTACGAATAGGGCTACAACCTTGTTCCTCGCATGCTTCACTAGATTGATGAAGCCAATCCTAGGACCTGTGCTAACAGTTTCATCCTCGACCGTGTGTTTTGGGCATTTGAACCAACCATTCAGGGCTTCAAGTACTGCCGGCCTGTGCTAACCATGGATGGCACTTTCCTATCGGGCAAGTACAGGGGCACCATACTTATGGCGGTCGCGGCGGATGTCAATGACCAGCTACTCCCGGTGGCCTACGCACTCGTGGAAAGCGAGAACACGGAGAGTTGGTTATGGTTCCTAGCAAATGTGAAGCAAGTCACAGCAGACCGCCCGAACGTATGCCTCATAACTGACAGGCATGCTGGGTTATTGTCCGCCATCAGCACCATGCAAGGAGGGACACAACCACCCTACCAATGGAATGATGTCGTCAATCGCTGGTGCATGAGGTATCTTGCCGCGAACCTGCACAGGAGGTTTCGCAGCAAGGAAGTTATGAAGACATTCAAGAGGCTCTGCATGCAAAACCAGAGGCGGAAGTTCGAAGCCATATGAAGAGTGCTCGATGAGGAGACTGCGAAACATACGACGCAGTCCACAGAGAGCCAGGTGAACAACTTCTCTCAATGGGTGCAGTTGCACGCTCTAAAGCTAGAGAAGTGGTCCTTGTTGCATGACACTGACGGCGCAAGGTACGGCATAATGAGAACTAACATGTCGGAGGTTTACAACTGTGTTCTGAAGGGTGTTCGGTCCCTCCCAATCAGTGCCATCGTAGAGGAGACCCGGAACAGGACCGTTGGATACTTTGTGAACAAGGGGATGAATGCAAGGAGGCATCTAGACGAGGGAAAGCAGTTTCCCGAACGTACGCACGCATACATATAGAAGAAAATAGAGAAGGCTCGTTCACACGACGCCCGCACCATGGATGGAGTCAGGCGTAAGTTTGAAGTGTGTCTACAGGAGAAGTTCGTCGATGGCCATTGTAGAGGATACCGTAAGCAAGTGTGCACAGTACGTGATGTGGCCACATGCACATGCAACAAGCCACAACTGTTGCATAAGCCATGCTCGCATGTATATGCGACGTGCGCGGTTCTCCGTCAGTCTTCCGTGGCGTACATATCTGAGTACTTCAATACGACCATCCGTCGAACATGGAGTTCGAATTCAAATCGCTGACTTGGACATGCATTACAGGAGTCGTGGCGTGGCAAGTGACTTGGTGTCAGAATGACGCTTTGAAGCGAAGCGGCCATGGACGGTGGCAGTCACGGCGAATCCGTAACAATATGGATGCAAGTCGGCGGGGAGACGGACGTGCTGCATGGAAGTGCCGTATATGCAGGACGGTGGGGCATACAATGAAGAACTGCCCTAATAGGGTCGGCTCGTCGACCCATCTGTAGAAACCATGTCAATGTTCCTTCGTATAATTGTTTTCTGTGCGTGTAGTACCTTCGTGTAATTTTCTTTTTTTGTTATGTAGTATCATATACCGTACTACCTATGTCATGTTACTTATTGTTATATCATTTAACGTCCTGTGCATAATTTTATTTTTGCTGATATGTCACGTCACATAATATTTGTTGATATGTCACATCATGTTAACTTACCCGTATTAACTTGTGTTTTTTTTGTACTTGTAGGACATGGCTGCACACCCGCAGACTTTGCTTGACCCATACTACGATGCCAAGCATCGTAGTAGGCTGTGGCTTTCAGGTGTTGTGCCACCGTGTTTCGTTCTTAGGGCCCCAAGGGAGCATCGACCTTTGACGAGCAGACGCGCTCATTCTAGGGATTCAGGGCTACTGCCGCTAGCCCGGATGATGGACACCGGGCAAGCCTTCAGTTTCGACGTGCCTCTCTTATCTACGCTAGTGGATCGTTGGAGGCCGGATACCTACACTTTCCACTTCCGCTGGGGGGAGATGACCTTCACCCTCCAGGACGTTGCCTACATCACCGGCTTGCCTATCAGGGGCAGGTCGATAGTTCCACCTCCGAGGAGGCATGACTGGAAAGTAAGGTTGTAAGACAGATTTGGCCATGCAGTCCCTGAGCGAAGTCCTGGAGTTCCACTATCATGGCTTCGTCGCTATATCCGATGCCCTGATAATGCGCCTCAGACCACGGTGAGAACTCACCTTGTTGCCTACCTGCTATTCCTGTTTGGCTGGGTGCTGTTCCCTACAGCGCAGGGAGATGTTGTCTACCAGGGCTACATCCACATCGCGGAGGCTTTAGCTGATGCCCACGATGATGAGGTCCCTCAGTTTAGTTTTGGATCGGCGGTGCTTTGCTCCACATACAGGGGATTGTGCGAGGCTTGCGTGAAGACAACGGGGGAGGAGCCCGTTCTTGCAGTGTGCTACACGTTGCTGCAGATATGGTCTTGGGAGCATTTTCCTGTTGGGCGCCCGTACTTTCGGGAGGCCGTTCACCCGTACCGGTCGGACGCTAAGTACTATGGTGGACACCCGGTTGATGCTCCCACCATAGGGTTTCGGTGGACGGCTTCCTACTTGGGATGGGTAAGGGATAGACCTCGCAGAGTCTACACTGAGTTTCATAACAATTTTGAGACCCTGCACGAGGATGATATAATATGGAACCCCTGGACTCTTGTTTTGTTGGTCGCTACGGCGCCGCACAGATTGTCGCAGCTGTGTTGGCAGGATGGTGCTTATTGGTTGACGAGGTGCCACCTCGTGTTTTGTCATATGGTGGAGGCGTACTGTCCAGCTCAAGTGATGCGCCAATTTGGACTTTACCAGCAAATCCCGCCTCAAGCTGGCTGGCCATTACCACGGAAAGTGCATATGTACGTTCGATTCATAAATATGAATTGTAATTTGTATTTGCATATTATAACTTACAACTTTCATTCCCACAGTCAAACTCAGAGGGGCCAGAGGAGCGATGAATGGCGCGACACGCAGTTACCATGGACGCATCAGATGGGAGCGACCGCCACGGAGCGGTAGTAGCGAGGGTAGACCATACGACTCGAGTCGACGTCACAGCGTTGGAGTGGTATGCGTGCCTCGCACCACTTCACGCCTTACTTCCACACCTCCTGGAAGGCCCGAGGAGGTCACGGACGTCGAGCGGTTGACCCTCCGCCACCCTGTACACAACGCAACACGTCTAGATGATGCGGTATGGACATACATTATATTTCAATTCATATTTCTTCTACTAATCATGTTTTCTTGCAGTACGCCCGTAATAGCCGTATGCTCGAAGATAGTTCCGATGCAGTACAGCATGAGGCCGAACGCCCTAAGTCTAGCCTAGTAGGGGTTCTACGTCGAGTCATGAGGGAGTCTACGGGCACCATAAGGGCATTAACATCCGGCCGTCACAGTGACGTTGGTGTACGGGTTGGTGAGCGAGGCGCTCGTCCTTCATCTCCCAGGCCGTCGCGCCCGAGCATGGGCGAAAGACGATCGACCTTTTCACGATCGTCTTCCTCTCAGTATGGCCATCAGGATTCGCAGATACGACACATACATTCAACTCTCGTACTATGAACTACTCACCCAAATTGCCTTAATTGGTAATGCCACGTCCTTTTGCAGCGCGAGCGTAGAGATCAAACTCTCATGCCTTCGTCGTTTAGGCCCGATCGAGACTTGCCTGAGTCCTCGCATGCACATTTATCGCAGGATTTAGGTTTCGGTCAGGCTTATACCCCCCACGCCTTTCACAGTTTCGGTGCTGGCATGTCATCTACACAGGCGCCACATGAGGTACGTTACCTTTGTTTGAAGTTAATACCTGCTATTGAACATTACTTTCTCAAAGGTACCTAACATTCTGTCAGATCACGTTCTTTTGCGCAGACGTGCGTGAGGGATCAAACTCTCCGCCACCGCCGAGCAGCCGAGGTAGATACACCCACCACGTGGACACCCCGAGTAGTACTTACCACCGCAAGCTATGGTCGGGTACGCTTATGACTCCCACGCCATCGCAAAGACCCACCTCAGTAGACTTGGTGGGCGTCAGGGCCGGTATGTTTGTGCAGCTCAAGTTATTCCCAACATGATGCCGTGCTAACAGTACGTGTGCGCAGATTACGCGGGACGAGTTCTCCCAATGGGCAGCGCAATCTACGGCCCCGCAACACTCATCGGTAAGTGTCTCGTGTAATTTAAATGCACTCATTTTTAGGCATGACATTAACACTGCATTCCAATGCAGCCTCCCGGGTGGGTGGGAGACATGTTGACTACGCAAAACGTGCTTCCCAGCCAGCTATACGACGCACCTCGCGAGATAGAGGACACACGTTACGAGCTGCGTAGCACGACCCACGAGCCCGACCGGTTCACAGTCCCGGAGGACCAAATCCGCGGTCTGCGAAAGCGGCGATAAGATCAGAGTTGACGCTACGAGGCAGTGATCGGTGATAGTGATAATTGCAGTGCGTACGTGTAATTGATCTTTGCTTTCAGACCGTTTGTATTGGTCTAAGAATGATAGTCCTTATTACTATGTCGATATGGAATGTTGCTTTCATCACATATGATTTTTTGTTTACTCACATTGGCCTGATGAAGGCTATGGTCCATCACGATTACACAACTCACGAGGAGAAGCAACTCTTTTATGCATGAAACCATCTTTGAACATCAAACCATCAAGCACTTCAAAAACATCACCAGTTTGACGATCACTCGGTCATTAATAGATATTATCTTCATCAAATGGTTAACAGTTAACATTTTATCCACAAAAGATACTCAGTAAAAAAACATGTTCAGATGACAAATTATAGAGTAATAGCCCCGAAACACCCTAAGCAATCATTACAAGCGCAGATTCCAAAACTCTAAAACCTTTCATGGAGACGACGACCATGCAATGGCTTTTCTAGCGCGATTAGCAAACTGACGGGCCCAATGCTTACAACTTTTTCAGGTCGATTTCACAACACTCTACCTATAGCTTCCTCACGCCGATTTGACCACACGCTGGTAGACTTCTACTCTTTTTTCTACTCGTTCTCATAAAGGCTTTGTCATACATGCTGGCACAGCTCGAAGTGACCACTCACTGCCTACTTTTGTCAGTGCTGACAATTTGCATGCATGAGCAAGTTCAAGCGGATCTAATAGGAGGGGTAGAGATCGACATAGTACTGCTGCATCAGCAAGTTCAAGAGGACGTGCAACCACCACCGGAGGGGGGCATGCTCCTAACTATGCAAATGGCGACGATGATGACGATTTCGTTTCACCTCCACCTTGGCGTTCAAGCAATATCGGAAGAGGCCGTTCAAGCACCACCGGAGGGGAGCATGCTCCTAACTATGCAAATGACGATGATGATGACGATTTCGTTTCACCTCCGCCTTGGCGTTCAAGCACCACCGGAGGGGGGCTTGCACCTAACTATGCAAATGACGACGATGATGATGATGATTTCGTTTCACCTCCACCTTGGCGTTCAAACACTATCGAAAGAGGCCGTTGAAATATGAATGTATCTAACTTTGTATCTCAGTTTGTGACTTAGCTCTACACTTTCAAATATGAAAGTTAGGTTTTATTTATCGTCAAATTTATCGCACATCAAAAGAGCATGACGAACAACAAAATTTTATTTTTTCTGAAGATAATTGACTGACAAATAATTTTGCGAAACACTACAATAATTATCATCGATAAATATGATTTTTCTTGAATTTAGTGACCATACTTTGAACTATGGTATTCTAGCAACCGTCAAAATAACACTACTTTTAATAATTAGAGCTCATAGGTTACAGCGATTTTTCGAATAAAATCGATGCGAAATACTTCCACAAAAATTAAATTTCCTCCCAAAAAAATACTGTGCATTAAGTCTGGTTAATTTCCGAAATTTCATGAAGACCATGTTTTCGACTGAAGAAAAATTTGAATTTTTATCGTTTCTAGCCCTACAGTATAATTTTCCTTGCGATTAGACGCTCATCGGATAAAAACGCCCAAATAGTACAATCCAAATGGATCGCAGAATTTTAATTTTGTAATTTTCAATGGTCCGATCTCGAAAATTACACGTGCGTGCTAGAAACGATGAAAAATTCTAAAAAATTAAAGTTCATCATAAAATAATTTTTATTTTTTCTTCATAAATACATAGAAAATATATTAGCCGCATCTTCGAAAAAATAGAAAAAAAAACTGCGGCCGCCCACGCGTCGCGCCGTCGCCCGTGTCCCCGCCTCCTCCGCCTGCCATGCGGGCCCGCGGAATCCAGCGGTCGGCTCCAGCCACTTCTAGCGCTCGGTTTTAAAAAAAAATATTTTTTCCGCTGCGCGCAAAAAAACCGAAAAAAATAAAATTAAGCGATCACGATCACGGAAAGAAGTGATTTTTTTTTAAAAAAAAACATACGATCGCTGACTGCTGGAAAGTTTGAAAAAACTAAAAAAAAATATGCGATCGGTGACCGCTGGAAAAGACTGTTAGAGTGCTATTTTTGAAATTCTTTAATGCATAGGGCTAATTGCGAAAAAAATACAATCAAAAAGCCAAAAAGGTAAAAAATTCTAATATATAGATATAGATGACGCGGCAACCTGGCCTCCTGTGCCCTGTTTCAGTGCCACGTACCGGGCTTATTCTGAGGTGGTTCACTCTTGTTGCGTCCTCGAGAAGCTACCAAACTCAATGGAACCAGCACCACCTTGTCCAAGTTTCGGTCAAAATCAAAACTCAAATCCTAATAATTCCGAGCGGGCGCTAACTCAGCCGGACACGTTGCACCATGTCGCGTCAGAATTCAACGTTACAGTATATATGAAGGCCCTGTTTGGTACGGCTTCAGTTCCATCAGATTTATGAATCTGGTGAAACTGGGTATTTGTTGCTCTACAGATCCGTGAAGCTGGATCTGTGGGTATATTAAGGCCCTGTTTGGTACGGTTCCAGTTCCACCAGATTCATGGATCTGGTGGAGCTAGGTATTTGTAGCTCCACAGATCCGTAAAGCTGGATCTGTGGGTATATTAAGAGTGTTTAGGTAGGTCATTTTATTTAATTTTAGACTAAAAATGTAAACTTAATTCTATTTATTTTAGCCTACAAGATTCAGATCTGACGTGGAGCTAAAATCTGGAGCTCTACCAAACAGCCTAAGAGTGTTTAGGTAGGTCATATTATTTAATTTTAGACTAAAAATATAAACTTAATTCTATTTATTTTAGCCTACAAGATTTAGATCTGACGTGGAGCCAGAATCTGGAGCTCTACCAAACAGGCCCGAAATTTCGGAATTTCTTGAGATCTCGGATTCTAACTGACGCTTCAAAAATCTCGATCGGATCAAAAAATTAAAAAAATTCAAAATGCTACGGTCTCAGAAATTTCGATGAGATTTCGCTAAATCTCGCCGAAATCTCAGGCAATTTGACCAGATTTGACCCAATAACCCTTAAGAAAATCATCTTCCATGAAATTTTGTTGAAAACCGAATTTTTGAGATATTTTATAATTTCAGTAGAAACACTGTAAGATTTTTATAAAATTGCACAAGCTTGATCATGCTCTGAAAAATTTATTGTACTATCTTTTGAAGTCTAGGATCATACAGAATTTTTTTCAAAAGACTTGAACTTAATTTGTTATCTTAGAAAAATAAAAAACAGAATGAACATAACGAGACAGTAACTGTGTCAGAATTTTATAAATTTTCTGACGGGATCTAAAATCCCGATCGGATCAAAAAATTAAAAAAATTCAAAATGCTACTGTCTCAGAAATTTCGATGAGATTTTGCTAAATCTCGCCGAAATCTCGGGCAATTTGACCGGATTTGACCCAATAACCCTTAAGAAAATCATCTTCCATGAAAATTTGTTCAAAGCCGAATCTTTGAGATATTTTATAATATCAGCAGAAACACTGTAAGATTTTTATAAAATTGCATAAGCTTGATCATGCTCTGAAAAATTTATTGTACTATCTTTAGAAGTCTACGATCATACAGAAATTTTTTCAAAAGACTTGAACTTAATTTGTTATCTTAGAAAAATAAAAAATAGAATGAACATAACGAGACAGTAACCGTGTCAGAATTTTATAAATTTCTGTGAGTCTGATCGTGATCTAAAATTTTTAGGATACCTTAAGAATTACCTTAAAACCATTTTCTAAAAGTTTCAAAAAATTTATATTTGTTTTAGTTGTTCAATAAAAAATTGTAAACTGTACAAACATGCACTTTAAAGTCCGAAAACCCTGAAGTAGCACTTTTCACTCAATTGAAGTTTAAAGTATTTTTCATTCGGTTGAGCTTTGCTGGTAAGACTTTTATCAGGACATCACTATTGTCTGAATTTTTAAAAATTCCTCGAGCTTTATCATCATCTGAAATTTTTATGGGAACATTGTTGATACGTCATAACCATGAATTTTTAAAAAAGTTTTTAACATGATTTGTTCTATTTTCGGTTCAAATTTGTCGATCTGCATTTCATCAGGACAAATAACACTCTCTGAATTTTTAAAAATTCCTTAGGCTTGATAATCATCTGACGTTTTTATTGAAATATTACTAATGTGTCAGAACCATTCACAAAAAAATTCAAATTTTTTCAACGTGTTTTGCACTATTTTTCGTTCGGTTTAATTCCACAGAAATCTTGACATTTCTCTTCAAGATTTCGGCAATTCTAGACAAAATCTCAGAATTTTCGGTGAAAAAAATATTATTTAATTTTAATTTTTATATTTAGTTCGAAATTTATCTGAAATTTCAAGATATTAATGAAATTTCGAATTTTAGCCGCATACGATATGTCAACCGAACTTGGATACCTTGCGTCAGATCCCTCCCGCAGCAGCAACGGAAAGCAGGGCGCACATCAGCGAGCCGAGTAGGAGTAGTGACCGCCCGTGGAGCGGTTCGGCGGATCACTGAATCTAGAGTCGGCGGATGGACGGCCCAAGACGCGACGGCGGCGGCGCCGAGGCACGCCCATCTAGGCACGAAGTCCTGTCGTGCGTGCGGCCGTGCCCGCCATGGGCCGGGTAGAGGCCTGTGCACGGCACGCCGGGGCATGGGTCGTCGTGCGCTTGCCCGGCACAATAGGCACAGTGGGCCTCGCCACCACCACCACCGTGCAAAAAAAAAATAGGAAAAATAGGAAAAATATTGAAAAATTAGGAAAATGAGGAAAATATGTAGAGTTACAAAATAGCATAAAAATGACGTACAATAAATTGAGACCAAAAAAATATAGAACATGTAACAAAGAGCTTTATTAATGTTTGGATGGTTGCCTCGTTAAAAACTTTGTCAAGTAAAAACTCATCTAGAGAAAACCTTGACAAAGAAAAGAGTACAACTAAAGCTCTAAGCCTCTAATACATACTAAGAGGTAGATGGAGGGTCTTCGTCATTGTCGAGGTAGAGATTTTCGAACGCTTCCTCTAGTTCTTGGTTTTCATTGAATGTTGAGTTCTTGAATCGTGTTCCCAGCCTTTGATAGTCATGAGCATCTCCACCATATCACTCGATAGGCTTGTTCTTCTCTCCTCCAATATTCTCACTGAGAGATCAAGGCGATTCGGAGGAAACCGTCGAGACTGGAACAGTTAACACATCTCGAGCTAATATGGATAGCACGGGATATGTTAGCTTGTGCTCATGCCACCATTGAACAATATTGAAGACATCGTCTCCTTCTTGTTGGTAATCCAACGTCGCGTCCATATAGGCGATAGTTCCCCAGAGGAGACTTGTTGGTCGCGGCTTGTATCACCACCGTCGAGAACCTGCATCAAGAAGAAGAAGAACCCCGATTTTGCCCCACGCGGTCTTTTTCTTACTCGCGATAGTACAGGAGGTCGCTGCAAACGAACTCCTTGATGCTTTTGTTCGTACTTGTTGTAAACTTCGGTTAGTTTAGTACGAACAGTAGTAAAATAAATTGAATAATCTTCCCCTAGAACATCACCTAAAAGGGAGAGGACGTTACCAAATCCTCTAAGTTTTGCTCTAGGATCTAAAATAAAGGCGAAGGCATATAGAAGTGGAATTTCTTTCCAATATTTCAAATATTTGGATTTCATTGCGATGACAGAATCTCTTAAAATCATGTCATTTTCGTTGTTCTTAAAATGGGTAGCCATATCTAAGATATGATGCACAATTAGAGAAGATGTGGGTTCATAAACTGCGGATAAAGCAACTGTGGAGTCATAAAAACTTCAAGAAAGCTCAAATAACTTTGATGCAACATACCAATGTTCTTGGATAATAAATCACATTGAGGGTGATGTGTTTGAATGAAAACCTCAAATGTGCTCTTATATGGCAGAAGGTTCTTAAGCATTAAGTAAGTAGAATTCCATCTTATTGGTATATCTAAACCAAATATTCTTGGACGTACGCCCATTGCAATGCAAAAATTCTTATAAGATGCTATTCTAGCATTAGAATGATTCATAAAAGAAATTGCCAAACGGAAGGTGCAATGTAACGCTCTAACAGGGCAAGTCCACTTTTAACTATAAGGTTAATAATATGATAGGCACAACATTGATGAAGCAAAAATGATTCAAAGATAAGTACCAAATATTGGAGTGAGAATATTCATTATGAGGTATTTATGAGGCATTATCTAAAGTTATAGCAAAATCTTATCATTGAGACCAAAGTCCTCCACCACCCTAATAATACTCTCAGCAATATTCTCTCCGGTATGTGCGGCATCAATTAGTTTGAAACCTATAATTCTGCCAATTTTGGTTGACATAATGAGCAACTACGCTAATATAATCTTGCTTAGCCCTACCACTCCATATGTCCAAGTCAAAGATACTAAAATGTGCAAGTAATCGAACATGGTTTTAAATTTTCACGACAACTATTGTAATACTTAACTACATCTCTAGTAGTTGTCTGTCTAGATACTTTACTAAATTTTGGATTATGTGCACGCTTAATGTAATTTTCAAAATCAGCACTCTCGTCAAAGTTTAAAGGTAAATCCTGTGATGCAATTAAGCGTACAAGAGATTGTCTAGCTACATCGCCACTATATTTCCAGTTACGGACCAAACCGTCCGGGTTTTATATTAGTTGTGTCTCTCTCATAGTTGCTCCTATTTTCGCATTGCAACTTTCAATATGCCTATGCAAGTGTCCTGCACTTCAAGAGATTTTGCAGATAAAACATGATGACATTGTTTACAAACAAGAACTCTTACCTCTTTTCCTTTCGTGATCTGTCTCTCGCTGCTTGTCGAAAAAATCCCAAACTCTCGATGTCTGCCTCGCTCTCTTCGCTTCAATGGATGTCGAGCTAGAAGCACTCATGGTCATGGAGCCTGATGGTTCTTCTTGTCCATGATGTTCTTCAGTGCTTCTGTTTCGGGTACGGCTGACAAATCTTGGAAGGATTCAGGTCCTCCGGAGCGGAATCGGAGACGGGAAATGATCCATGCAAAAAGCGCAAATGAATATTTCGAATATTAGTAAAAATAATAAAAACAATACAATTAGCAAAATTCAGTATGACAAACCTCTTGTGTTACCGAAAGCTAGAGTTTGAATTTCTCCGAAATTTTAACAAAATTTCTCCGAATTTCGCTAAATAACTACAAACAAGATCACAATTTTCACAAGATGATCAATAGAGAAGATGATGAGTGAATGGGTGTTGTATGAGGAGAGGGTCCTCCTATTTATAGGAAAAATTCAGATTTTTGCCCGCTTTTTCAAATTTTTAACCCCTAACGGCTATAAACGGCCAAAAATTAAAAAAAACGACGCGTTCGCCGCCTCAAGACGGCCGCGCTTAAGACGGCAGACGGCGGACGGCAACAGCGATGGCACGTACCACCGCGTCTGTGCTTGACCGCTTCTCCCCTACCACCGCGCCCGCCGCCTCTCCTCGTGCCGTGCCTAATCCGCCGTGCCTTGGCCCACCGTGTCTGGTCCGCCGATCTTCACCGTCTGCCGTCGCCGCGTCCGGCCATGGACGACGCCCGCCCAAACACGCCCACGCCCGCGTCGCCGCCGCCCGCCCGCCCGCCCGCCAGATGGTGCCGTGCCCACGAACGCGGTCCGGAACGACACGGCCGGGCCCGGCCCATATGGACAGCTCTGACTGAAACCCAGAAACGACTAACAAGCGAAATCCACAGCGAATCGCACGTACGCCCGCGCCGTCCCACCCCGGCCGTCGAATCTCCCCGCCCGCACGCGCCGCTCGCACGTGCCGCCGGCCCGCCCGCCTCACCCCCGTACCGTATTAACCCCCGCAGCCGCCGCCGCGTCCTCCCTCTCTCTACCCCCCTCTTCCACCTCACCTCGCCAATTTTGTGGGAAACGCGACGCGAGGCCGCTCTACCACCGGAGAGAAGCGCCTCTCCCCCACCTCGCCTCCCCTCCCCTGCCGCAAAACCCTAGCCCTTCCTTCCACCGATGGCCGCGCCGCCGCCGCCCGCTTCAGCCGCTCCCGGATCGCCGCCGCCGGCGCAAGTGGTAAGCTCAGCGACCCCACGATCCGTCTTCCGCCGAGCTAACTCGATCCGCCCTGACTCGATTCGCGCGCGCGTGCGTGCGTGCGGTCTCCTTCCACTTCTTCCTCCAGGTGGGCAACGCGTTCGTGCAGCAGTACTACAACATCCTCCACCAGTCGCCGGATCTCGTTTACCGCTTCTACCAGGAGGCCAGCCGCCTCGGCCGCCCCGCCGGCCCCGGCGCCGACATGGACGCCGTCACCACCATGGAGGTACTACGCTTGGCTGTTCCCTTTTGCTCCCCCATCTCAGATCTGGACGTCTTCGGGCTTGTAGTTGGAGACTTTGTGAGGTTGGTTGGTTTGTGTGCTCAGGCGATTAACGACAAGATCATGTCCATGGACATTGCGCGGGCGGAGATCAGGGCGGTGGACGCGCAGGAGTCGCTGTGCGGCGGTGTGACCGTGCTCGTTACGGGCCACCTTACTGGGAGGGACAACGTGCGCCGCGAGTTCGCGCAGTCCTTCTTCCTCGCGCCGCAGGAGAAGGGTTACTTCGTGCTCAACGACATATTGCGGTACGTTGGGGAGGGAGAGGCAGAGCCGTCGCCGCTGCCTCAGCAGCAGCCAGCATCAGAGGTGGATGCGGTGGTTTCCCCTGCTGCTGTCCTGTCGAACGGCACTGTCGGCAGAGCCACAGAGAGTGTGCCTCGCGAACAGGGTGTGTTGCGTTCAAACATCTTGAAAGCTGTTTTGCTCCTGTGAAGCATCTGGTCAAATTTCTTGTATTTGTCTATTTGTAGAGACTTCACCGCAGCTGGAGCAGGATGTGGCTGAGTCGGTACATCATCCTCATGAGGAGGAGAGTCCAGACGACGAGGTCTATAACCCACCAAATGATGTAGAGGTGCCTGTTGTGGAGGAAACAGCGGTTGCTGAGGTCATAGATGAAGTGCCAAATAACGTAGCAGTGGCCATACCGAATTTGGCTGCCCCTGTACTGCATGAGGAGGCTCCCAAGAAGTCGTACGCTTCAATTGTAGGTTTTGTAAACTGTTCATTTATTTTCATCCATCATGATGAAAATGGCATCTGTCTGATATTTCGAACTGTGCATATTTCAAGTCTCTAAATCTGATCATGGGAGGCAAGATATAATTTTCAGTTCTTCACGGGGTTTTCTGCATGTGTTGCAACCTGGGTACGAACATGTGTAAGAAATGGAGAGGATTTTTCTAGGTTCCTGATGCTGTCTAAAATGTGGAGTGTAAATGTTCGCTTGAAACTTCTGAGTTCTGTTTTTTAAATGTTAATGCTGCACACACTGATATCTTAAATGATAATTCTACACCACAATAAATGTTCACGAGAGTTATTATTATCATTGTTTGGTTGGGGAACATGAGTGGAAATATGAAGATTGTTGTGTTAATTGCTTGCTTCCATGATTGTCTATCTAATACGATAGCAGTAGTGCCTTTGGTGGAAGAATTTTCAGAAGCTTGCCGGTGTTGTTGATGGTGGTTTTGACCTTGTTGGCTAATGGGTAGTTACATTAGCTGTGCTGTGCAATTTGTGTGCTTATGATATTTACCTTTTAAGATTGTCACCATCATTGCATTCTTGTTCTTCTCTAGGTCAAAGTCATGAAAGAAGTTCCACCGCCAACTTCCACAATTCCTTCCAGGCCTGCACCACCAAAACCAGAGAAGCAAGCTCCTCCAGCTCCTGCTCTGGTTGCTGATGCTCCAGCTTTCAGTCCTAATCCTGACAGCAACAACATTCAAGGTCCAGAAGGTATTATCTAAATCCAAACTTGCATCTAAAGCCTTTTGATTTCATTATCCTCTGTCTGAAATGATTTACAATCATCTTCAAAGTTGATGCACATGCAATATATGTACGGAATCTGCCCTTAAATGCCACAAACGAGCAATTAGAAGAACACTTCAAGAGATTTGGCACTATTAAACCAGAGGGCATCCAAGTTAGAAGCCACAAGGTACTTCTTTTTCATTCTGTACATGATGATAGAGTTTTGCAGTGAGCCTAACTTCAAAAGTTTGTCTTGGTCTTCCCATTCCAAAATGCAGATTCAAGGGTTCTGTTACGGCTTTGTAGAGTTTGAGGATGCCAGCTCAGTTCAAAGCGCAAAAGCGGTAATTTTAATCTAAATATTAACTCCTCAGCTTTTTATGAAATATTGAAGCATGCTTATCCATCATTTATTTTATCTAGTTACGAATGTCTTGTTGTTGAGTTAGCTTATTTGATGATCATTGCATAATGTACGAGTAACTAAAGAATTACTTGTAGCAATTGTCTTTGTTTGAGTGGGGTTCCAGTAAGTTTCTTGGGAGGGATTTAGATGTATGTGGACCCATATGCTCATGACCTTAGCATTCTTTAAATTCTTGTTTTTTCTTTTACGCTAATTGCCTTGCTAATCTTTTAGCAGGCAGGAAAAAATATCCAAGACAATTATTGTTTCTAGCTAATTGGATTTTGATCTACAAGTATTTATGATTTGTATGCTAATTTATTGCAAGATAATATTGATAATGGCTTTTCTTGCCAAAGTTGAAAGTACATTATAACTAGGCTTTCTGTGTCATGTTCTCCTAGTTTAGAGGCATCACATAATATAAGTTCTCCTGCTCACTTGAATCAACTCTACCACCATATAATATATTTTCTGGATTAACCTATAGAGTGGTTTTGTCCTAGGAATCACCTTTCATTCTCTCTGTTGGTGCTAGCCCAGACGCTGCTAAGCGACCCTTGTTATCTGCTCCATTGGTGAATCAATGATGTTGGAATGCTAACTGTCAATTGATTATTTTTGGTCTTGTTGACTATGTTATCCTCCCTGCTTATATGTGACTGCTGGTTGCTTTATGTACTGAATACCAGATACTCTTTTTCTTAAATTTCCATGTCTTAACTAAATTACTAAAGCAAAGCAAGTTAATTGCACTCATAGGCTTGGGATTTGTGCTGCCTTGGAGTTGTGGTCTGAAGTGTTATGGAAAGTGGACAAAGGGAGGTATTGATTAAATTTTCCCCCTCTTTTGAAAAAGCAGGGAGGCATTGATGGATATGTGCTAGTGGCTAAAGCTTTTTCCATCATTTTCGATACTTCCAGTAAAGCAAATTTAGTGCCATAATTTAACCTGAAAATGTGGGATCTGGGAAGAATGCTTAAAGCCTCAAACCTTATTCCCAATCCCATAACACAAGCATTCCTGCACTAGAATGTTCTTCTATGCTCTCAAGTGTTCCATTTACAAAGTTCAAGCCCATGCAAGTCCATGTGCTTCAGCAGTGCATCTCGTCCAATTCTTTGGTGTAATAATAAGTTTTAGCCATGCTACAATTGTGATGCTGACAATGAAATTATAGCTTTCACTCAGTGTCTTTACGCTATATTGTAAATTTTGTAGATTTTCTTGTACACTTTTAATTGAATCTGATTGGTTGCTCGAGTTGTAATTTGGATCAGGCAGGGTGTCTCGAGTGTTGTGTGAACTTCTTAACAGACATGAGTGCTGTGTCTTGTGTGTACTACTACTTTGCTTAATGGTATTATAAAATTGCTGTATCTGGATATGTTTTCTTATGTAATGAATCAGCTTCTACATCTTCTCGAATGAATTACCAAAGGACAGCAGGATAAGCTACAGACTAACTGTTGTTTTGTTATCTGGTAACTCTTTACCCTGCAGGGTTCTCCTGTGATGATCGGTGACCGGCAATGTTATGTGGAAGAAAAAAGAACTACTGGTTCACGTGGTAAGCTCATCGAACGTCAACCTTGACAGTTATTCCCTATCCTAAAATATGCTAGTGGTGGTTGTGAAAATCTTTAGTGTGTACACATTTTGCATCTTATGAAAAAAATATAGATATGTTTTTATATTCTGTTGGATATGACAGTAATGAGTATGTCAAATGAATGTATGCCTGTGATCAATTAATTGCAATTTATTTTGCATTGATTTGATCAATGAATTCTTTTATATAGTTTATGCTCACATTTATTATTACAAGCACCATCTTTTATGCCAACTAGAATTCTTACAGATTGCCTCTTTCTATTTTGGTCTTCTGCTCAACTTGCCAAAAGGTCTAACTCTGCGTATGATATTTCTATATTTCAGACAAAACTATGCCATTTCTGCAACAGACATGGCAACAAAATATTAGAAATTACTGAAAATAAAAATTTATTTCTTGTGAAACCATTTGTATACTACATTTTGTTGTTTCAATATGCTGTCAAATGCTTGGGCAAAAATTCTTACTCTGTCAGCCTCCTGCTTTTTTTCTCTTCAGTTGATACATGTCCTATTTCTGGCCTCAGGTAGTAGCAGAGGAAGATTTGCACTGGGTAGAGGAGGTAACTTCCGAAGTGAAGGTATGAGAGGACGTGGTAACTACATTGGAGGTAGGAACTTTGGAAGGGGCGGTGAGTTCAACTATCGATCCGATTATGGGGGCAGAGGTGGTGGTAGAGGTGGCTCATCGCGTGGAGGTGATTTTGGCTACCAGTGGGTCGACAACTCTACAAGCAGTGGCCGTGGTGGACGGGTGCCACCAGGCACTATGTAGTCACGAAGTTGAGTTCTTGGTATGCATTGGTAGAAGTTCGATATTTCATGTTCGTTGGAACTATCAAGATCCACAAAAATAGCGCGTCGTGAGTTGGGTTCATGTGAGATTGTCAGCAAAATCGGGTCATAAATTGATGCTTCCCTTGTTTTGTGGCAAGGGAAAGCTGTGGTGATATTGCTTACTAATTGTAGAATATACGTCTATTCAGATGTAGTCTTAGTAAGTTTGGTCTTTGTCGAGCAGCTGATGCGTGCTTTTTCCTTTTCTTTCCCCCTTTTTCTCCATTTAGCGGAGTTGATTTGAGGTGACAATGAGTTAATAGTTTTTTTTTACTGTTGTGGAATAAGTGATAATTTAGAGTTGCTACAATTAGTGCGAGAAGTTGCTTATTCCTGAAATCTGTCGGTGCCAGCACATGCTGTGTTTCATGCTTCCAAGTCGCTCTATGCATAATTAGTAGTAAATCCTGTTTCTAATTAAGTTTTGTCTTATTGCAGAATAGGACAAGTGGGAAGAACAGATGCCAATGTGCTTTTCCGTATTGTGTTGTTAGTGTCCGCTTTATTCTTTTACAGGAAGCTAATTCAATTGTTCGCTAGTTGGCTGGATCGAAATGAAACTTCAATTGAATTGTTCAATTGTTGGCTGGATCAAACCGAAACTATCGGTGTGTTCCGAGTCCTACAAAAAATCTAGAATTTGTTTGGAGTGAACTGTGGCTTTTGTATTACCTGTTCTTCGTACACAAGCGTGTCGACGTGTAGTTCTAGCATAATGCATACCAAAAGGTAAAACACGGGAAGAATGGATCACCATGAGAACCAGGTTTCGCAGACAGTCGCTTAACAAAGATGATTTGCAAGCAACATCTTGAATTCCAATTCTGCAAATCGCCGTGTACTGTTATATACTGATTTCCAACGACTTTTAAGATGTTCTAGTAATTCACAGCCCAGACGGTTAGACAAGCAGAAGAAATCAAGAACATCACAAACGCACAAATGACTACGTATGATTACGCTCACATCGAAGCATTTTGTCCAGCCTGTGTTCTCTGTGCACTGCCTGTAATATATAAATAATATGTCTGTGCATGTCTCGCTTGGTAATGGTGGGCATCAGCAATCAGCCTTCCATCTCAACGATGATCTTGCCGGTGGCATGGCCGTCGATGCTCTTCTGCCATGCCTTGCTTGCATCGCTCAACGGAAACCTCGAATCGACCACCGTCTTGAGCTTGCCTTCCTTCAGCAACCCCACCAAGAACTCCAGATCGGCTTTGTTGGGCGATAGCATCAGCGGCACGAGGCGCTTCTTGCGCAATGTCACCATGTGCAGGCCAGAGGTGAGAATGGCGGAGAAGTTCGGTGTCATGTCGATCACTCTCCCGGTGCTGCTCAACAATGGCTCGAACGTCGACCAGCCGATGCCAGTGGTACAGTGCACGACGCCGTCGTACTTCCTGCCCGACGGGCTCCGCAGGCTTGCCCCCTCCGGCGTCCTGTAGTCGAGCACCTCATCTGCGCCCAAACTCTTCACGAGCTCCATGTTGCGCGCGCCGCAGGTGGCCGTGACGTGAAGGTTGGCCAGCTTCGCGAGCTGCACCGCATACAGCCCGACACCCCCGGAGGCGGCGGTGACCAGCACGTTCATGGCCTTGCTGGTTCCGTCGAACTTGGCACCAGTGGACCTCAGTGCCTGTAGCGCAGTACCAGCCGCAATAGGCAGTCCCGCACCTTCTGCTGCAGATACCTCAGGGGGCCTCTTGACTGTCAGACTAGTTGATGCCACAGCGTACTCCGCGAATCCACCTCCAGACTGTTACAGCAAAGGAAAGATTCGTAGTAAGGCATAACTTCACCTCGAAATACAGAATGAACACACAACATAAAAACAAAGGGACGACGACAGCGTGGACAACTTAACGCTGTCAAATAATGGACTACAAATAATTCTAGTAATCGTGAAGACAGCTTCCAACTTCTAGAAGATCATTAGCAATGTATCCTGGTCATCGATCGATCCTTGTCTAATTTGATGTCTAGAAAATTCAATAACAGAACTGTGTTGCCGAGAGTGAGGTTTATTGAGTGAAGTGTGCTCACGAAAGAGTTCAGCATGGCAACAACTTGATCTCCAGCATTGAATTCATTGGTTCCAGGTCCAACATCAACAACTACTCCTGCCACATCAGTCACTGCAGAAAAAAAGAGAGGAAGAACAGTTATGTCGGAAGTTGCAGGACCCACTGAGCATAGTTCATAGCATCTAATATAAATAGATCTCATAGAGTATTTATGTGATTATTGCCCATTTTTTTTAATAAAGTACACTTGTTTTCAATTAGAAATACCATGAAGAGCTGTAGCCTTACAAAAAAATTTGGAGAAAGAACTGTTCCTTACCAGGTCATCTTGTTTGAGAGATAAATAGCATATGATGAAACTAACGCTGGAACTTTTGTTTGTAGAGAAACACAAACCAAGTGAAACCAAGTGAGAGATAAATACCCTTTATGCTCTAGATTTTTCAGAAACACAAACCAAGTGAAACTAACGCTGGAACTTTTGTTTGTAGAGAACTATGTTTTTTTAGATTATTCTAATACAATGTTAACAATGTTAAAATGCATCACGAGCCCAAAAATATATGAGCAAAACAATGTGGTGTTAACCTGTCTTGAGTGAATATCTGTATTGTCAGTAATCAGTTATGGATAAATTTTTTACTTATAGGTCGGTGTAGCATAAGATATCACATCAGTACAAACTCCTGGTTACACCCTCGCACAGGCATCAGATGAAATGAAAGGAATAGCAAGCACAAATGTTTTTAAGAAAAGTAAAATAACCGATGCAGTGATATAATCAATTCTTGTTCCTAGTTAAATTAACACTACTTTCTAAAGATCGGAATCGTCAACAGCATTCACAATTAGTACTAAAAAAAGTGCATGAGGCAGCAACCAGGGTAATTACCTGGAATGAAAGGAAATTTACGGGGCAGGAAAGGCCGCAACATCCCTTTCTGCATCTTCCAGTCAACTGGATTGATGCTTGCTGCTTCCAGCTTCAACAAGACCTCGTTCTTCTTTGCTGAAGGGACCGGAACTTCCACATGCTGCATTAGAGGAATTCAAGAACTCAATGACTGGTTCCTTTTCAAGGAAAAGAAAGAAATCCTGTTGTTGACTAGTTTATTTCAAAGTTGAAGATTTGGAAAAAAAATCTCGTTGTTGACTCTTTTCTGTCGAGGAAAAAGAAGGGGGGAATTCTGTTGAGTGAGATACTGAGATCAGAATCATGCAGTAACACAAACATCTCATCTACACTAAGTCAGTTTTATTTCTATTTTGAAGAGTTAACCAGTGGCTCTTTTACTCTTTAGACTAAATCAGAATCACACAAATTAGTCAGTCATCCGATGACTCTTTTGACTACACCGCCAGCAGATTACTTTTGTCCGTCTGAATCTTACGTCTACTGTTGACTTAAGACAAAACAGAAAGATTATCTTTGGTGCTTTTTATAAGCATCTAACACAAGTTATGTACCAACCAAATTTAATTTGACTTTGACATGCTCCAATAAGCTAAATACTCCTTGTTCGAACTAAAAAAATCCTAAGAAAGGAAGACTTACCACCATTACTAGTATAATCAGACGAACTAATAGCGATTTCCAGACAGGGGCTTGCCCATGGATGCAACTACAGTACCAACTAACGAATTAGCCAATGAACTGTCTGATTTACCAATTAACTAGTCATATCATACTTAGCATTAACCAATCTATGCGTAGCACACGCACACAAGACTCCGCCCCTATTCCCTCTTCCTCGAACAAAAGCGCAGAGCTGTGAGACGCGCGCGGCTCACCTTGAGGGCGGCGGCGCCTCCGCCGCAGGCGTCGTACTGCACGGCCGGCATCTTCGCTTGCGTCGTCGGCGTCGGGGCGGCTCCGGCCATGGGGAAAGAAACAAGGGAGCAAAGCAAAGAAACAGATCGGATCCTCGCAAATATCGTGAGGCCCTCCTCGTGCTTCGTCTGATGCATTTGCCGGTGCCCCAGCTGCGACTGCGAGGAGTGTATATATATACTTCAGTACCGATAAAAAAATCATAAAAGTTCTCCATGTCATTGCCACGTGCCCAGAACTGATTTGCTATTTCTTTGCGAATTTTTTGTTAGAGAACTTTTAATGAAATATAATTTATTCGTTGCTATATTGTTTTTTCTTTTAAGGAATATTTAGAGAGATAAAATTTATTTGTTGGTATATTATTTTTTCATTTCTGTTATAGATTTTTAAGAAGTTAGAAAGAGGAGGAGAGACAGATGAATTGTAATAGAGGATGGACCATCACCGTTTAACTCTTTTAAAGTAGCAAGGATAAAGAGAAATTTTATAATACATTATACTAGTGGTATATAATAAGAAATAGAAATTAGATTTAGCTATTGATTTATTAAAACCAGTCAAACTACTATCCTGCCCAAATAACTAGCGCTAATTCGATGATGGAAAAGACTAGTACTGTATATATATCCGCGAGGATGATCGGGTTCTGACGCGTGGGGCCATGCTGACAGTGAGAGTGGTCGTCTGTAATGGGTCGGTTCGAGAAGGTGCGAGAACGGCACGGGATTCACGGGCGACCTGATTTGACACGGTACGTAAGTAGGGGTTGTTGCGGGCCACCTGTCATGCCAACGCGTATGAACGGGAGTAGCGTTCCGCGTGGGCGAGAAGAAAGGTCTCCGGCGCGCGGCGCCGCGTCGGGCACGGACACGGGGAGCGTCAAGTCATCGCCGACGAGGGCTGTGTTGCCCACTCGCGCGTGTTGATTCTGTAGCTGTCCGCGCACCGTCGGCGTACGGAGTTCACGGTGTGATGAACGTTCGCGTTTTTCTTCTTGCACATAGGCAGCACTGCAGCGCACTGCTACGACGGAAAATAATTTCTCTCACAGGAATCGCTGGTGGCAAGTGGGATCCGCGGTCCACGGCGACGTTGTGGATCTGGCTGTAAGAGGAATTAGAGCATGGGTCTATTGAGCCACGTGTCTAAATCATGTTATACTGTTATGGTTTGGCAGGTCGCGTCCGTTCGGTTCATCTTTTGTGTGCCTAGATACGATCTATTTGTGATTCATATAAGCTTCGTGCCGTGTTAGTTTAAGCTCAACCCATTTACATTGTTGCGATGAGAGAAAGGAGCTAGAGACACACGGAGCTAAGCCAGTTGATACAAATATTAGAGGAAAAAGAACTAAATTTATTCATTCTTAAACAGTTATAGAGTTACTGTCTCATTAAAAACCTTACACCCAATGTTGGTTATCCCAACACGGAGTGGTTCAGTGCGGGTGCTCGGTGTTAGTGAGTATGTGCTATCCGGTTCCCATTCTCTACCATTTAGCACCTCCGTTCTCTCCCCTTTCTCCGCATACGAGGACTGCAAAAGGCGTCAACCGTAAGGCAAGTCACAACATGGCGCAATTTCGTGTTAGAGCGCTCTGCCACGTGCCGTGCCTGCTTCAGACCTATCAGATCTATTTCGTGCTATGCCGGTCCATGCAGGTGTGCCGTGTCGTGCCTGACCGCGAGGCCCGGTATGGCCCAGTTATTCGTGTTATGCTAGCCCGGTGTGTGCATACGTACTGTGCCATGGTTGTTGTGCCACGTGTCAGCCCAAAAAACCCGGCCCAATGCCTACGTTTACTAAGAATACGTCGGCTACAGTCCCTGATAAAAAATAAGATGTCTATCTGCCTGGGAAAACGGAGTATCCAAGAAAGATAGACAAACACTGGTATGAAAGATAAATACAAAAGCATGTATAATAAAGTTAGATCATTTTATCTATACATACATACATACATACATACATACATACATACATACATACATACATACATACATACATACATACATACATACATACATACATACATACATACATACACACACACACACATACATACATACATACATACATACATACATACATACATACATACATACATACATACATACATACATTAGTCACTCTGAATACATTTCCACGTTAATCGGAGTAAAATAAAAAAGATCTGACTATCTATCTGCCATGGAACCGAGTTATAATGGTTCACATCAAACCAAAGACTCAATGCCAAACAAAAAATATATACATACACATACATGTACTGATTAAACACTATAAGTAAATTCCCACGTTAATCGGAAGAAAAGAAAAGGATCTAACCATCTCTCTGTTTTGGGACCGAGTTATAATGGTTCACATAAAAAACAAAGACTCAATGACAAATAAAAATAAGGAATTACCAATTCTGAAGTTCGAAGTCATTTATTACAGAAAATAGCAAATTGATTTAATATTTGAAATTTCCATAAATACAGATTCTGAATTAATAATTCCAAAAATTTGAAATTCCATTAGTTGCAAATAATGCACAGAAAAAATAGGAATGAGAGAAACAAATTTAACATAGAAAACTTTTCGAGAAAAACTATGGACGCATGAAAGCTATGTCATTGTACGAGAAGATATTTACAACGAGACTCTCTTCTCTTCTTTTTGCCCCAAGTCTCGGAGTCACACGGTAGGATAGGAGGATCATCATCAACCCCACAGTCCACCAGCGGAAAGGTGGACTGCTGGAAGCACATGACAAAGAGGGTCGAAATCGTAGACGACCGAAAGAAGGTAATTGTAACATGTAATTACTACAAAAATGAATTGACTGCAAGTTCGAGCAGAAAACAACTATACAGACACTATGAAGCGTGCCTAAAAAAGCTGGCAAATCAAAGGAGGTGTGTAGACGCAGCCAAACTTTTCGGTTGACGGTACTATAAGTACGTGGATGTACAACCACTAAGTAGCACACGATGAAATTTATTGTATAAGAAGATCTACCTATTATGATGGGTGAGAGTCATAATTTTGAAAGAATGATCCCTTGCAGCTTGTACCCATAGTACCAACATGTGAGTAGAAGAACCGCCAAATTGGTATTATAGCGATCTACAATAGAGAGTTAGCTGCACTGAAAGACATATTCCTAAAACTTAGCTTTTCTTTTGCTTTAACTTCCGCTATGTGAACGCTCTCTCACCAAAGAACTTGCTACTTTAGTGTTGTTGCTCATTACTTAGGTGAACAGTACAACCTAAACAGGAGTCATAGGGTTTAGGATAATGGATGACACACAAACTGGACAAGCCATTGCTGAATGCATACTTGAGGTAATTCACGATTTTAAGATAGATAATAACATTCTTTCTATACTCTTGATAATGCTTCAGCGAATATGACAACCATACAGTTCCTCACCCCCTAACTGCTGTCATATATACATGGATATGTTCTCTATCAGAGGTGTGTATGTCACATCATCAATCTCATTGTCCAAGATGCTATATATGAAGGTAATTGGTGAATATTTGAATAATATTCGCAGCGCTATTTGTCGACTTTTGTAGTCGGCAATGAATTTATGGGGTAGGCGTTTGATCTTAAACTCGAAGGTCACACAAGACAATGGGTTTATACAGGTTCAGGCCCTCAGCGATGGAGGTAATACCCTAATCCTGTGTGCTGGGATTATGCGGATCTCTTGGATCAGATGTTGCTCAAAGCGCCGTATGCTCTGGACAATATGAAGTGTTCTATGCTCTATGGCTTGATTGCTCTATGCTTGGATAATCGGATCCCTATGTTGTTGCCCGCCCTCTCCCTTATATAGCGGGGGTGGGGCGGCTTACAGAGTCCTGATCGGTTTGGAGATTCTGATCGGTTACAAGATTCTAGTCAGTTAATAAGATAGAGTTTACATCTTTATCTACCCTATTAACGACTCGGATTACAACCGTATCTATCATATCTAAATATAAGTTCAACTTCCTTTAGGATATGTCCCCTTGCGCACGGCAGCGGGGTCTGACGCGGGGAGTATCTTCTGGGCCTCCCTCTTGGGCCTGTCATGAGGGTACCCGGGTTCTTATATTCCACACTATTTGAATAGTACTCTTTCTACGGAGCAACTAGTGAGTTATCCAACGTTTACTACCTTGTCTCATGTTTAGTGATCGATTATATTTGGCTAATTGCGGAGTTATTTGCGACATGTAGACATGATGCACTTTTAGGCTTTATTGTTGCACCGATTGAGGTACAATTTCTTAAATATTTTGGTTTTATATCATATCTCTATTGTTTTGCTACCATTTTTTATCCACACAAGGATTGGCGGAAAGAAGATGACCGACAACATATCAATTGGAGAATCTTGAGATCGCGTAGGCATTAGCGGGTCTCAACATCGAGTAGACAACATGTATGCACATATATAGTTACTATACTCTTTTCCTTACCGGGGAACCTTACACTAGATTGTAAGGTTTTTAACGAGGCAGTAGCAATGTATCTATAAAATATCAATGAAATTTCACTTTTTTTTTAAATTTTTAAACATCCATAATTTTACTTAATTTAAAAACTTTCCTGCTTATTCTGTTTCCCTCCCCTCTTTTTATTTTTCCATCTTTTTTCCCTTTCCTTCTTTTTTTCTTGTCCTTTCTTTTTACTTCTTTTTCTCCTTTTTTTCCCCTCATCTCTCATTCCTTTTTCCCATTCCTCACTCTCCTACAACCTTTCTTTTTCTGTTATTTTCGCCCGCATCTTCTTGGTTTATTCCTTTTTGCTTTCTTCTCCTCCAGGCGATGAGGCAAGGGGCAAGTGGCAACAAGTGCAAGAGGGAGAGGGAGAGAGCTGATGGCCCTACCGATTCTATCGCCTCATCGGCGTCGGGCTCAAATCTGGGCTGAGGCGGGCAAGGCGAACTGCGATAGCCAAGCGCACGACGATTGATGCAGTGGCGTTGAAACACGTTAACGTTGAGGTGGAGAACTATGGCGATGGTGACCGAGGAGAGGGGAAGCGGCCATGCTTGTGGTTGCAGGGGCAAAGGCGAGCGGCTATGGCTGAGGCGACGGTGGGTAACCGTGGTGACAGCAACCGAGGAGAACGGACAACCGCGTTAGCAACGACGGTCAAAGTCTGAGACATGCAACCGTTGCGGCAACGGTAGTGGCCACTGTATGCATCCAGCTCTAGCACAAGCATAGTGTGTTGTGTTTGTACTAGCACGACCCAACGACGACCTGATGTGTCATTGTGCCGTGCTAACCGTCGCTAACAGCTATTCACGCCAACACGACATGACCGGACAAGCACCCCGTGCCGTGCCGTACCGTGTCGTGCCATCGTGGTCCACCGTGGCTTGAGGCAAGTCGTGCACGTGTCATGCCCGACACGGCCCAACTCCCAGACTATGCTTGAGAGGAAGGGCATATGTGTGGATGTGCAGGTCGGTTAGAGATAATATTATTTGAAGACTAGAGCTCTACCCAGACTGCTGAGGGATCGACTTCTCTACACGTCGCGGTAGTTTTAACAGAAATTTGATACACTAAATCCTTTCCATTCACAATTGTAGGTGGTTCTCACGTAACTAATCCCATCCAACGCAAAGTATGGACCTGGATTAGCTCGTCCCATTCGGATTTTATTAGGTTTTAATTAAGGCCAATCAATAGCAATGGGAACTAGTACGCCTGAACAATGAAACGCAGTGATTTTTTTCTTTGAAATCAGGCGACTTATATATATATATATATATATATATATATATATATATATATCGTCTACCAGCATAGTTGTCGCGTGTTTTTTTTCCTTACACACTTATTTGGGTGCTTTCGTGTTCGTGTAAGCATGATACGTACATTTCTACAAAAATAATATAAAACCACGACATAGTTTGAATCTTGGCCCTAAACTAATAACAACCGGTGCACACAAATATACACATTTATTACTGTAATTTGACACTATAGAATAGTTACTACTAAGGTATCATGCATCATATGATGACATTGTTGTAAAACGTAGTCGTTCACCTGCGATCAATCAACAATACGCCAATGAAATCACACGAACAGAAAACAGAGAGCACACAATATAAGGGGGCAAAGTTCTCTCGCTTTATTAGATTGATCTCTTGTACAAGGGGTGCCCAATATATAGTAGAAAGCGTAAGAGATAAGTTCGGATTCACCCACAAATAAGAGATAGATGGTAACCGAATCGGTTATAGAAATCTTATCTCATAACACTCCCCCTTGGGCGAATACCACGTAATGCACATGTCTCGTTAAAAACTCCACTCAAAAATCCAGTGGGAAAAAGGAGATGGAGAAAAGAGTACATCGCACTCGTACTTTATGTTGCACTAGTTGCCTCATTAAAAACCTTTATGTGAGAAACTTTAGAAAAACTCACTAAGGGAAAAGAGTACAACTTATAATCTTCTAGATTTATATTAGGATCTTCAGGATCACCATAAGGGTTATGATTCAAGGGTTTCCTCCCTCTGAACCTTGCATATCTCTAAGTCTTCTCATTCTGATGCCTTTAACACATCTTTGAAAAGTGGATTTAGGAAAGGACTTAGTGAATAAATCTGCAAGATTTTCACATGACTTAGTTTGCAAGATCTTTTATCTTACCGTTCTTCTCGAGTTCGTGAGGATAGAGTAACTTAGGAGCAATATGCTTCGTGATATTACTCTTTACATAACCCAATTGTATTTGTGCAACACAAGCAGTATTATCTTCATAGATAATCGTGGGGGTATCGACGGTTTTAAGGCCACATGACTTTTGGATGTGGTTAATCACACGTCGTAGCCAAACATATTCACGTGAGGCTTCATACAAAGCTATGATCTCTGAGTGGTTGGTAGAAGTAGCCACCAAAGTCTGTTTACAAGACCGCCAAGAAACGACTGCACCACCGCAGAGGAACACAAAACCAGTCTATGATTTGGCACTGTGGGGATCAAACAGATAGCCAATATCCATATATTCCACCATGGTTAAGTCTTGGTTCTTCTGGAAAAACAATCCAAGATCTTGAGTACTTTGGAGGTATCTGAGTAAAGTCTTAACACCAGCCCAATGTCTTCTGGTTGGAGCTGCACTGTGTCTTGCTAGTAAATTTGCTGCGAATGCAATATTAGGCCTTGTGCAATTCGCAAGATACATTAGTATGGGACTTCAGGTCCTAAGACTTTCTCATTTTCCATCCTTGGTCTGAAAAGGTCTTTATCCACTTCAAGGGATCTTACGACCATGGGGGTTTTAGTGGATGCGATTTATCCATATTAAATCTTTTCAGTACCTTCTTGGTATAGAAGACTGGTGTACAAAAATTCCTTTAGGGAAAATGCTCTAGCTGCAAGCTTAAGCAATATTTGGTTTTATCCAAACCTTTCATCTCAAAACTCCGTCATGAGGTAAGCACTTACTTCCTCTGTCTCCTCTGTGGTTTCGATGATATTTAGATCATCAACATATATTGAGATGATACAGAACCCATTCTGAGATTTCTTTATGAACACACAGGGGCAATATTCCTTCTTCAGGAGGAACTCACTAAGTCAGTTATACCACATTCTCTCCGACTGTTTTAATCCATATAGCGATCTCTTCAGTTTGACACTATATATGTTGCGATTGTTAGGATTCGGAATTGTAACTCCTTCAGGGATTCTTATGCAAATATCCGTATCCAGTGATCCGTATATATGAGGTCACTTCATTCATCAACTGCATTGCTAAGTTTAAGCTTGCTGCCATTAATATTAAATTTCGGAACGTTATACCACTCTTTACAGGAGAATATGTTTCATCGTAATCGATGTCGGGTCTCTGCGTGAACCATTGTTCTACAAGCCTCGCTTTATATCTCACCACCTGGGTATTTTTATTTCTCTTCAGGATGAAAAACCCATTTGATCCTACAGGGATTACTTTAGGAGATGTTTGGTCGACGAGATCAAAGCTTTCCTTTAAATAAGCGAGCGCTGCCTCAATTGCTTTTTTTCATTTGACCCTATCAGAGCGCTTCTGGCACTCTGCCATGGACTTTGGTTCTGGATCTAGCTTTAGCAATTTTAGAGGCAATTATATGTCGACAATTTTAATCTTTATTTTATACAATTCTCCTGCATCACTTCAGGGATATCTCTTTATAAATTTCTTCCAGCTCCTCGTGATTTCCCATAACGATGGAGTCTAGGTGTTCCTATTTCCCAGCGTAGGATTGCGCGCACAACTATACGTTGGGGTTATCATCTTCAGAATTGATCACTTCAGGGATGTTACCATCTCCAGGATGGCTCACTTTAGGGATTTTCTCAACATCAGGTTGAGCTTCTTCCACTGTCATGGGTAGTGTTCTCATTTGTTTGGTTCTCTACTTCTGCAGACGTCTTCGCGGAATTGAGTTCCGTGCACCTGGAGGCCTCTCCCTCCTTTTATCATGAGGGTCAAGAGTGGGTTTAATATCCTTCTAGGGTATTTCCACTCTTTCAGGTGCATATACTGCAGGTATATGAGATTTTTCACTCCTTTATGAACAGTGAAGGCATTTGGCAGATTATAAGCTTATTTATTGCAGATTTATTATCCTCCGAACTTCAAGTTCGGTCTCTGTAGTGCATGGATCTAAGGATTCGGCATTCTCTAATGTGGTACTTATCTCCCCCTAATGCCGAAAAAATATCCTTAGTACTATCACGTCATCGAGCCAGTACATGAGATCCTGTCATAGGCTCTAGGTATTTTAATACATGACGGAGATTCATAACCTACATAGATCCTCAACTTCCGGTAAGGTCCTATAGTGGTACGCTTGGTGGAGAGATTGATATGTATACAGTACAGCCAAATTTTCACAGATGAGAAATACTTAATTCTTTTCTACGCACTATCTGCACCAGGGAATTTCATGATGTGCAGTTGGTCTGAGTTGAATTAATACTGTATGCAGCACTGCGTGGCCCTAACAACTGGTGGAAAGCCTACTATTCTACAAGAGCGGCCAAGCAATAAGTTTTTATTCTTTTAATATAATGACTCTGCAAGGCCATTTTAAGTATGGACATTAGGTACGAGATGCTCAACAATCGTTAAATGCTTTTGAGGTAATCTCTCTAGCATTGTCTATTTGAATAGACTTGATCCTTTCTTCTGGAAAGTAGGCTCTTAACTTAATAATTTGGGCAGAAGCATGGTTCCTAATAGATAAGAGATATACATGGGACCATCTAGTAGAAGCATTTATCAGTACCATAAAATTTCTTAAAAGGAGCCCGACAGAGGCTGAACAGGTCCATAGATATCACCTTGAATTTTCTCTAGGAAATTCAGTGATTCTTCCCTAACTTTTTAGGTAAGAAGATCTAAGAATAAGCTTTCCGTTAGCACAACCAGGGCATAAGAAAACTTCAGGTCTAGGAAAGACTTTATGCTATGGCCTAGCAGAAATATTAATTCTTCTTCTTATACTATTCTACTCAGGATAATCCAGTCGATCTGCTAGATCTTAAATATATCTAGGTTTTTCATCGCAACACAAACTTCAGGTTTTATACGTGCATAGTATAATCCGGAGGAAAATGAATGAAGCTTTTTTATCCACACGTTTATTACACCTATTAAACTTAGTCATGAGTAGGTATTCTGTACCATCCTCATTCTTTGTCTCCATATAGAAACTATTCAGACCAATGTCTTTAAAACTTAAGGGAGTACGACTGGACTCAGGGTATAATATGGCATCCTTCTAGTACCAACTATGAGAGTATCGCTTCTGGCGATAGTCATAATATTTTCAATTCACTTAGTGTGGTACAACTGTCTTCTAGATAGATTTTCTCCTCCACCATCGGATTATACTGTGTTCTATATTTGAAGTATGATTTAACAATCAAACAATTGTTGCATCAGGAACAAATTGTAGAATATAGAACAAACATAACACAATTAATAAAAAAACTGGGAAATATCAATTTATTCAATTTTTGAATGATAATTGCTCAACAGGAGCGTAGACCAAATGTTCATTCAGGAACTAGGGCTAAATTGATAAGGAGACTTGTAAGGAATATGTGACATCGACTTAGCAAAGTGAAGGGATATTAAGGAGACTAATCCAGGTCTCCATATGAGATGTAGGTGCCCTCTTGGGACTCCTCGAACTCAATAATTTCAAGAATCATATCATCACACTTCTCATCATCCGTATCAACAATAGGTTGAACGGTGAAGTATGACTTAATATTATTTCCCCGGGTCTTATTTAGTTTTCCAGTGGATTGCATGTAAAGGTCTACCACATGCTTCGGGATGCGATAGTTGCATGACCAATGGCCAATGCATCCATACATAAAACAGGGTTATTCAGGGTTTGCAGCATTACTTTTGGAAGCCCCTGACCCTTTACCTCTACTTTTCCACTATGAATTGCATCTTCCCCTATTTGATTTGTCATTCTTCCACTTATCCCTTTTATTCCATTTGCCCTTTCTGTGGCTTTGGCTATTGCTGGCCTGTTGAGCATTTGCATATGCTTCGGGCATTGCAAAACTCCCATTTAGGAAGTATATGATGATTCTTCACCAGGAATTCATCATGCTTTCTGCTTTTAGCAAAAAACATATAAGCTCGAAGTACTTCTGGTACTTGGCGGCGATCTTATTCTGTGATATCCTCATATTGGGGTGGAATGTGCATAATATCTTGTCGATCTTTTTAGCATTAGTAACTTTCTGATTACATAATGTTAGATCAATTACAAGCTTATGTATGACAAAAATTGTATGCTGCCATAGCCTTTACAATACTGAAAGCGCGGGAGGATCCATTTGCACTGTGCTTCTGGCAACAGGACGAATCTTTGCTAGTTATATATTTTTCCTCCAGGGAATCCAAAAATACTCGCTAGTCATCTTCTATTAATTATTCAGCCTTCAGGACTGTATGAAGATGGTGCCTCAGGAGGTGCAAAGCCGTACATCTGGCGACTTCGGGAAGAGTAGGAGTACCAACTTCAGGCTGGGGTAACAACAACTCCAAAAGATCGAGCTATTAGATTAATCTTAGTATTCATTTCTCGGGTATGATAATTATTGCCATTCAGGGCAAGCTTAATAAATTCCCTCTTTGCGATGTCCAACATATACTATTTCTGTTTATGCAAAATGACATTTACTACTGGTAAAATCATTATATTGCATGCTCACTCTTCAATCAGTGAAGCTTGGCCTATATCTATTCAGTAGATAATTATCTAAAAAATTTCCCAGAATTTTCCTAGCAATTTCCATAGATTTTTGCTAATTATTTAGCAATTTTCAGAATTACCATGTAACAGAAAAATAAATTTCAACATATATCAAAATGGAATCAAGCTAGGATAATAAATCCAGAGATATGGAGCTTTCAATATGCTATATAAATTTTTCTATTATTTTTCATAACTTTCTGTTAATAACCAGGCAATTTTCAGAATTACGGAATAACAAAAAATAATATGGCCAGCACATACAAACATGAAAAACAAGCTAAGAAAATTAATCTAGCAACATGACACAGAACAATGGGTCATACATATTTTTCCATAATTTTCTAGCATTTTTGTTAATTACTAAGCAATCTTCAGAATTACTTAAATAACAGAATATAAATTTCAGCACATATTAAACATGGCATGAAGCTAGAAAATAAACCCAGAGTATGAAACTTCCTATGTGTGCTAAACATCAATTTACCAAATTTTACGGAAAACCATATACCTAGAAAACCGATTTCTAGGATTTATCACCATTTTTCTGTGTGTGTATATATATTTTTAAGCTGATTTCGAAAACCCTTCTCTTTTTTTTTCAGAACAGCCAACCGAATGGGCTGCTTTGGCCCATGCGGGTCGTCGGCAAGGAAAACCCTAGGCGCCATAGTTGGTTCATGCGCAATCTTCCGCCGCCATAGCTGGCTTCTTCCGCTGCGCGCGCTTCACCTTCGGGCGCAGAGTTCGAGGCGACATGGCGGCTGGCGTGAACCGATGCCAACAGAGTATAGAGCGCAACGGTGGCCGGCGCAACTGCAACAGGAGTCACGGCGGTAGGTGTGGCGGCGATTTCGGGCGCATCGTCGGTTTGCGCAACGGCAGGTGATGCCACGGCGGTGGGCGCGACAGCGTCTTCGGGTGCATAGCCAGGATTTCACAGGTCGCCACCAGGATCACTTCGGGCTCATCGCCGCATAGCATCGGGCTGCCGCCGTGTGGTGCTTCGGGCAGACGCGCGGTTGTCCAAGGAGGACCCAAGCGTGGTCACCGAGATGATGCGAGCGAGAAACGCGGAGCATGGTTGCCGAGGCACAGTACGAGCTCGGTCGTCAGGGCGCGGTCACTAGGGTGCGGCACGGGCACGGCCGTTGACACACGCTTTGGGTGCGGGCGAGGCTGCCGAGGTGTGTGCGAGGTGGGGCGGCGCGCCGCGAGACGACCATGGCGGCCGAGGCGCGCGCGGCGAGCGACGGGCAGGTTCTATGGTGGCCGTGTCCGGCGAGTGCGTTGTGGGCGCGACAGTACACCGCCGACGTCGCGCGGAAGACAGTCAATGCGCGTCGCGACGAAAACGAGGTGGCGCTAGGCGGCGCTCGGTGCAAATTGTTCGAGTCGCGGCACTGACACGAAAGTCGAGGTGCACGGACGCCGGAGCGACTTCGTTCATTAGTCGGTGGCCTTCGGGGCCGGTAGATTTATTTATTTATTTTTGTGATGAGCAGTAAACATGATGGGATGATCTACATGATGATGGGGTGATCTACAGGATCAAAGATTACATAGATGCAATCCACTTACATAGGGCTTGCGGTCAATTTAATCGTGTGTAGCTGGACGATTTCTTTGTCGTGTAGATTGTTGCGGGCAGACGATCTTAACTGACCTCAGTAGAACTTCGTGCTGATAACGTGTTGTAAAACGTAGTCGTTCACCCGCGATCAATCAACAACACGCCAATGAAATCACACGAACAGAAAACAGAGAGCACACAATATAAGGGGGCAAAGTTCTCTCGCTTTATTAGATTGATCTCTTGTACAAGGGGTGCCCAATATATAGTAGAAAGCGTAAGAGATAAGTTCGAATTCGCCCACAAATAAGAGATAGATGGTAACCGAATCGGTTGTAGAAATCTTATCTCATAACAGACATAATAGTTTGCCAATAATTATATACTAAGTAATAACAACGCAGCAGTTCTTCGCTGCAGAATCGTTAGTCACTGCTAAGGTACCTTTGTAACACCTTGGCTCAAATTTCACTTAAAGCCCAGTCCATCATAGGGGCGGGCTCACGTATGTGTAGCACCCTGTTTACACTCCTCACTTCGTATAAAAAGGTTAGCCAAGAGGTACTATGTTTGAATCCAAAATATATTATATACTACTATAACCCATTTTAGATAAGTAATGTGGGACTAATCCCACCACTACTCTATATGGGTCACATATATGCCTTTATATTAATGAACCGGGTATTACACTCAACCCCTTAAAGGTTGATGCCCTCAACAGCACACAACAACATGGCAGATACCCAGAATCACCACTTGGTACACGTCCGTATGACCAGTATCGGCACATATGACATGCCGTGTGTCTACTCTAGGCCCGCCTGTTCCCCTGTCCCACATGCGTCCATGCAGCGAAGATTGATGTTTTGATACCATCTATAACATCCTAGCCACATTTTGCTCAAAGCCCAACCCACTGTAGGCAGGTCCATGTATGCATAACATCTCACTTATACTTTCGTCCTCGCTTTGTGTCAAAGTGTTAATCTGGAGGAGCTACGTTTGTTCCTAATATGTATTATATTCTATTATAACTCACTTTAGATAAATAATACGGGCTAATTAATCCCATCACCACTCTACATGGTCACATGAGTCTTCACAGGCCAGGGTATTATAATCTTACGATGACATAATATTTTGCCTCTAATTATAAATAAAGTAATGACACATAGTAGTTCGTCACTATAAAATCATGACTACTCATATATCCTGCGACAACATAATATCTTTCTTTAGGTAAAAATAAAGTAGTGACAAAGTGATAGCGGGTCATCTTAGAATTATCACAACTCACTACTACGACATCGTCGTGAGACAACATGATATTTTATCACTAATATTAGGTGTTATAGTGAGAGAAAAAATATGTTGTCACAACAAATCAGGTGAACAGTGACGAAAGAAGTTCTCGGAACGACCCCTATTTTCCCATAAATGCAAAAATGGAAATCTAATGCGCATACAGTACTAGTCCCATGATCAGTGGCTAGTACGCACATTTTCAACAATTGGAATCACATCCATACATCATTTTATTCAAGCGGAAGCTATTTGTACAATATATTCTTACAACTCAGAGTAGATAAATATAGCAACAGAAGAAGCAAAGTCTTGTAGTGTGCCCATCCAATCCCTCAGGCAACTGACAAGGCATAATCCCTAGAAAGGTCGCTTTATTGAAAATCCCGCATCCTGCGACGAAAAGAGATATTTCGAAGCTTCGCTATCTTTTTCCACCTAAAACAACATACAAGCAAGGGTGAGTACTTTACGTACTCCGCAAGACTTTAGCAAAACCTATAATATATGCAGGCTATTTCGAAGGAAAGGCTTCTACGGTTAATTTGCATAAAGCGAAATTGAAATTGTAAATCAGGTTGTCATTTGTAAACGGAATTTAATAAAGCAAGTTTGACTGATAAGAAATAAGTAACAATAGAGCATAAGTAATAACTCACAATCCTCCATGACGTGAGCATCGAGATGTCCAATTTCCTGTCAACTCATGGCATAACCACAATCTTTGCCGAAGCAAGGCACATCAGGTGAAAATCATCCCATTTTGAAAATAGTAAAATATTTAGCTATGTGATGACGTTACCAAGTGCCTTTGATCGCACTCTGCAGAGGTGTACAACTTTACCCACAAGAAATGATCAGCTCTTTGTGCAAGCTATTAACACACTTCTTTGGTGTGCCGCAGAGAGATCATAACATAACCGTTACATTACCTAGACCTAGCTTTGCACCAGCCCGATGACGTTAAATCCTTGTTATGGAGAAGAAACATGACAGTAATTCCTTGTCATTTTAAAGTGGTAACACGAGCAGTAAATCCCTGCGATAGAAGCAGTAAATCCCTGTGATAAGGGTTTCTTCCCATACCAAGGCGTACATCATTATACCGATATGCATTTACCCACAACGAAGTGTGGAAGCCCCTCATAATCAAACCTAGAAAGGAGTGCTCATACTATCTCCCGCCTACCAATGTGCAAAGCTAGACCTAAGCAACTTAATAGGTTAAGCCTGCCCCATCCCAACACTTGTGGTTGTACGGAGTTCTTGGCTTGAAAACAACCCATAGCTCTGTCCTTAATCCGACACGGGCAATAATCTCCCCCTACACTACGTACAAGTCTAACCCTTGCACAACCGGCTATTGCCAATAATTGCCCGCATCTAAACCATAGTTTTTATTTTAGAGTTTTTAGTCAAAATACCAACAACTGACATCATGCCATAACCAACCTTTTACAATTCTCAAGAATCAATTTTGATCTGTTCATATTCAACGTTGGTTCTAAAGCATGGCTAAGCATGGTTAACAAACGCATATACCCAAGTTGACATTATGTATTGTCTAACCCATTTATATGGTTATCAAGGTTCACATGTCTATACTTATCAAGGAAGTTTCATGAGACAACAGGTATATCTACCAGTACCACAAAATAGCGCATTTACAGAAAATAAACGCATGCATGAAACATTTTGATAAACACAATGAAAATTAAATACTGGGATCAATATGATCAAAGGGGGTGCTTGCCTTACTTAATTGTTGTTTATGACGAAGTCGCAGCTACAACTGGCATGGTTGACGATGGAATTAGTGACGCGGGTTCTACACGTCGTTCACAAAAATATAGCAAATAACAAACTTTGGAATTAGTGACGTCGGGTTCTACACGTCGTTCACGAAAATATAGCAAATAACAAACTTTAATAAGGGCAAAAAGAAGACAGACAGAAAATAAAATAAAACATGCTATAAGAAACAGACGCATATTCTTTTATAGATTATTTATTCTTGTTTTACGAATTCAAGAGGCTAAAATTATGTATTCTTGTATTTCTAACTTCAAATTATAGATGTTAAAATTATTTGGATTAATAGAATTAAAACATTAGTTATCATAATATATATGAGTAGTACTGTCTTTGCATAAGTATTCATTTAAATATATATACACACACACTAGATTTGCTAGGTTGGGATATTGGTTACATATTCTGGTTTGCAAGAAGGTCTTGGTTAAAATAAATATCTTAACCATTGATTCCTTATTTATTATTATAGCTCGTTTATTCATACTACGGATTATGAAGATCATAATACTTAGGGTTATTTAGATGATAGGATTTATATGCAGAACATAATGAAACAAGATTATTTATTTATAATAAGATAGTCTATACTTTGGGGAGCAATCCTAAGTTGATTTTATAAATTTTAGGATTTAGACGAGATGTTTTATTCATTGCTAAAACACCTTAAATGGCATTCAGGTTTTTGATGACCATAACACTTAAGGGTATAGAGCTAGCAAGATTCATATGCAAAGCAAGTCGTAAAAAGAATATTTTTGCAGATTATGGTAGTCCATACCTCAAAGATTATTTTTGGGCTGTTCTTCATAAAATTTCCATTTAGACGAGTTGTTTTATGAGTTACTGAAAAGGCTTAAGTGTTTCTGAAAACATAATACTTAAGGTTATTTTGCTATCAAGATTTATAAGCAAAGTATGATGAAGTGAAATTATTTCTTTAGAATATGGTGCTATGTACTTTGGAGAGTATTTCTAAACTGATTTTATAAATTTTAGAGCTTAGACAAGATATTTTATTTGCTGTTGAAACAACCTATGTGATCATAAAGTTGATAATATAATGAGTCTTATTTCATTTTAACTTTGCGACTACATTATGCATGATTATTCATTCATTTCTCTGGCATGAGTAGGATATGACCCTAGAAGTGTTTTAAAACCAGTTTCACATTATTTTTCTTTTAGCCGAAATGTTTTATATACACATGAAGGATGAAGTCTATTATGCAAGCAATCTAGACTAGTTCTTTTTGCCAATTATCATGAGCTTATCTAAAAGTATATGCTGATATTAGCACTACCTAGTCTGGTACTTCATTTTGTGAGGTCTATCCATTTTAAATTTTCAAACGTGCGTATATTATATGAACACATGTTTCAGCAAAGAGACTCAAGCATAAGCTATAACTCATCTTAGTGACCTTATTGCAACATATACTCTGGTTGTATAAGATCTGTTTTTTCATGAACATGATTTCACTTTTTAAGATATACACACATATATGTTTTTCTCAGATGGATAAGGCTTATGATCCAGTTTATGCACATGCAATATTTTGTTACTGTCTTCAAAATGTTTCAGCAGAACTAAATCAATCTCATGGTCATGCACATCTATGCTACTGTTAGTTATTATATATGCACATATATGTATTTTACATATATCTTTCTCATTTGGGTTATACTCCATTTATAAGGCTTATTCCAAATAAAGATCACTTCTTAAACATTCTGTTGCTGTAAGGAAAATTAGTTCTATGGTCCCTCCTACATATGCATACATATATACCACTACTACTAGTTTACTCAATACATGCATAGTTTACAGAACTTATAATTGTTAGTTGCTGGAACCTTGAGTTGCTATCTGCCAACATATAGACATCGATAACCTTACTAGCATATTAGATTTTTACTGCCTACCCTAATCAAGTTCTGGCATATAACCAAGATGACTAATTAAAATTACTAACTCCAGTTACCTTGGATGGGGGCCACTTGACAGGACGAACAGAGGAAGTACAGACAGGCGTCATGGCAATCATGGCCAAAGGCTTGTCCGGGGTTGGTCTCTTATGACATAGAATTAAGAGGCACTAGTGAGTCATTAGTGAAGGAAATGAATACATGAAAAGAGGAAAAAGAGAGCAAGCTCATAGAACAAGGGTATGGCGCCATGGAGAGCTCCTCTGGTGGTTTCGGTTGGCTCCTGCACAAGCGAGGGAAGGAAGAAGCGAAGACCAAAACGGAACCCCGAGATCACAACGATGCCATAGGTGGTTTCGGTTTGGCAGAGTTCGGTGGAAATTTTGGCGATGTCTTGAGCAATGGATGTCAGAGAGAAGCTTCTAGGTGATGGTCTAGGCAGAGGTGGCTAGAGGGGTCTGCGGAGGTTTATGTGTTGCCTGTGATGTGAAAAACTGAGTCGTGGTGAGGTTCGGCTTGTGCGTGCTCAAACACCATGTTCGCGTCTTGCTGAGGCAGGGAAAAAGGAAGGGCAGGTTTCTTGGTTGCAAGGCGCGAGATTGGAGTCGCAGAATGGAGGGAAGACAGCGACATTTGAGGCTCGGTTTGCACGCTCAGGGTAAAAGGCCATTTGGGGAGAGATCACTGGCTTTTATAGCCAAGCAAGGCTGTGGAGAAACTAGATGACGGGTGGGCCTTGGCATTGTTCATTGAAGTGACACAAAACAACCCTCATCAATTCCTTATCGCCAGCAGAGCTGACTTGCATTCAATGGTTCAGTTAGCAATCATGGTGGTAATTTAATTAGGAATTTATGGCGTATACAACAGATAGGTTTGAAGGTACTGTTAAATTTTCAGAATTATCTCATGCGTGTAGAATTTATAAAAATTCTAACAGTGCACTGTGCACAGATTTATGCATTCTGTAAATAATTTATCTGAGAATATATAACTTATCCAATACTTGTGAAATTTTTTTGGAGGTTCATTATGTCCATATTAGTCTCCTATAAAATTTTCCACTTCAAATTATGTATATTTTATTTACTAAAATTCTAACATTGAAATTACGAGTTTTAGCTTTTCAGTTTTTGAATTTTAAAATTAACAAAAATAATTATTATTTCCTGATATTTTTACTGTTCATGGGATGATCCAGAATGAATATAATATAAAAAATTCATATCGAATTAATTCAGTATTATGTTTATTTAAATCCGACAAATTCACTGTTGCTAGTCAAGAATTCATTAATTGCACTCTTAATTGTTTGATGTGACTTGTAACTTCCCTAAATATCTTGTTCTGACTTTTAAATTCTAAAATTAATTTATGAATAATTTTATATGTTTAAAATAATTTTTGTTTATTTTTTTGTTATAAACTTTTTACTCTTTTCTTTATCTATTATTATGATTATATGAAAAGATTTTTTCCTTTGGAACAAAAATCAAGGAAATTCAAGAATCAAAATAAATTCATAAAAATTCATAGAAATCATCAATAAATATATTTTAAAGTTGAACTTCATTTTCTTGTTGTACTTTAAGTTTTGTATTGTAGAGTAAATGAAATTAGTATAATTAAAGATTCTCTTAAGAACCAAAATTCAATAAAATTTTAGATTAGTTGGAATTTCAATGTAAATTTTTATTTCTAACTTATTTTCATATTTTGTTTGATTTGAAGTTTTATTTTGAAACTCATACTTTTATTATGGTTGGATTTCTAGATATTGTAATAGAAGATAATATTTTAGTTCATTCTTAACATTCTAATTAAAAATTCTATTCAATTTTATTTTCTAATTTTTATATTTCTATTTTTATTATTTAGAATTTTTGGGATGTTACATTCTCATCGCTAAATTTAGTCACTAAAATGTTAGTCCCTTCCCTCTTATCCCCTTTTCTTCTTTGTACTTCGTTACACGTTCTCCTCGATGCTTTATTTGTTCGTGTACATGGTGGACCACGGGAAAGACATGTCGAAGACAAAGTAAAAACCATATTGTACTTGTTCATCTTTTCACTTTAAAATGACTATATCTCTTAAACCGAGTGTCCGATTTATTTTTTGTCTGAATCTTGTGACTTATACAATGAGCTTAACAAAACTAGAACCATATTGAATATGTTCTGAAGATATTATATGCTAAAATTATTTCTCGACTAACAACTCTAGCCGTCCACTACTATGAAATTTAGGTGACAGCAATCAGAAATTCCCTACTAGCTAGGTGCCGGTAACTAACAACTCTAGGTGCTGATAACTAACAAAGTTCCGCGCAACTAGTAGTTATAAGATTTCACTACGTACATGAAGACAACTAGGAACTCTAGTTGCTTGTAACTATCAACCTCTATATTAGTTGCTAGTTCTACGTACGTGTTATTTGCTACATTAGTTACTAGTAGCTCTACATGTTACTTGCTAACAACTCTGCATATTACTTGCTATGTTAGTTACCTAGAACGGTAAATTAGTTGCTAGCTCTACATGTTACTTACAAAATTAGTTGCTAGTTCTACATATCATTTGCTATAATAGTTACTAGCAACTTTGTATGTTACTTGTTATATTAGCTGATGGCGGCTCTACATGTTAATTGATGATAATTATTAACAATTTTGTGTAATCAACTACTAATAGTGCCTTTACATTAGTTGCTAGCACTACATGTATAGCAGTTAGTACAAGAAAGAATACTTCCTTTTTATCACTTCTTGATTCAGTTGAATGATGAACTTAAATATAAATAGTAGTCCAAAAAGATATCACGTTTGAGTGAATGAACCAATGAAATTAATTGATATCTTCAGCCCTACATACAAGTTAGACATATTGAAAATTAAGTGAAAGAATTCATGAATCACATTTTAATTGCAAACAATATTTGTCCAAGTTAGACAGATTTTTTTTGACTATGTCTTTTCTCCTTTTGTTCAAGTTATTGATTAACAACTTAAGCATATAACTAAACATTATAGCAGTAGCACTGTCTAAAAAAATTTGAACCATGTTTATTGTTTCTATGCTGACTTGGCTTTTAACCACCAAAATGAGAGTTCAGCAATTCTGAAGATTGGAAACACTTGGATATTTAATACACATTTACACTTTGACAGCAAATTAGGAAAATTTAAGGACACATGTACACTTGTTTTAGACTTCCTTAAGCTTCTTACAATCATAGCTATGATGTACCGTTCTTATAATTGTTTTCAAAGAATGTTTTACAGGAATACTTGGTTTTTAGTCTGATCTCCCTTAGCCAATCACTTCTGCAGTAAGCAGCAAAATCTATATTTATCTAGGATTGTATGAAACAAGTCATTTTCTCCTTCGAAATGTATGGGAGGTAAAATGTGAAACAAAATAAAAAAGAAAAGTTTCAACAATAATACCTCAATATATCAACACGAAGTCAGGAACCATGCCTACCTTTTTTTTTTAAAAAAGAAACCATGCCAGAAATGCAGAAAAGCTAAACTCCCAACTTATTGTCTTTTTATTTATGTTAAGTTTAATTTGCTATTCTCCAACCAAAGCACAATTTCTTAGCATAAGACCTTTTTTTTTAGCTTGGCGAGGAAGAAGTGCAAATAAGCAACCGCTGAACCACAATAACAAATAAGCAACCACTCCCCCTTTACATTAGTGTAGATGTACATATATTTCTAAAAAAATAAAGAAAGCAAGGACATTATGTTGGCGTCCATCTATTTTTTTTGTTGGGTTCTAATTCGAACCGAATTATTGTCAGCTATAAATGGATTATGTATGAAATACATATACATATGAGTACTGTCAGTTATCAAACATCTACATTGTACATTGTACAGAGTGTACCTCTGTCATACTATTCCAAATGGATTAGCAAACTGGTCATCCAGTACACTGAAAATTGTATCAAGTCACTAACAAGACAAGGAAATTGAATTGAACTGTGACAATAGAAAGTTCACAGTCAGATCTGCAGTTTTCTGAAAATGAAAAGGTACCAAATTACCAATACCAAATAGTGCGATTTTGTTGACCAATCTTGATAAAATGACAAGGTATTTTTAGATAGGGAAAGGGAATAGGAACCACCCAAAAAGAAAATGGCTGGGAGAAGAACAAAGATGGACGAGCAAGATTAGAGATAACTGCCGAGTCACATTCAAATATTCTGTTTCGCCTAAAAGATTAATTTGTCAAGGAATACTGCCGAAAGATATATATTCATAATTTCAAGAACAACTACGGAATTGTTGAAATTGAGGGTGATATAAATTCGTTTCCTTCTTTGTCTCAAATCTACTCCTACACGAGTCTACTATATATCACTATAAATATATCCCCGTAGCCTAGGACAAGAGCAAGAGCTTCATTGTAAACATCTCCTTATATAGTGGTTGTTTTCGTGCGTCCGTGGTATTTTCTTGCAAGGGTTTTCACATAAAATCCCTGTCTCCCATTCTTATTTTGCCATGCATTTTGTAACTAAATAAAAAAATTCTCAAGGAAATCCGAGTACCACCAAGCAGTTTTGCCTCCTTTGGGTTCGCAAATAAATGCTTCAAATGGGGAATTACAGTGATACCACACCACCTTAGCGTAAGGTCCTTTTTCACCTCGATGCCCTCGTCGTCGCTATCCGATTTATCTTTACGTTTGTACCGGATGTGTTACAAACCGGACATCTGATTGTTTGACAGCATGTATTATTTCTACTTCCATTCCCAAGGGACAAACAACTTTCTTGGCTTTGTAGGTGGTTGTCAAGAACTCGTTTTCCTCCGTATATATCCGCTAATGCACCTAATAAAGACCGTGAAACTCTTGTCAGACCAACCGTTGCTTGCCTTTAATTTCAACAGTTCAAGCACGAATGACAACCTTGTGTATTTTGACTTGCAGCCTGGGAACAAAGGTTTCTCCGAGTCGTCCATCAAGCCCCGAAATTTTACATACTCCTGCTCATCATGATTCCCTTTTGTATCCCGCAGATCCGATTCAGATTGTCATCATGAAACGTATCCTCCTCGAAAGCACAGTTGATATCATCCGAAGTATCGTTGACTTCGTCGACGATGTTAATACAACTTGCTTCTTGCATAATCTGCTCTTCACCGTGAATGGTCCAACATGTATATCCCCTTTTGAAACCCTTAGAATCAAGTATACTTTGACCTGTATTTGGGATTCAAAACATCATTAGATTCTCGCAATCAATGCATGGACAAAGCATAAATTCCACTCTCTTGTTCAACATATCCTCCTCTCGCAGCTCTTTTAAAAGCGGAGACGCCATTAGTGTACTCGAAGGTCGACGGTTCTCAAAGATACATCCAGCTTCGATCCATCTAGGCTACGTATATAACAATAAGTGTTAAATAATGAATTAAGCACACTAGGAGTGCACATGCACACATATGCTACATATAAGCTACATTTAAACTTGCCAATTAACCTATATAACTCCTTATATCAAAAAGAACAAATGGATATATATACATATGTAAGCTAGATTTAAATTCAGCATCTTTAATTATCTCTTTACATAACTAGCTACATCTTGAGTATAATGCAATTAGAACCAATTACTACTTTAGATCAAAAAGAACAAATTGATCAACACCAAGCTAGATCAAAACCATCTTCAATTCCCTCTTTTTACCAAGCTAGATATATCTTGAATATAATGCAATTACAACCAATTATTAACCTAGATAACCTTCCTTTAAGTAACTATCTACATAATGAGTATAATGCAATTAGAACCAATTACTACTTTACATCACAAAGAACAAATAGATCTACACCAAGCTAGATCTAGAAACCATCTCCATTTCCCCCTTTACCAAGATAGATCTTAAATATAATGCAAATTAGAACCAATTACTAACCTTAGATGACCTAGATCAGAAGGATCTACAATCACACCTCCAAATCCAGGGTCTCTTTCCACCAGATCGCCTCTCAATCGTAGCCACCTTAAAAATAGCTCTGGAAACCCTAAAAATACAGGGGAGGTTAGGGCTCTCTGTACTTATTTCATAGAAATGACCATCATAGATGGTTTTTGGCTAAAACCATTTGTGATGAGGGGAATATCACAGACAGTTTTTGGCTAGAATCGTCTGTGATGTGCCCCTCATCACAGACGGTTTCAGCCAAAAACTGTATGGGACGTGCCCGAGACTTATCACTGACTGTTTTTACAAAAAACCGTTTGTGATGAGGGGTCTAATATGAGTCCTTTTGTAGCAGTGTCATTTAAATATTGAACTGCACTTCTATTCAGGCTTGAGCAAAATTTTAAAGGTACGGACCCGAGTTATAGTCTTCGTGTATTTTGATAAAAATCCAACCTAAAAACTTATGGTTTAGACTCGGGCAAGTTACTATTGAAACTTGAGGCGTGAGGAGGGACCTTGCGCTTAGACACGAGGAGATTCTCGTTCGGGTCAATTAAGGACCGAACTTGATGCTACCACCTAAGTATTTGAGTGCAACGACATGTGCTAGTATGGAATAGCCTTAGCTTAGTAGAGTAGCTGGAGTTTAGCCTTGCATTTTTGTAGGCCAAAGTAGTAAGGGCATACTGGGGAACAATATTGCTCGTAGGTGCTCCCTTCACCGAGGTGTTGGGGTTAAAGCATTACAATATAACGGTGTATGCCTTGCTATGGGGAAAAGGACGCGATAAGGCGTAAACCATCGTTAGTACTCTGTGTACAGGTTTAGATTTCCAGAGCCATTGCAAGGGATCATTATCAGGGGCTGGTGTAGGGCTAGGCTTTAGCTAGTTGAAAAGTTTTGTCACAATCTAGCAAATCGGATACTATAGGTATTGCGAGTTATGGTTGACATGATTACTAGAATGTGTCATGTGGGTAAAGTGTACACTCTTTGTAGAGAATTAAATCTAATTAATTAGCCATGCTCACAGTCATGACCAACTCAGGGAAATAATGTCAAGTATAGTCTTGTTTTTGCAAAGGTTTTCGGAAAATGTGTTGTGATACAGGGTTGGTATATTTGTAAGCCAAGGTTGGCTGTAATTTTATCGCTGTTCATGGACATGAAGGGCCGTGAAATGATGGAATTGAACTTTACTTATTGTTATTAGTTTCATATCAATTGCTCATTTCAAATTTCAATGCCCTTTGATGAACTACTCTCTTGCAAATAAAATCTGCCTTATGCTGAAAATAAAACTTAGTGTAGAAGCTTGTTTTCTTGGACTAACCTTGCATGTAAATTTATTTCCATACACTAAAGTCTTGCGAGTACATACGCTGACTCAAGCTTGCTTGTTGACATTTATTCAGAGAATGAGAAAGAAGATTGTCGCTTGGTTACCTTTGCTTTTGACAATGACGACCTTGCTTGTTGACCGCACTCAGTTCTTTCCTGTGGGTTTGCTCTTAATTGTAGATTTGTAAGTCAAACTTTAGGCATGTGGCCTACTACGTACCTATGATTTCAGCCAATAGGCCATATATTATTCTTTCTAACCTATACTTCCGCTGTCTATTGTTGTTGTAAGTAGGTGGGTCTGTCCGAAACCGAATTTCTGGGCGGTTTCTGGGACGTGACACAAATTCACTGATATCATTTCATATATATTCAAACAATTGTGGGCACCCAGAAATATGAATCGATCCTTACACGTGCGTTGGACTTAGAGATGACACCCATACTCCACTTAAGTGTATGCTCACTCTCACCCAAAAGTCCCGTGCACGGAGTATTAACTAGATGGCCCTCACCCAAACAAATATGAGCCACCTAGTTGCATCGTACACACCTACGCATCCACGAGAGTTTCAATTCCATTCCAAACAACCATACTGGGATTGAAACCAACTCATCCAAGCATAGCACTCACCGTCCGTCTCAGAACCTTGGTATTGCCCACACTCACTGAGGGGAGTGCGAGCAATAGCCAACGAACGACAACCGCTCAAGTTTATGCATTCGATGGTTGAGAACAATTCCAGGTACCCGGATATGTGTCTAGTGCTAGTTCCCAAGATCAACGCCTAGCACCCACATATCCCGCATTCGAGATGTATCGCAACACATACACACAAATCTAAGCAGTTGGCATAGCATAAACATAAATTAGAACTATTAGAACTATTTAATATTACAAGTAGTGGCCGATCGGCCAAATATTACATGCCAAAGTAAATTGCAGCGGAGAATAAACATATACCAAAATGAGGACAGCGGTATGCCAATCCGATAACCCATAGGCAACTGACTTGGAAAATCCCAAGTTCATCCATCAACATAATCGTCGAACCCTGGAGCAAAGTACGAGTCATCAGGTCATTCTTCCATACCGTCGTCTATATTGCTTAGATTAAGAAACCGTGAGTACACATATGTACTCGTAAGACTTTAGTGTATGGAAATATAGTAAATGCATGGCTAGAACATGGATAACAAGTTTCTACACTAGTCTTATTTTCAGCATAAAGCAGATTTTGTTTAACAAGTGAATGTTTCATAAAACGGTAATGGAATTATAAAGAGCATTTAATAAAAAGCTAAATAATAGTAAGTATAGTTCATATACATCATTCCACAGCCCTCCTTGGCTGCGTAACAGTGAGAAAAATAGCCACCCTTGGCTCATGAGTTTACCGATCCATTCCGAAACCATTTCCAAAAGTTTTTGCAAAAACAAAGACTATACTTGACAATATTCTCCCAAGTTGCTCATGACCGTGAGTACGGCTAATTAATTAGATTTTAATCTCTGCAGAGAGTGTACACTTTACCCACATGACACATTCTAACAATCATATCAACCATGCCTCGCGATACTCATCGTACCCGATTTGCTAGACTGTGACAAAACCGTTCAAATAGCTAAAGCTTAGCCTTGCACCAGCGATAGTGATGTTAAATCCTTGCCATAATTCCGAAGACCTGGACCAACACGTGTTATGCTAGACGATGGTGTACGCCATCAGGTCTGCTCCCTATGGCAAGGCATGCACCGTTGTATTGGTATGCTTGGGACCTAACACCTCGGTGATGGAAGCACCTACGAGCAACACCGTTACGGGTGTACCCCTACTACTTCGGCCTACCAAAATGCAAGGTTAAACTTCAACTAATCTAATGAGTTTAGGTTATCCCATACTAGCACATGTGGTTGCACCAAGTTACTTAGGTGATAGCATCAAGTTCGGTCCTTAACCGACCCGGGTGAGAATCTCCCCCTATCTACGCGTGAGGTCCCTTTTCACACCTCAAGTTTAACCATAACTCGCTCGCGTCCAAATCATAAATTTTGAGTTGAAATTTTATCAAATTACACGGAAACCATACCGTGGTTCCGTTCATTTAGACCAAGTTGCTCAAGCTAGATTGAAAATGTATCCCATCATTTAAAAGACGTTCTAGTGAGCATGTCTAAGCATGTACATAAGTTATTTCACACATATTACCCAAGTGATACTAAGTAATGTCTACTCCGTGTCTAGGTCACAATGGCAGGTAATAGAATAATAAAGGAAGGTAAATGCATACAATTGAAAATAGCTACCAACACCCACAATATAGCAAGTTTAAAACATACACGCATGCATATAGTTTGATAAAACAATATAACTTTGCAAATATGGGATCAAAATGGTCAAAGGAGGGTGCTTGCCTGGTTGCTCTTCTTCGGGTATGTAATCGGGATCGTAGTCGATGTCGTTATCAATCGAATCCGAAATATCATCGTCTACGAGTCGAATAATAAGAACCGAGACAAAAGCAAATAACATCATATCAAATGGGGCAAAAAGAAATCAGATGCAAATACCAAATTAAAACTTACCAACAAGAACATGGTGGTTTTGAGCTTCCAATTTATCACTTGCATGACATTTCCATTAGTATTCAATGTATGTAAGGCTCTTTGCTTGTATAGGTTACTCTTACTTGTTGATTACAAAGACTATAGTTATGAGCTTACATGAGGTGGTTTATGAATTCAAAAGGCTATTATCATGTTTCTTTGTATCTATTTATTCGGATTCTAGATGCTAAAATTGTTTGGATTGAGAAAAGTAAAGCATTAGTTAAAAGGTTTTGAATGAATAGTACTTAGCCTTAAGTGTTCTTGCATGGGAGCAATTTCTACAAGTTAGATCTGAAATTTTAAGTTATTTGCTGCTACTGTATAGTCATAATATGATTCTTGCGTTACGGGTACTTCGGTTAAAGGCTTTTAAACTCAACTATTCATACAACGTGGCTCTGGTAACCTTATCACTTAGGGTATTTGCGTTAACAGAATTTATATGCTAAGCAAGTTGTAAATAAGATATTTTTCTAGGATATGATTTTCCATACCAAATTGTGTTTCTGGGCTGTTCTTCTCAAAAATTTTGTTTAGATGAGTTGCTTTATGAACTGTTGAAAAGGCTTAAGTGTTTTAGAATCTGCGCAACTAGTGATCATTTAGGCGCTTGCTTTGGCAAGATTCAGATGCAAAGCAAGTTTTAAATAATATATTTTTCTAGATTATGGTAGTCCTTATATCAAAGGGTGTTTCTGGGCTATTCCCCCATAATATCTCATTTAAACATGTTATTTTACGGGCTACCAACAAGGCTTAAGTGATCATGAAGTTTACGCGATTGAGGTTCAGTTTTCTTTTTAAGATTGCGACTGCACCTTAAAGGATATTCTAACCATTTTTCAGGCATTAGTAGGGGATGTCTCTAAGAGTGTTCTAAAGTTGGTTCCATGACATTTCGCTTTTATCCGCGATGTTTTTCATATAAATAAACATCTCTAGTATTTTTGCCGACTAACAAGATCTTGACTTTAGGAACAATGTGAAACCAGCCCTTCATGACCTAATATTTAGTTATGTCATTTCATTTGTTTGAACTTGAATCCTTAAGTATACATCTCTAGTATATGAAATCATATTTTGATTAAAAGGCTAAGTGCATACTATGATTGGTTACAATGAGTGTTACTATATTAAGCGGCCTGGTCATGCAGGTCTTTTAGAAACTAACATTTCATATATTAGTATATATTCACAGCAGCTATCTATATTTCAGCTTTTGTATATAACAAGTATAGATACTTAGGAACTTGGCTCATCCTAAGTTAATTGTTAATTATTTCACCATGAATAGATTATATGGACCTATAGGATGATTCAAAACCGACCTCACATATAGCATCCTTTGTTTGTGACATTTTGCTTATATCCTTTTCCTTTATACATAGAGAATAATTTATTTATAAATCTGGATTTAAATTAACATGAAATTCTTTTACATATCTAAGGTTCCTATTGTCCTTACTAAGCTTAAGAATTGATTTTACCAAGGTTCCAATTCATTTGTTCCAAGTCTTAGCTATTTTGGTCTCTATGCATTGAAATACAATTCTTTTTCAAATTTAAATTAAACTAGGTTCTAATCTATATATTTTTGCATATATGGGTTTATTAGGTCTCAGGAGCATAATAAAATAATTTCATGATTTTCAGCATCTAGGGTCTTTCAAATTTTTATAAAGACCATATCAAGGTTTATTTCAAATTTGAATTTAAATAATACAAACTCAGGTTCAGAAAAAGAATATTTTTGCATATTTAGGATCCTTGAGGCCTCAAGAGTGTATCTAAACTGGTTTTACCCAAATTTGAATTCATTTGGTTCATATTTTGACCATTTGATTTTGCATGCAAGAGAGGCTTCCCACATTCACTTTTTGATTCAATTTGCATTCAAATCTAAATGTTTTTGCAGAAATAGAGCATCTAAGGTTGCAGGAACCTATGTGATTTATTCCATGATTTTTGGAACTAGGGATTGCAGAGTTTCTTCATAACACCTAAAGAGGGACTTTTGTTCAAACTCAGATTGAATGATTTTACTGCATCTAACATGTGAACTTTTATTGTATAATCCAAATCCTTATTTCATAACTCAAATTTAGAAACTAAGTTTGCTGCATTTGGATACTTCTGGCAAAAGATATGAAGGTTTGATTCAAAAGGGCAAAAAGGAAAAATTTAAAATGCAAAACTCGGATTCGAACTCAGGACCTCCAGGTTCAAACGTTAGGGCTGTACCACTGGGCCAAAGTGTTGCTTGTGGTAAGGTGGCATGTAAAATTATTTAAAGCTTACCCTCACTAACCCTAAACCTCAACTTGGTTGGCAATGGCGCTGGGCAAGGCTGGGCTCGCACGGGGAGGACGTTGGAGAGAGTGAGCTGCAGGGAGATGGGCTCGACTGGGGCAGTCTTTGGCAATGACGACGACCACCGATGTGGCGACGGCGATCGTGAAGATGGGTCGTGGTTGCACCGGTGGAGGGAGTAGAACACAGTGAGTTAGCTCCTCTTGTGCAAATGCTTGCAGTCGATGCTAGCTCGCGAACAACTTTGGTAGAGGAGCAAGGACAATGTTGAGGACTCGGTTCACAGTGGGTTGAATGAGTTGCGAGCTCACCTTGCTGCTGGCAGCTCTGAATGAGGCTTGCCTAGCTTGCTTGAGCTCAGAAGTGCTCAGGGCGGAGGAAACAAGACCGGGTAAGCAAAGAGCAAAGAGGTTGTATACCAATCTTTATGTTAGAGTGATGGCAGAAAGTGGCCTCAACATGGGCACCAATGGAGAGGACAATACTGGCTAGCTACAGCCGCGTGGCAGTGGGAATCTGCCAAGGCAGCGCGTGGCCAAGGCGCGAGCCTGTCGCAGCAGTGGTTGGGCAAAGAACATGGCGCCTGCTTTGCGTGAGCTGGGACAGAGAGGAGGAAGAGAGGGAAGGAGAGGAGGAGAGGTTGTAATGACCCCCATTTTCACATAAATGAAAAAATGGAAATCTCATGTGCATACAGTACTAGTCCCATGATCAATGGTTAGCACGCACATTAAAACAATTGATATCACATCCATACTCTTTATTACAAATGATAATGTTAATTTATACATTAAGGTCTTACAATACAGAGAAATGCAGCGGAGAGATTCAAAAGTCTTGTAGTGTGCCCATCCAACCCTCAGGCAACTGACAAGGCATAATCCCTAGAAAAGCTCATCGTTAATATCTCGAATCCTGCGACAAATATGTTTTCTCGGGCTAATCTAATTCTTCACCTAAAAACAACAAATTTGCAAAACCTATAATATATGCAAGCCATTTTAAAGGAAAGGCTACTATGGTTAATTTGCATAAAGCTAGTTTGAAATGTAAATACAAAATAGTAGATTGCAAACGGAATTTAAGTAAAAGCAATTTCATATGTAGAATAACAGTAAGTAAATACGAATGAGTGAAATCACGAACCTGGGTATCATGACTACATCGACAAACCAATTTCTACCAACACCTGGTAGAATCCAAAGTTTTATGAAAATAGAAACAGCTAACTATGTGATGACTTTACCAAGTGCCCATGATCATGGCGCGCTAATCGATTAGTTTTACACTTTGCAGAGGTGTACATCTTTACTCACAAGACATGACTGACCCTTTGTGCAGATCATTAGCACACTTTGGTGTGCCACAGAGAGTCATGACATAACCGTTACATTACTTAACCCTGACTTTGCACCAGCATGGTGACGATAAACCCATTCTATGGTGGAAGGACTCACAGCATAGAAATGATGGAACTCCCCATAGCATGGTGTACACCGTTATATCGGTAAACGTTTGATCCATGATCACCTCGGTGTGGACGTCCCTTCGAGCAATCCATTAAGAAACAGCTCGTATGTAAGGCCCCCATTTTCGATAAATGAATATCGAAAATGGATACCATCATGCAAATACTAGTCCCATGATCGGTGGCTAGTACGCACAAATACAAATTGATATCACGATCATACACAACTTTATTATTACAAATGAAGCAAATACATAACATTCTTACAATACCAAAAGTAAAAGCATAACGGTGGAGACATTCATCTTGTAGTATGCCATTTATCCCAAAATCCCCACAGTGCAACCGACAAGGAGAACCCTAATAAAACTCATCGTTCACATCCCGAATCTCGCATCGTAAAAGGTATCGTCGGGAAATCAGTTCTTCACCTAAAATTATCAACATGGCAAGTTGAGTACTTTTGTACTCGCAAGACTTTTGCAAAACCTATTATAAATGCAGGCCATTTCAAGGAAAGGCTCATGGTGGTTTTGCATAAAGCTAAAATTGAATGTAAATACTGATTAATAGATTGAAAAGTGAACTTTAAGTAAAGGCGACTTAATTTAAAAAGTAACAGTATGTAAGTACAAATAAGTCTCATGTACCTGGTATCATGCCCATTTCCAAGAATCATTTCTACTGTCGCAGCAGAAATTTTTGAGTAACCATTCCTACCAGTCCCAGGTAGAAATTCAGAGTTTTATGAAAAATAAAAACAGCTAACTAGTGCTGGCGCACCAAGATTTCCCATAACCGCGGGAACGGCTTTTCGAAAAGTTTTACACTCTGCAGAGTTGTACAGCTTTACCCACAAGTAATGATCAACCTCTTTTGCCAGGCCAGTAACACACTTCCTTTGGTGTGTCGGCAAGGAGATCATAACAAAACCGTTACATTGTTTAACCCTAACTTTGCACCAGCCCGGTGACGTCAAACCCGTACTATGGTATTTATGTTTGCACAGTCACTGCACAATAATGATTAAGTATGTCCATAGTATGGCATTCACCGTTATATTAGCAAACGTGACTCCCAACACCTCGGTGTGGGCGCCCCTACGAGCAACCAGTCACTGAAGAAGCTCGTACTACTCCAGCCTACCAATGTGCAAAGCTAGTTTTAAGCAACTTAATAGGTTAAGACTGTCCCATACCAGCACTTGTGGTTGTACGATAAATTCTTGGGTTTAACGAACACGTAGTTCGGTCCTTAATCCGACACGGGCAATAATCTCCACCCTACACTACGTACAAGTCTCTTGTACACCCGGCTATTGCCAGTAATTGCCCGCATCTAAATCATAGTTTTATTTTTCATTTTTGATCAAAATACCAACCATAAGATGGTCATACCCTTTTGAAAGTCATATCCAACATTTTTAATCGTATCCAAGTTTTATGTTTCTTTAAGCACGGCTAAGCATGTCACTAAATGTAAGTACCCAGATTGACATCAAATATTGTCTACGCTATTCTAGGGTTATCAAGGTTCACAAATCCATACTTATCAAGGAAGTTCTATGAAGCAATAGGTACAACTACCAATACCCATAACATAGCAGACTTTAGTAAAATAAAGTATGCAGTAAAACATTTAATGAAAATGTTTATAAAACTGGGATCAATATGATCAAAGGGGGTGCTTGCCTTGTTGATGATCTTCGACGTCAAACTCCTGATCGTCGAACTCACAAGTTTCGTCGGGTGCTACACGTCGAATAATAATAACATGGCAAGTCCAACAAAACGAAAGGATCAGACATAAGAACCAAATAAAATCAACTGTTTGGAATCAACATATTTGTTGTTCATCGATTTACAAGTTCCATGTTTATTTTCTGATTAGGTTCCAATATTAACAAATCTTATTATCTTGAATAATTCATTTTTATTTATCATTTCCAGAGACCATTTTTCCAGGTTTTACCATTCTGAACCTCTAATTTCTAAACCTTGAAATTATTTAAATCACTATTATGGAACTACTTTCTTACCCTATATTATACTTTGATGATTTTCCATGGTACACCCTAAGTATTTTTGCATATTCAGGTTCCTAACAGAGCATGGATTCTAATAAAATTTGTTTCATTCAATTTGAAGTTGAATTGCGAAATTTATTAACAACATATTTCAAATTCTTTCTTTAAATTTAAATCTGAAATTCAAACAGAGTTCATTTTGAAATATTTTTGCATATTCTGAATCTACTTGATTTTATATGAATTTAGAAATTTATTTCACTTCATTTGGTTGGATAGTTCAAAAGATATTCAAGTTTGAATGCATTCGGTTTTGAAAATACAGAAAATCAGAATTTATACCAAAAAGGGAAAGTACGCCTTCACTGCGAAAACGCGCTTTCCGTTTTTGCGCTGCGTCGGACCGAGGCACTGACATGCCGGGCCCAACTGGCAGCGAGACGCGAAGCTGTGGTCTGCGGTGACGTCTTGGGACCACGTTGTCGAGCAAGCGTGAGGTGACCCTCGGGGGGCGCGGCAGCGACACAACGCTCGCAGGAGACTGACAGCATGGACCCGACTGTCAGTGACCCGATACAGGACATGGTTTGCGCGGCACGGCGGCGGCACTGCACGGAATCACGGAATGGATTCAGATTCTTGCTCGGTGAGTCCGTGCGCATCTATGGGTGGTGGCGCTTCGGCCGGAGATGGCCGGAGGCGACCTGCCACCGGAGGGGCGGCGGAGCACACTGCTCACCGGCGTTCCGGCGAAACGACGGCATCCCGAGACAATTGGACACCACTACGAGCATCAGAGCACCACAGTGATCTCATTTTTGGGTTCGGGCAAGAAAATGAGTAACGGAGGGGGTGTTCTCACCGTGCGACCTCTGGCTACTGGCGGAAGGAAGTCGGCGGGGAAGCTCACCGGAGAAGGAGAGACTAAATTGAGGTAGGGGAAAGGTTCCTGGGAGGATGAGGATGCTTCGGGCTTATTGGTTCGGGGTGAAATGGACTGAGGCGGTACAAAGGCAAGATTTCCTCTTTTCGGGCTTTTGGCCGGAGCTGGGGAAGAAAGGGCTGGATAGCGGCAATGAGGCGCTTTGGTTCAGTGTTGCGGTTTCCAGGGAGGAGTATGAGTGCCTGCGACGATTTGGAGGGGGTCTTTATAGACGAATGAGGCGGTTGCACTGGGTGAAGACTGAGAGGGAAGGCGGCGGCTTGCGCGGGCGATTTCTCGGCCGTTCCAGCGTGGGAGAGAGAGCACGGAGGCCGAGGCAGACGCGGCGTGGCAGAGGCGACGCGGCGCGCATTGGCGACGAGTTGCGGCGCGGTGGCGACAAACGCAGAGAGGCGCGCCGCTCGGCAAGAGAACGGAAGAAGTCGCGAGAGAAAACGGGAAGAAACGGAGAAGGTGAAGCTGACAGGTGGGGCCAGGCTGTCAGCGAGAGAGGGCGAAGTCGGCAAAAGAGCACAGCTGTCCAGGCGGGCCCACTTGTCAGTGAGACGAAGGGTTTAAAAACCAGGAATTCTCTGGACAGCTCAGGGTAAAGTCGGTAGCTTAGGCCAGAAGATAAAATCAAAATTTTACAAAACTTTTTACTGAGGTCGGCAAGGTAAATACCAAGGTCTAGTAAAATTTTCAAATTAATGTGATTAATATAAATATTATTAAAAATCTGACAATGCACTGTTAATGATTTTCACTGATTCTGTTTTCCATTTAATCGAGGGATAAAATCAATTTATTATTTTATGAAACTTTTTGAAAGGATTGGAATTAATATTTTATACCTCTTGAAAAATTTTCATAATTTTATATTTTATATTTTATTTTTAATAATTCTGACACTGCATTTTCCAGCTTTTAAGATTGACTGTTTTTGAATTTCTAAAATTAATAAATGAAGAGATAAATTCATGATATTTTTACCAGGGTTGGGTTAAGTTAATATGTCGGCATGGTTAAATTTTCAACTAGGATTAAGGTAAGAAATATTCTGAACAAATCTTTTGGTTCAGATTTCCTCTTTGTCTTTTCATGATTATCTTTGTATTTTATTTTATTTTATTAATGCCAGGATAGAGCAAGAGGCACAATCATGATTCTGAGATCTTTAAGGATTTTACTGACTTTGTATTTTTACCTTTTTACCTTTTACCATTTTACCATATAGCATTTTGGATTTCTTTTAATGGTAAAAGCCAAAAGAATTTCTTTTAATACAAGAAAAATCAGAAAACATAACAATAAATCATGTGGGTATTTTTAATATTATATTTTTCATTTTATTGAATTTTGGGTCGTTACATCGTACTAATCCAGTCTTCCAAGTGCAAAGCCAGTTTTAAGTAAATTAATAGGTTAAGACTGTCCCATACCAACACTTGTGGTTGTACGTGTTTCTTTGCCTGAAAATAACCCATAGTTCGGTCCTTAATCCGACACGGGCAATAGTCTCCCCCTACACTACGTGCAAAGACATGCACTTCCGGCTATTGCCAGTAATTGCTCGCATCCAAACCATAGTTTTATTTTCATTTTCATCCAAAATACCAACCATAAAGAAAGGTCATACCCATTAAATGTCATATCCAACATTTTTAATAATGTCAAAGTTTTGTGTTTCTTTAAACATGGCTATGCATGACACTAGGTGTGAGTAACCCAAATTGACATCAAGTACTGTCTATGTTATTCTAAGGTTATCAAGATTCATAAATCCATACTTATCAAGGAAGTTCTATGAAACTACAGGTACAACTACCAATACCCATAATATAGCAGACTTTAACAAAAGTAACGTATGCAGTAAAACATTTAATGAAAACATTTATAAAACTGGGATCAACATGATCAAAGGGGGTACTTGCCTTGCTTATTTATTGCTTACCACGAAGTCAAAATTGCAGTCGACGTTGTCGATGATGGAATCAATGACGTCGGGTTCTACACGCGGCGAACGAAGAACACAACACAACAAGTAACAAGTTCAATAAGGGCAAAAAGAAGTTAGATTAAAAATTAAATAAAATCAACTATAGGAAACAGGTGTGACTTAGGGTTTGTGTTGAATGATTACATAGTCTTGCATTTTGATTGATTGACTATATATATACATTCATATCGCTAATGGCTTTTAGGTTGAGCAATGCACGGTTTCTTTTATAGACTATCTATTCTTGATTTTTGAATTCTAGATGCTAAAATTATTTGGATTAATAGAATTAATCACATTAGATCACTAAGTTGCCTGCTGTGAATGAATAGCACTTAATCCTTAATTGATTTTGCACGAAAAGTAGTTTCGTATATTAGATTTGTTAAGTTACTGGTTATATTTGTGATTTTTAAGAAGTATTTGATGATACAAATATTTTAACTACAAATTTCTTCAATACTACTAAGTTTTCTTATTCATATTATGAAGTCTAGAAATCATAGCACTTAAGGTTATGTTACTATCAGGATTTATATGCAAAGTATGACGAAATGAGATTATTTCTTCATAATAGGGTAGTCTATACATTGGGGAGTATTCGTAAGCTAATTTCATAAATTTTATGGTTTGGACGAGGTATTATATTCATTGCTGAAATAGCTTATATGGCATTAAGGTTTCCGATGACCATGACACTTAAGGGTATTGGGTTAGCAGGATTCAGATGCAAAGCAAGAAGTAAAAAGAATATTTTTTTAGATTATGGTTGTATTTATCCCAAATAACATTTCTAGGCTGATCTTCATAACTATTGCATTTAGACGAGATATTTTATGAGCTGCCTAAAAGGCTTAATTGTTTCTAAATTCTACGCGATAAAGGTTCAGTTTTCGATTTAAGTTTGCGACTGCACCGTACATGATTATTCATTCATTTTTCTAGCATTAACAGGGGGTGACTTTGAGTGTTTTCAAGTTGGTTCCGCGATATTTGGCTTTTATCCGAGATATTTCTTATAGAAGCGGTCATTAGGGTCTAGTATGGACTTATTTCAATTTACACTAACATAATATATTTTTACATAAACAGCAAGGGTATTATTTTTCAAGTTACTAGGATTTGGTTTTGTCAAATTTGAAGTTAGTTTATGAAATATATAACTATTCGGATTACATGAGTATTGGAACTTCAACTATTTGGTTAAGTGTTGATTATGACTTTATTGTAATGATTCTTGCTGGATAAAATAGTTTGATTACATTAGATATTTAGAATCTAGTTTCTTGTCATGATTTTGCTCTTCATTATATATACACATATATATTTATATATTCTTTTACATGGAGAAAGCTTATGATCTATATGCAGATTAAACTTGTACCTACATAATACTTTATTGCTTTATTCAAAGACATTTCAGCAATAATAATTCAGTTTCATATCACATTCTGGAGGTTATATATGCATGTACATACTACTGCTAGCTAACATATGCATATATATATTTATACATACATCTTTTTCATCTTTTTCATTTGGATCATAAAACAAGTCTAAATCAAGTTCACACCTTAATAATTTTAGCATAATAAGGTAGCCTACTGAGACACTAGTATCTAGAAATAAGTTTTACTTATTTTAGATTTCTTTTGCACAAACTATGTATTTTTGAATATTTATAGTATTGAGAACAATTTATAATGTAAAATTATTCAAAAAAAGTTTAAATCTAAATATTTTTATATATTTGAGTTCCTGGAAGTCTAATTATTTCACTAAAATTGGTTTCATTAAATTCTAAGTTCGTTTGCAACATTTTCATATGTAGCATATCTTTAGGCCTTCTATTCAAATTTGAATTTTAAATCCACCCAGAGACCATTTTCAAAATATTTTTGTATATTATGAATCTACATGATTTATCATGAATTTAGAAATTTATTTCAGTTTATTTGGTCTTATGGTTCAAAAGTTATACACAATTGAATGCACTAGGGTTTAGAAAATAATAAAAATTCAGAAAACAACCGAAAATGGAAAGTGCGCTTTCGCCATGGAAATGCGCTTTCTGATTCTAGCTTATACTGGTTAACCCATCGACAAGCGGGCCCATTTGGCGAGAGGTCGAGTGCTCGGCGGCGATCGATGCTGGCCCGCTAGTTATGCTGACATAAAGTCGACAACGGGGTTCCGCTCGTCAGAGGAACAGGCACAGCGCACGCAGGAGGCTGATAACCATGGCCCGCTTGGCGGTGACCCGGAGAAGGGGAGACGGCGCCGAGGCTCGCCGCCGGCGAGGAAAGGGTGGATCCGACGAATCGGTTCCACGGCGAGCATCTGGGCATCTGTGCGCACCTAAGGGAGCACTCATAGTCGCCGGATATAGCCGGAGTTGGGTTTCCCACGTCGCACAAGGCGGCGGCGGAGGAGGTAAGCCACACCGGCGAGGGAAGGCCGGAATCGGTGAACTGATTCCACGGTGAGCACTAGGGCGACTATGCGCACACAAGGGCAGTGCGGTGTAACAGCCCAAAAATTCAATAAAATAAGAAATACAATATTAAAAATATTCATATGATTTATTGTTATGTTTTCTGATTTTTCTGAGTTAAAGAAATTCTTTTTGGCTTTTCCTATTAAAAGAAATCCAAATGATCTATATAGTAAAATGGTAAAAGGTAAAAAGGTAAAAATATAAAAACATAAAAATATGTAAAAATCTCAGATAATCCTAGATACACCCAGGATCCTGTTGTGCCACTTGCACTGAACTGGACCAATAAAATAAATTAAAAGATAAAAGTAATCATGAGGAGATAAGTAAAGATCTGAACTCATAAGATTTGTTCAGAATCTATCTTACCTTAACTAGGGTTAAAATTTTAACCATGCTGACATATTAACCTAACCCATCCTTGGTAAAAATATCAAGAATTTATCTCTGCATTTGGTAATTTTAGAAATTCAAAAATAGTCAATTAGAAAAACTGGAAAATGTAATGTCAGAATTGTCATAAATAAAATAGCAAATATAAAATCATGAAACTTTTACACAAGGTATAAAATATTAATATCAAACCCTTTCAAAAAGTTCCATAAAATAATAAATTATTTAACCCTCAACTAAATAAAAATCTGGTTCAGTCGAAATCTATAACAGTGAATTGTCAGATTTTTAATAATATGTTTACTCATCATATTTATCTAAAAATTGTACCAGGCCCTTTTCTTTTCCTTTCCGACCTTTATAAAAATTTTCATAAATTTTTGAGTTAATCTGCTAGTCTCAATCCCTGATTTACCCCAGCCTATCCAGAGAATTCTTGAGTTTTACTCTCGTGTCTCGTGACTTGTGGTCTGAGGAGCCACCGTCCTCGCCGCCGACCTCTTCTTCTCTCGCTGACCGCATGACCCCACCCATCAGCTCCACCTTCTCCGTTTCTTTCCGTTTTCTCTGCTCCCTCTCAGCACTCTCGTCCGAGCAGCCGCACCGCCTCTCCGTTTTGTCAGATTTGCGCTCGAACTCGCCGCCGAGGTCGCTCAAGACGTCGCTCGCCACGCCAGAATCGCCTCGGTGACCAGATCTCCCATGCGAAACACCGAGATTTCAGCGTGCCAGTCGGCCGCCATTGTCGTCGCGCCCAAACCTTGTGCCACCGCCTCACACTTGTCTATTTAAACCCCGCCAAGTCGTCGCAAGCACTCCTACACTTCCCTGGAAACCCCAAAAACTGAACCAAACCACTTCAACGCTGCCAGCCACTTCCTTCTTCCCCATCTCCGGCCAAACACCCGAAAGAGGGGAAAACGCTCAAACTAGCTTTTCGCCGAGCCATTCTTCGAACCACTTCGCCTGAAACATCCTCACCACCCCAGGAACTGATCACCAACCTCAATTCGGTCTCTTCTTCTCCGGTGACTTGCCGCGCCGAGCTTCTTCCGCCGCCACCACAACAAGACGTGAGAGCCCTCCTCCGTCGCTCATTTACATAACTAAACCGAAAATGGAAACCTTGTGATGCATGGATGCTCACCTGGGTGATATTCAAGCTCGGGATGCCGTTGTTTAGCCGTTACACCATCGGCCATGGCCGCCGCCGCCGCCCTCACAGTGGCAGGCCAACCCCGGCCACCTTCGGCCAAAACGACACCTCCCCTAGATGCGCGCAAGCACGCTGAGCGTGAAAGTGGAACCCATTCCACTTCTCCGGTCACCTCGCCTCCGGCGAGCTTCGTGATGTAGTCTCTATCACGGGTCGCTGCCATGTGGGCCACCCCTGTCGGTCTCTATTGCGCACAGGTGACGCTGCTGCGTGGTCCCACGCGTCACCGCAGACGCCATCGCCGAGCGGGCCCCTCGCCACCGTATCTCGCCGCTAATGGGCCCGGCCCGTCGAGCCTCATCCGGTAAGATGCGAAAAGGAAGGCGACCGGTTGCGAAGGCATACTTTCCGTTTTTAGTAGATTTTCTAATTTTCAGAATTTTCAAAATCAAACACATTCAAACTTGAATATCTTTTGAACTATAAAACCAAATAATATGAAATAAATTTCTAAATTCATCTAAAATCATGTGGTTTCAGAATATGTAAAAATATTTTAAAATGAACTCTGTTTGAATTTTAGATTTAAATTTAAAGAGAGAATTTGAAATATGCCATTTGTAGAATTTTTGCAATTCAATTCCAAATTAAATGAAACAAATTTTGTTAGACTCTATGCTCTGTTAGGAACCTGATTATGCAAAAATACTTAGGGTGTACCATGGAAAATGTTTAAAGTATTGCAAAGGATGAGAAAGTGATCCAATAATAATAATCCAGATAATTTCAGAATTTGAAATCTGAAAAAGAAAAATAATGAAACATATAGAGTAGTCTCTGGAAATGGTAAATAAAGGTAAAATAATTCAATAAAATGAGATTCATTATTACTGGAATCTAATCGGAAAATATTCATGTAACTTATAAATAAATAATCAACAATCATGTTTGATTTATGCAGTTGCTTTTATTTGACTCTTACATCTTATTCTTTCGTTTTATTGGAATTGCCATGTTAATATTATACGACGTATAGAACTCGACGAGTCCGGAGTAGTCGACAACGAACAAGAACTCGACTACGCAGATAATCAACAAGGCAAGCACCCCCTTTGATCATATTGATCCTAATTTTATAAATGTTTTCATTAAATGTTTTCCTGCATACTTTATGTTTATTAAAGTCTGCTATTTTATGGGTATTGATAGTTGTACCTGTAGTTTTATGGAACTTCCTTGATAAGTATGGATTTGTGAACCTTGATAACCCTAGAATAGCATAGACAGTACATGATGTCAATTTGGGTTATTCACATTTAGTGATATGCTTAGCCGTGCTTAAATGAGCATAAAACCTTGACATGATTAAAAATGTTGGATATGACAATTAATGGGTATGACCTTTCTTTATGGTTGGTATTTTGATCAAAAATGAAAATAAAACTATGGTTTTGATGCGGGCAATTATTGGCAATAGCCGGGGTGTACAAGGGACTTGTACGTAGTGTAGGGGAAGATTATTGCCCATGTCGGATTAAGGACCGAACTACGTGTTCGTTAAACCCAAGAATTACCGTACAACCACAAGTGCTGGTATGGGACAGTCTTAACCTATTAAGTTGCTTAAAACTAGCTTTGCACATTGGTAGGCCGGAGTAGTACGAGCTTCTTCAGTGACTGGTTGCTCGGAGGGTCGCCCACACCGAGGTGTTGGGAGTCACGTTTGCTGATACAACGGTGTACGCCATACTATGGATATGCTTATTCATTACTGTGCAGTGACTGTGCAAACATTTACACTATAGTACGGGTTTGACGTCACCAGGCTGGTGCAAAGTTAGGATTAAACAATGTAACGGTTATGTTATGATCTCCTTGCCGACACACCAAAGGAAGTGTGTTACTGGCCTGTCAAAAGGGGTTGATCATTACTTGTGGGTAAAGCTGTACAACTTTGCAGAGTGTCAAACTTTTCGAAAAGCCATTCCTGCGGTTATGGGAATCTTGGTGCGCCAGCACTAGTTAGCTGTTTCTATTTTTTACAAAATCTGGATTCTACCGTGTGATGGTAGAAGTTGGTTCTTGAAAATGGTCATGATACCTGTGTACGAGATTTATTCATGCTTATGTTCTATTACTTTCAGATTAAGCTGTTTTACTTAAATTCCGCTTTGCAATCTATTATTCTGTATTTACATTCCAAATTAGCTTTATGCAAAGCAACCATGAACCTTTCCTTGAATTGGCCTCGCATGTATATTAGGTTTTGCAAAGTCTCATGATACGTAAGTACTCAACTTGCCTATGTTGATGTTTTTAGGTGAAGAAGCAGATTTCCTCGACGATACATTTTATGATGCAGAATCGGGATATGAACGATGAATTTTACTAGGGTCTTCCTTGTCGCTTGCTGTGGGGATTTCGGGATAAAGGCATACTACAAAGAAAAATGTCTCCACTGATATGTTTTTACTTTTGGTATTGTAAGAATATTATGTACTTGCCTCCGCTGTTATAATAAAGTTGTGTATGACTGTGATATCTATTTGTAATTTATGCGTACTAGCCACTGATCATGGGACTAGTACAGAAAGCACGTGGTACTCATTATTGATATTTATTTATCAAAAATGGGGGCCTTACATGCGGGTTTGGCCGAAGATGGCCGGGAAGTAGGTCACCACCGTAGGTTGGCTACGGCGGCCATGGACGACGGCGATAAAGCTTGCTTAGGCATTATTTTCACCGGATGAGTAATGATTGAGTATCAGTGGAGTTCCTAGAGTCCATTTTACCTGCTAATGCAGTTGGAGATCAACCGGAGACAGCTCCAACAGTGGCCGGCCGTGAAGAAGAAAGCCAACGATGGGGCGGCACTACAGGTGAAAAAGGTAGGAAATGAAGGTTAAACAAAGTTCTATAGGGTACTAGAGTGCTAAAGGAGGAATCAATTTGAGAGGTAGTTCACCGAGTTGTTCTGATTCGAGTTCGCCTCCTTTTCTGTTTTCTGCGAAAATGGTGAAGAAGAAGGGCGTTTCACCAGAGGGCGATGATTGGGTGGCTATGGGTTGTGGCAAGGCTGAGAGATGCCAGGAGAGGAGCTAAAGCAATCGTGATTGGTTTAAATAGACGGCTAAGGCGGTTTCAACAGAGTTTGAACACGGGAGAAGACATGGTGGCGGTTCTTCTGTTCTTCGACGCCAGCACAACCGCGAAACAGAAGAAGCACATGGTGTGGGAGAAACAAGGTTCAACATGGCAAAGAATGATCAAGGGCGGCGTTGATGCGTTGAACTGGATCAAGCAGAGTCAAATGAGGGGATGAATCAGGAGAGCTCAGGAAAAATCGGGAGTGCTGGACGCTTCGACTGAGAGGAAGAAGAGGCAAGGGGGAAAAATGAGGGGCTGACAGGTGGGGACAAGAAGGCAGGAAGGAAGTTGGCAAGGGAGAGAGAGGCTGACGGGCCCACATGCAAGTGAGTAAAAAGGAAACAACTCAAATGAAATTTCTGCTAGCACGTGATCATCCACTAGATTAGGCTATGAAACCGACTCAAGATTTTTTGAAGATTTTTATGTAGGTCGTCAAGGTAAATTTCATCATTGTAACATCCCGAAAAATGCAATAATATAAAAATTCATATTTTGAATTTGAATATCATTATTTCTGATTTTCTTGACATGAATGGAATTGTTTTGGATTTTTGTATTGAATGAAAAATCAAACAACTAGAATTAAAGAATGGATAATGGTAATAAGATAAAATAGTAAAAGTAAAATTACCATGGAACCCTAACCATGCCGTAAGTCAAGAAACCAACATGTAAAATTTTATGCACAGAAAAGTGGGTAAATAAATGAATGACACCTCTTTTTGACTAAAAACAGTGCAAGCCGGAATTAATAAAAAATATTTGAAGTTTATCTGGATATGGAAAAATTACCAAAACATCCTCAGTGTAAAACCTATCCCTGGTAAAAATATTAGGATTTGATCATGTGGAAAAGCCCTCTAATAATTCAAAAACAGAAACAATTAAAAACTAGAAATCCTAATGTCAGAATTTTTATAAAATATTAACTTGATATTTTGACTTAAAATTTTTATGGAGATATACTTAAGACAAAATTAATACGTATAAAAAGTTTGGAAAATAATTAATATGTTTTACACCCCTAAATAAATAAAAATCCGAAATGGAAATTTTGGTAGATGTACAGTGTCAGAATTTTAATTAATTCATTGTAAGATATTTTAACCTCAAATGTTTACTGGGTGTTAGAGACTACCAGGAGAGGTTGGTCAAAAAGTTTCGCAATTTTCCCACTTGATTTGATGGAAATTTTAATGGTCACATGGAGCTGTCCGGCTGAAGCTTATCCTCTGACTCGACTTCACTCACCGACGTGTGGGCCAGCTCTTTTTCCCGTAACGGTTCGCTGGCAAGCAACGGGAAACCCCTCTCTCTCTGCCTGGTGGTCCCAGGACCCAATTGTCAGCGCTGTTTTCCCTCATCCTTTCTTCTTGTGTGAGCTTGCCTCTGCCGACCGAGCTGCTGCCGACTCTGCGCCAATTCAACGCACCGCGCTGCTCCCACGACCAACTGGCGTCATGTTCATCTTCGGAACCCGTGCGCTACGCCTTGACCACTCTCCAGTGCTGCATAGCATCGAAGGAAATCCGCGCCAGCTTGTCGTCTGGAACAGAACTGCCGCATCATTGTCGTGTGTTCAAACACTGCCGATGCACCGCCCTTGCCACCTATAAAAGCCAACCCTGGAGTCGTAGAAGCATCGCCCGTCATCCCCCTCTACCTCCCTCACTTCCATCTAGCCAGAGCGCCTAATTTTGCTCGTGCTTCCGCCATGGCCGAAAGCTCCAAAACCTGAAGCCGAACGAAATTCTCGTAATTCAGAGAAACGTTCCCAAATTCCTTTGAACCTCACCATCAGTGGACTATAGTGATCAAAAGCCCTCAACAATAGTTGGGAATCGTCAGCTAAAACCGTTCTTCTTCTCCAAGAGCGACGCACGGTGGCAGAGCCACTCAGTCGAGCTCCGGCCCAACCAACTGGCAAAATGGAACCGAGGTAATACCCTGAAGCTTAATCTATCACCCATTCGAGCCCAGCCTTACCCGTCGTCTTCCCCGGCGAGCCACTTCTTCCGCGCCGCAGTCGCCGGTGGTAGCCCGCCCGCCATCCTCGCGGTGAGAGACCCTAACCCGCGTGCGCGAAGACCCACGGTGCTCATCGTGGAGCCCGTTCACTCGCTCCGCCTTCCTCGCCGGCCGCGGCTTCGCCATCGCCGCTTTCGTCTCTCGCCTCGTGGGCCCGCTTTGTCAGCCAGACAAACAGAACTCAGTGCAGCGGTAAAAGGCTCTTCCGATTCTATGAAAGCGTATTTTCATTTTTCCAATTTATTTACATACCCGAGCTGTTTCAAACATTCATAACTTTCGCATTGTAACTTCAAATTGAATGAAACAAAATTCTAAATTCATATAAAATCTAGTAATTTCATAATATGCAATAAAATTTTGAAAATGTTCACTGGGTAAATTTGAAATTCAAATTTAAAAGAAAAGGCTAAAGACATGCTTCATACAAAATTTCTGTGAACTAACTTAGAAATGAATGGAACAAATTTTAATAAAATCCTTATGCTTCCAGGAGTTCAAATATATAAAAATATTTAAATTCATTATTGTTTGAAATACTTTCTATTAAAGATTGTTTTCAATGCACTAGATATTCAAATATACATAATTTGAGTAAAAGAAATATAGAATAAGTAAAAATTGAATTCTAAATATCGTCATGGCAGTAGAATACCTTAATTTACCAAAATAATTAATATATGAATTTGATTTGAACTATCTTGAAAAATGTGAAATAACTTAAGTATAAGATGTATATGCATATGCATATGCATATGCATATAGAATCAAATAGTCAATATGGATCAAATGAATTCAAATAGTAACCAAACCAGTTTTATTATACCTCTGGCATTGCAAGGATTTCAGATTTAAAATAATATTTAAATATTACTACATAAAACAGTAAATGATCAATAGTTAAAGTGTAAATAATTGCATAATTGGAATAGTTATAACTTACACAAACAAACTCTGAATTTGATGAAACCAAATTCTATAACTTTGAAAAATAGTACTCTTACTGTTTTTACAAAAATACCTTATGTTTGTGCAAGAATGAAATAAAATAACGATAAACCCTAATGAATTCTTATAGGAAAACACTTCGGGTAGAAGCCAAATATCACGGTATTAATTTTAAAATGCTATTAGAGTCATAACCTGTCAATGCCTGAAAAATGAGTAGATTATCCTAGACAGTGTAGTCGCAAACTTGTATCAAAAACTGAAATCTTATCGAGTAGTAAATTGAACTATCAAGCTTTTCACAACCCGTAGAACCTCTCGTCTAAATGCAAAAACTATGGAAATTTGTTTAGAAATGATATTTAGGATATGGTCTATCATATTCTAGAAAAATTCTTTATTTATAACTTACTTTTCAATTAAATCGTGCTAGTTGAATACCCCTAAAAAGTATGTTTGTCATAACCTTTAATGCCACATAAGCGTTTTCAACTATGAAAATAATGTCTCGTCTAAACACTAAAATGTATGAAATCAGTCTAGATATGTTCTTCAAAGTATATACTACCTAATTTCAAAGAAATAATCTTATTTCGTCATGTTTGGCATATAAACTTTAATAGTCAAATAACCCTTCGTTTTATATTTGGTGAACTTTGCCATAATAAGATTAAGTGAACCTTGTAATAAAGAATTTATAACCAATATATTTGTATCACCAGAACCTTCTTAAAAACCATAAATAAATCTAATTAGCTAGCTTATCAATCATAACCTATTTAGAGCCTTTCTTATGCAAAATCTTAAGGCTAATTGCTATTAGCGTAATCTTAACTAGTGTTTTATTTCTTTTAATCCAAATAATTTTAGCATCTATGATTCGAAATCGTAAATACTAGAATTCATAATTTTAGCCTCTTGAATTCGTAATTCAAGAATAGATAATTTATCAAATAAACCCTGTGTTGTTCATCTTAAATCATTAATGGTTCGAATGTGTATTTACCTAATTCACTAGATCTTAAAAATCACTCAATCCAAACCCTAAAGTGTTCCTGTTTTCTGCAATGGATCTTTATTTGATTTTCTGTTTGTTTTCTTTCTGCCTTTATTGAAGTTTATTATTTGCTTTATTTTCCGATTGATCGACGTGCAGAATTCGACGTCCCTTCCTTCGTCCCTTCCTCCGTCAGCCGTGATCGCGTCTTCGTCGTAAACGATATATAAGCAAGGCAAGCACCCTCCTTTGACCATCTTGATCCCAGAATTTAATTTGCATTGTTCATTAAAATGTTTCATGCATACGTTTACTTTCTGTAAATTGCTATTTTGTGGTACTGGTAGTTATACCTGTTGTCTCATGAAACTTCCTTGATAAGTATGAATATGTGAGCCTTGATAATCATAGAATAAGCTTAGACAATTACTTAAAGCCATCATGGGTATATGCGATTACTTTTATCCATGCTTAGCCATGCTTTTAGATCAAATGATGATGATGATGATCAGATCAAAATGTGTTCCTTGAGAAATGGAAAATGCTGTAATTGTAGCTGTTGGTTATGGGTATTTTGATCAAAAACCCAAAATAAAACTATGGTTTTGATGCGGGCGATTATTGGCGATAGCCGGAGGTGCAGAGGGATTTGCACGTAGTTAGGGTGGAGTATCGCCCGTGTCAACTTAAGGACCGAACTCAGTGTTGTATGATCCAAGATAATCCGTACAACCACAAGTGTTGTTATGGGGCTTCCTTAAACCAATTAAGTTATCTAGTTTAACTTTACACATTGGTAGGCTGAAGTAGTACGGGCTTTCCTTTCAGGGTTTTGTAACATCCCAAAAATTAGCTAAATATTATTTTATTGCTTAAATGTACATTTATGATTTTCTGGAATTTAATTGGATTTTTCTGGATTTATTTGAATTAATTTGAAATCAAGTTTATTGCCCTTTTATTCAAATCTATTTAAATCTGTGCAAAGTTAAAATAAAGTTTTGCCAAAAATATTTTATTTGAGCCCAGAATGTCTCAAAGTATTTTTGAGATTTTTCTTGGATTTTTCCTGATAATTTATTTGCCTAAAATAAATCAAAGTATTTTCTGTAATTATTTTAAATCAAAAACCCTTTTAAAATCAATGTGAACAGTACCAGGCCGAGCCCATGTGCTGTGCGCGTAGGGCCCATTTCCGCGCGGCCTAGTGCTTCGCGCCGCCGGCCCGTTTGGCCCGTTTTCTAGATGAAATCGCCGCATCCGTCGGATCTTGATCGGAGGGTGGATATTATTCTTAAGCGAAGAAACCCTAGCGATCTTCAGCCGTTGGATCGGGTCGCGTGGAGGGTCCGGATTTCGCCACGTCATGAGCGCAGTGTCCGTCCGATTCACGACGCGTGGGCGGTCGAGACTCGTCTTCTCGGGACTCGTCGCCGTGTCGGACTCGGATGCGCGCCGCACAGACGGATGAACTCCGCCTCGGACATGGCCGTCGAGGGCTATTTAAGCCGCGGACCCGCCCGAGGTTGAATCCACCGCACCGCCGCTTTCCCGCTCACCGTCGGCCGAATCGCCGTCGTCTCGTCGCTAGGACTCGCGGAGGTTGTCGCGGCGCCGCCAAGGGTTTTCACGGGATTCCGTCGGCCTTTGGGGCGTTCTTCGCCGCGGTGGAACCAGATTCGGATTCGCCTCCTTGCGCCGAACCAGATCCGCAACTTCACCTCGTCGGAATCGCGCCGAAACGCCGCTGCCCTGGTCTTCTTCTTCGCTGCCGGTGAGGTCTCGCCGTCGCGCCTCCATCGCCAGATCCGTAAGCTTCGGGCCGTCAGATTGAAATCCGACGATGGGCGTGTTGCCACGATGCGTGAGATCGGTGGCCGTCCGATCTGTCTTGGCGGATCGATCAAGCCAGCGTATGCCCGGTCGGATCGCGGCGCGTGTCGGGTCTTTGGTCCGAGGCGCCGTGGACCGGTTCGCTGTGGTCCGGCGCTACGCCGTGGACTCGATCCATCGCCGAGACACGTGTCGGCTTGTGATTGGCCGAGGTCTCGCCGACGTCGTGCTTGCGTCATAAATGTATTTTTCAATTGGAAAATAATCCGATTGAAATTACGTGTTGATGACGTCATCATGAGATCACGCTGACGTCATAAATCGCTTTTTCAGAATAAAAATAAATCTGTTAATTCCGAATTTCTAATTTCTGTATTTTTCAGTATTTATTTCAAACTTCAAAAGGCTATATCTTTTGCATCTTAACTCGGATTTGAGTGATTCAAATTTATAAAAATTTATAAAATTGAGATATATTTAATGGTGAATTTTAATTGATTTTTGGAGTTCATTTGCTCTCTGTTTTGGTATTTATTTACTTTTCTTCTTCGGTACGCGTAGACGTTGAATTGTGCGACGCATCGGAGGAAGATCCAATAATTCAAGAGCAAGTTCCAGAACCAGATCAGGACCTATTCCAAAGCAAGTTGTGCTTTGATCATGTTGAACCCATGTTTATAAAATTGCTATATTTGTTTACCCTATTGCATATATTTCAAGTATACAATTGTTTCAAATTAGATTGGGTTTAGCTAATATACCAGATTGATCTACACCCTACCTTGTCATTTGTATGCCATGATCCATTGTCACCCTAGATTGGTTAAATATAGTTGGTTAATAATTATAATCAACATTGGAGGATTAGTCCGTATTAGTTGCTTAGCCATGCCACGTCATCACATGTATTGGAATCATTGATAAATAATCTTGATTAATGGAATATGGAACAATGTTATGAACTTGTGTGTCATGTGGGATCACACGATGAGATTGAGTTGTTGTGACGAGTCATGTCACGCAACGATGTTGAATTGTTGATGGCACGTGGTGCTTGGTAATCAACTTGGGTGATAATCACTTAGATTGGGGCAAGTGACAAGGCGAGTATGCCAAGGTGGGCCCGATGGGCGAGGGTATGTGGATGTCTTGCCTTGATCACACTAAGGACTTAACCTTGCAAGCCTTTGACTGAGTCAATCATGCAACCACATGTGCGGTATGGGCCACCCTAATGAGTAATTTGCAATGTCTTAATTTTGGTACTATCGTGGTAGGTGTGAGTTCGAGTTATGGAGTAATTCACATGGCGCAAGAGGGGGCCCCGGTTATGGTTTTCAGACCCACGGTGTTGAAACCTTAGCGGGTAGTATCCGGTTAAGCCAGAGCTTTGTAAAGGCTTTGTTATAATCACTCGCCTTGGTGGTGTTTGGTTGTATCGCGTGGGTAAAGTGCATAACCTCTGCAGAGTGTGAAACTATTCGGATAGCCGTGCTCGCGGTATTGAGCAAAGCTCGGGAATTACTGATTAAGGGTTAGTTTAATTAATTGGACAACTTGATTGGGATGGCGGAATGCCATATGGAAGATGGAATTTGACTTAGGATTGGAAACACGGTACTTGAGAAATATGAATTTACTTACTATTGTTATTTGTTTCTGATCTTTACAATCTATTTATTGTATTTGTTCATAAATGTCGCTTATTGAAAAATAGCCATGATGAGCCTATCCATTGGAATAAGCCTTACATATAGATACATAGAATTGCATTACATGCACAACATGTTGAGTGCTTAAGTACTCACCCTTGCCAATAACAATAACCAACAGTTGAAGAATCTACACTGTGTTGGAAGAGGAAGTCCAAGAGGACACGAGTCATTAGGGTCCGAGCCTTGTCGGTTACTGTGGTGAAGCGATGAGCTATCTCGTTTTCTACTTTCATTGCATAATTATTAGTTTATATTTTTCGGTCTTGCCTGTGGCTTAATAATGTAAGTTGGTCATAAGATCATACCTTTAGATATATCAATGAATGAACTATTATTCTATTATCGTTGAGTATGATGTGATATGTACCAATGTTGAGTGTGTGCACTAGCGTTGATCCCAGGACTAGTGCGGTAAACACGGTGGGTTGAATCGATGGATTCGGGTCCTTACTGAGTTTGCTCTACGGGTGCCCACACCGAGGTCTTTGGGAACAACACTTACCAATATAACGGTGTACGCCACGTCTATGGGGAGTTCCAACATTCCTATGCTCGAGTTCTCCCAGCATAGCGTGGGTTTTATCGTCCGGTCTTTGGTGCAAAGTTAAATTAGATAATGTAAAGGTTTTCGTCATGAACATTCTGGCCACACGCCAAAGGTGCGTGAAACTCGCGACAAAAAGAAAAGGTCATGACTTGTGGGTAAAGTTGTACACCTCTGCAGAGTGTAAATCTAATCGATTAGCCGTCCCCTCGGTCATGGGAAACTTGGTGAACTTGCACTAGTTAAATGTTTAATTTTCTAAAATGGGTTGTGGTTTGGAACTTGTTTAGCAGCTTTTGTTTTCATGTCAAAGGATCGACATTGATGGATTCCATTTCTGGATTATTCGATATTCACGATGGGTTGTGAATATATTACTTATGCTTTACTTATTTCATATCAGTCAATTATGCTTTTATAAATTCCGTTTGCAAATAACTTGTTTTACAATGTCAATTCTGCTTTATGCAAATTAACTGTAGTAGCCTCCTTTGAAATGGCCTACATATATTATAGGCTTTGCTCAAGTCTTGCGGAGTACGAAAGTACTCACCCTTGCTTATATGTGGTTTTTAGGTGGATAAGTTAGCGAAGCTTCGAGGTTTCTTTCATCGCAGGTTGCGGGTTTTTCTTCGTCGAATCTTTCTAGGGATTATGCCTTGTCAGTTGCCTGTTGGTTTTGGATGGGCACACTATAAGACCTTGCTTCTTTTGCTGCTATATCTCTGAGTTGTAAGAGTTTTCTTTATATAATAGCTTCCGCTTAATAATATTTGTTGTATGGTTGTGATTCCAATTGGTGTATGTGCGTACTAGCTACTGATCATGGGACTAGTACGGAATGCACATTAGATTTCTATTTTTGCAAGTTTGCGAAAATGGGGGTCGTTACAATCATCGGGTAAAATTTGCAGATAAAAAACCTTGGTAAAACTTTTATTAAAATTCTGATAATGGATGATATCCATTTCTGCATATTCTGATTTTTATTTAATTAAGGATCAAAATAAAGTTAATATTTTATGAAATTTTTTATGAGGATCTGAAATGGTATTACCTACCTTATTTAAAATTTTCAGATTTTTATATTTTATATTTAAATTTTAATAAGTCTGACATTACCATTTACAACTTTATTTATTTTCTGTTTTAGAATTGTTAAAATTACAAAATATAATATTTAATTTTTGATATTTTTAACAGAGGTATATTTTGATCTTATGACATCATGATAAAAATATCATCTCAAGATAGGGTCTCTAGGTTTTTACATAAATCCAACACTATCTGAATTGATCTCAAATCTTCATGATTCCAATATCTTATCCTCATTAAATGTGTTCAGATTATCTTTGGCAGTAAGACAAGGGCTCTGGCGGTTTATAATATTTTAATATTATTTTTTCAAGTTTTTATTGCTATTGTGTTTTTACCTTTTTACTTTTACCATTTCGATGTATATGACTTTTCTTTTAGAGCAAAACTCAAGAAAAATCAATAATTCAGAAAACTCAGGAAATTAAAAATAAAATTAAAATTTATATCTCAAATTTATTTTTATAGTTCGTTTGTTTTGGAAGATAGTTTTAATATTGCTATACTTCTTTTCTTAAGATTAAAATGCAAGAGAATGAGGAAAAGATATTGTTTCAAAATCTTGATTCCAATTGAAATTTTTATTCAATTTCATTTTTAAATTTCAAACTTTTCATTTTTCATATTTTTGAATTTTATGGGATGTTACAGAGGTGGAGGTGGCTGGCTGGTGAGCCCAGGGCGGGATGGGGTCCTCTGACAGTGATAACACAAGTGGCTTCATCAAGTACATCAGCTGCCGAATGCAGTTGAACCCGATTATAGCCCATTTTTTTATAGAGGTTGGGAGGGCTAATTGAGAGTGATAGTATGATTGAAAACTCTTACAAATTTTTGTGTAGATAGACCCGGACATGTAGTTTCCATTTTCTTTGGTTTCACTTAATTCCCTATTGTGGTTTTCAAACAGTAAATCCTCAAATTGACTGATTTTCAATCTGTTTTTCAATTTTCCTATACAAGAAATATGTTTATTTATATTTTAAACTCATTTTTAAGGTTTATTTATTTTGGACGAAATTTTTTTAATATAGCAACTTATTCTTTTCTTTTTAGGTTAAGATACAAGAAAATGAAGAGAATGATGATATTTAAAATAAAAATCTTGGTTTCAGATGAAATTTTTCATTCAATTCCATTTTTAAATTTTCATTTTTCCTATTCTTAAATTTTTTGGGATGTTACAACAATACATTTTAAATAATATCTTTGATCAAAATAAATTGGGTTTGATAATACATATTATAGGGCATCAGTCTCCTGTGAATAGAGGGAGAATGAAACAACTGCACTGAGCGTTATAATGCTACATGCAATTCAGTTAAGCATCAGTAGTTCCATTTCAGCGGTCCCTGAAGAAATTCTGCCAATTCAGTTGCCCTACAGTGAGCAACATAAAAAAAAGTACAGTGTCAGAAATTGGGATAATCAACAGTACAATCACTCTAGTGCAGTCACGCACATATAAGAAAATGTAATTCACAGATATCACAATGGTGTAGAAAGAATCTTCTATTAGAAGTGACTTGGCAAAAGTTTCAGTTTATGACTTGGCAAAAGTTTCAGTTTACAGAAGGAAAACAACTGCGCAGATCAAACATGCGGGAATTTAATCTTCCGTATGCTAGTGATGCTTAACTGTGTTTAAAATTGCATGCGTTCATACGATGTACTGAAATATTTTTTATGAGTAAATTACAGGTAGTCTACTTACGTACATTACATACTAAAATTCGTTCTGGGGGAATAAACATTTCAAAATTTAAAGTTTAGGATTATAATTTGACCGAACAACATATAGTTCTGAAATTGAAAAACAAAACTAAAGACACTTATGTTGCTCACTGATATATAATAACCGAATCCTAGATGAACCTTTATTTGAATCCAAACATGAATTATCATTATTAAAATACAAATTCAAATTATGCGACTTGGAAGATCCAACATATGTTATGCTTACGACGTTGCATTAATTGAAAAAGTGATGTTGGATCTTCCCTTTAAAATAGCCAGTATGCCAAACATATACGCATTTTAATAGCAACCTGCTGAACGCATCACATCGAAGACAGTAGAAAGTATTTTTGCCCTCTAATATCCTTTTCACTGCTGTCGATCAGCTGAAGAAAGGCAATACAACTATACATGGACACTGAGCTTTTTTTTTTTTTTTTTTTTGCTAGGACAATGACATTAGTAGACTTCATAATCTACAAAGTAACTCCATTTCGGCTGTTAACAAAAAGAATTCTTTTTTGACTCAACGGCCTATATTTTTAGTTGTTTTTTCAGAGTTCTTTAGTTGTTTCTTTAATCTGAATTGTTCACAAATTCATTCCATGCTTATCCACAGTAGAACTAATATATGATACAAGAATGGATACGCTTGGAACAGTCTACTTTTAGTATATATTTCTAAACTTCACATTGAGCAGTGCTTTTCATACTTTTTCTCTCAATATAAGTTGTGTAAATCTTGAAGTAAGTGAAAGGGTAAGTAATCATCATCTACCCTTCATTTATGCTTCAATATTTGTGTAACTTAAAAAAAAAGCACAAGCACCTCTCGCTAAGTGATCATTGGTCGGAAATATTGAAGAAAAGGATATAGAGAGCTTCTATTAGGCAGAGCTGAGTTACGCAGGAAAAAATAATGACCCTGAGATTTTTGCTGAACATTATCCCTCAGTAAAGCGTGTTATTGATTAATTGGGAACCATGGAAGTGTAGCATAATATATTGAATCTAAGCTTGCGAATAAATTAAGTGGCCTAATACAGAATTTACAGGAAGCGATGTGGTTTACTTAATTTATTACAACCACAAACACATTGAGACATACAATATTAATTGTGTAGCTGCTATGAGATATATTTTAGTACTACGTGTGTATTGCTTAATGACCAACAAATAACAAATGAAACTACAACATTGTGTAACTGCTATAAGATATACATTAGTACTACTACGTGATCGATCCATATTCTGACATCAACCAACTACTCTAACTTGTATGGAATACTAAGAAACTACAACAACGGTTGCTAGTGGCTTTAAATCACTGTGCGTTTGGAAAACACTTTTTAAAATGGGGATTGCTCACCAAAACGCTGCTTGGCATTCTAGTTTTATAACATAACGCAAGATTAAATAGCAAACTAGATATCGATAGATACTCCAATATTTATATCTACTAATTGGAGGCCTTCCTACAAGCTCCTACATTAATCTTAGGAAGGGAAAAAGCTAGAAATTCCTACGTTAATTGGAGAAAAAAAAAAGAAAAGATCAAATCTGTCCGAGTGCTATATCTAACATTGATGATGGCTCAAATTTATTGGATGCCTAATGCTATGCTTTATTATTGTAGTTCGTAACAAACATGATTTTTTAGAAATGTAACAAACGTGGACTCCTCATATTTATCGGCATGTAGTCTAACACATAGAAAAGAATAAAGAAACCGAGTTGTGCATACATATAGCCCGTGCTCAAAAACGTATCAGGGAAGGTCCTGCATTCTCGGTAACAATTTTTTATCTTTCTTACCTCTATAGTTTCTATCCACGCACATGAACATTTATGTGTAACCCTATTAAAATTTATATTCCAATAAGATATGTTGTAGTTATGGGAAAAGTAGATCAGCTAGGTTTTCAATGCAATAAGAGCCGGAACCGAGTTAAACTTATGTCCTTTTTCATTAGCCATTCCAAAAATACAAGAAAAGCTTCTCACGTGTATGCAACTAAGATTAAATCTGAAATGAATAATTTTATAATTACACTTAATAAAAACGAAAGCTCATCGAAATTTGAATTAATCTCAGAATTAAAATTAAGTTTAATGAATAAAATTAAATTCGGAAGTATAATTAATTCCAAAATATGCAAAACTTCAAACAAAAGTAATCCAAATATATATGCAAGTAAAATCAAATTTGAACCAAATAATTTCAATTTTTCACTTAGTTTCAGAACTAAAATTATTTTTTTAAAAAGTATAATCGTTCAGAAATAAAATTAAATACTAACATAATTAAATGCAGGTGTATAATTAATCTTGCAACTCAAATTAAGTTCTCAGAAAGTCAGTGTATCTATATAATTAATCTAAGAATGTTTGACTGCATGTTTAACAATATTTCTATTAATAATTTTTTATATTTTAGAATTAGAAAATAAAAAAGTACATCACATAAAATTTACTTGTCTGTGCAGGTGCATGGGTTGATGATTAGTGGCAATAAATATGAACCATTGTGTTTACAATATAGTAAACGTGTTGCTCAACTCCGGCATATAACAAATTAAATAACATGGTTGATCAAGTCCGACATGTAGTAAAAACGCAGTGTTTGATCCATACCTTCTCTGCATAAGATAAACACCATGCTTGATCCTCATTGGCATTTGCCAAAACCCACACTATGTCTTCCCCATCACATGTTCAATACCATCAATCATATATACGTGACAGCACAGTACAATGATACCTACACGACTTTTTTCTGCCATTTTTCATTCCCGAATTCATCATTGTCTATGCATTTTATCCATGCCATTCATCTCAAATATCAATTAATTAATAACATAGCAGAAGTACATCTGAGTACTCACAGCTACACCTCAAGCAATCTGAACATTCAGATTAAGAGCAAAGAAATTTGAACTTTTTCATAAATGATCCACAAGACATGCCCAAATTATATAAGTACTAATGTTTTCTCCATAATAAAGAAGTCTAGGTAGCAAAATCCACATAAATTTCTTGGCACCTTCTTGCTAGAGCCAAATTTTGATTTCCCAAACTTAGCCAAAATGTTTAATACCAAAAGCTGACTACTAAATCATTGTGGCATCATCAGGCCCACAAAATAAAGTCAACATCTATCTCATCACATATTATCAATCATAAATTAAGCTAGATTGGCATCATTACTATATCCTTCCTCCAGCAAGAAGATTAACTTCATCGATCATCTAATCACTTGCGGAAATCTGGATAAGAAAAGAGAAGAGTAGAAAGACTAAGTGACATTTTCATAAATTTATAATCACTCTGAATTTAGTAGAATCTCTAATAATTTTTACCTGTTGCACGCTTGGGCATGTTGGAGCCGGTTAGTGAGCGCAAAGAAAATTCTTCACCATCCTACAAAATGAATGACATTGTATATATTTGTAAAAGCTAGCTAGTCTCCATCATCACATTTCAGTTTATAAGAAAAAATTTACAACATTTTTATACCCCTTCTTGTTCTTTTTGTCCAAGCTCCTCGACCTTTGTTGGGTTCACCTCATCCACATGCAGCCCATTGTCAGAAGATGCTGATTGTAATTGCTGATCATTTGCTGCAGCCTTATACTAGCAATTGCAGCAGTTCACCAACATGAAGATCACAACAAAAAATATACGCATAACCATAAATAAGCGGTAAGCAATAAATTCAAAAAACATAGCTTGCCAACTCTTCACTCACGGGTTTATCAGACATATTCCGAAGATCAGCTCCTGAGATATTGCGAATGCTCAGAGGAGGAAATGACGGCATTCTATTCTCTTCAAGTGAAACAACAGCCGGGGCTACGACCGTGGAAGAGGCCCCTGGATTGCCCCCTACGAACGACTGACCCGTCGAAGAAGCTGGTAGCTGCAGCCAGCACCGAAAGTTGGAGTCCGAGGCGGCTGGCCCCGGCTTCTCTAAAGTTTTGCGTGTGCCGCGGCCGCGGCCGCGGCCGCGGCCCCGGCCCCGGCCCCCAACCTTTCTAGTCCGAGGGGAATTGCCAGCCGCTCTCGTTTTATTTCCTTTCTCTTGCGAATCAGTGCGTGCTTTGCGCTTCTTGTCACTTGCTTCCACTGATTGCCCTCGTTTGCTCACTGTGACTCTTTCACTTCTCACCCGGGAGGACATAGCAAGCCCCGGATAAGCATATAGAACTTGCGTCTCGGCGGTCATGGGAGAAGCGTTGATCCGGAGAGCAGATGCTTGGGGTGGCGCCATTGTTTCCCGCAGCCTCTTGAAGCGGTGGCTTAGCGGAATGGTATCCCCCTCGTCTTCGTCGGCGTTTGCCATGCTCTTGCGAGAAACACCCGAACCTTCCTTGCGGGGCCCATGCTCCAGATCGTCGCTGCTGACTACAATACGCTCGACGCCATTCTCATCTCGCTCCTCCCCGTCCACGACTCGCTGCTCATCCTGAGGAACTGGGGTAGCGATCCCCAGAAGCGGTGTCTCCTCGGCCTCGTCATGCGGCACAGCGGTCAGGGCAAGGACCGGGAAGAAGCGATCCCCGGAAGATCGTCATGCGGCACCGCGTCCAGGGGAAGGACCGGGGAAGAAGCGATCCCCGGAAGATCGTCATGAGGCACCGCGTCCAGGGCAAGGACGGGGGAAGAAGCGATCCCCTGAAGCGGCGTCTCCACGGCCTCGTCATGCGGCACCACGGCCAGGGCAACGACCGGGGAAGATGCCATCTGCAGAAGCAGAAGTGCCGTCTCCTCCGCCTCGTCCTGCGGCACCGCGGCCGGGGCGTCTTGCTTCTTCCGCAGAGCGTCGATCTCGACTAGCGCCGCCTTAAGGTGGGTCTCGACCCCGGCGGCGATCCTCCCCAGGTGCGCAGCCTCGTCGGCCTCGTCGGCCAGCTGCGCCTGGCGGCGCGCGTCCTGCTCCTTCCGCATCGCGTCGTTCTCGGCTAGCGCGGCCTTAAGCTGGGCCTCGGCCTCGGCTGCCCTGCCCTCGCGCGCGCTGAGCACGCGCTCGACCGCCTCGTAGTCGGTTTTGCGGAAGGTGGTGCGGAGGAGGCGGACGAGCTCCGCGCCGGAGAGGTGAGCGAGCTCGGCGTCGCGGGCGGCGGGGACGTTGGAGGCCATCGTATGGCGGCGGCTCAGGCGCTGGTGAAGCAGAAGGAATCGCCAAAACCCTAACCCTTGGACCTGGGCTTTTGTTTTGGGAAATTGGGCGAGGTAGGTTCCGGGAGGCTGGTCGAGAGGAATAGAATAGAAGTACTAGACTACCAGCCTACACTAGTACACTTGTACTGCACTGGAAGACGGCGGTCTGACCTCGTGGAGAGTGAATTGCCAAGAGCGTGCCGCCTGTTTCCCGTTTGCTACCAAAATGAGCTGTCCACACGACCACACCAGTTGCCTCCTGGTGTGGGCTGGAGCCCGTGGGGACCAAATTTTCCCTCCCTTCTTTTTTAATTACAAATTCACAATTAGCGCCGGAACAAATATCATCCATCCCATGTGTTTTATGTAATGAACCAGTCTTTCCGACAATTCAATATGCAGATGACATCTACAAATATCCAAATAAATAATTAATGTCGGTAGCAACCCCCATTTTTGCATAAATGCAAAAATAGAAATCTCATGTGCATTCCGTACTAGTCCCATGATCATTAGTTAGTACGCACATTTTCAACAATTGGAATCACAAGCATACAACATTATATAAAAGCGGAAGCTATTTGTACATGGTATTTATACAACTCAAAGTATATATATATATATATATATATATATATATATATATATATATATATATATACAGCACAGAGGAAGCAAAGTCTTGTAGTGTGTCCATCCAACCCTCAGGCAACTGACAAGGCATAAATCCCTAAAAAGATCACTTCGTTTGAATTCCCGCATCCTGCGACGAAAAGTAAACCTTCGGAGCTTCGCTAACTTTTTCCACCTAAAATAATAGAATAAGCAAGGTTGAGTACTTTCGTACTCCGCAAGACTTAAGTGGTATTTGCAAATGCAATGATGCAAGTTGAATCAAAGGAGGCTTCTAGGTTAATATTTTTGCATAAAGCAGAATTTAATTTGTAAATCAAGTTGTCATTTGCAAACGGGATTTAATAAAGCAAATTTGACTGATAAGAAATAAATAAAGCATAAGTAATACTCACAGCCCTTCGTGAGCATTGAATAATTCAATGATCCAATAATCCATTCGTGCCATAACCATTCCTTTGCCAACACATAATCATTCATCCAATAATCCAATCATGAAGCCCAACAATGTCGGTCCTTTGACATAAAGTAACAGTTGCGAAACAAGGTTCAAACCAAAACCCACTTTTAGAAAATACCAAAGCATTTAACTAGTGCCAGTTCACCAAGTTTACCATAACCGCGGGTATGGCTAGTCGATTAGATTTACACTCTGCAAAGGTGTACATCTTTACCTACAAGAAATGTCTGACTCTTTGAGCAATCGATATTTAGCACACTTCCTTTGGTGTCCGCAGAGTCATAACATAACCGTTACATTACATATATATAACTTTGCACCAAAGACGGTGACGAAAAACCCTTGCTATGGCGTAAGAAACACACATATATAAAACAGGGTATCTTCATCATCATCATCATAAAAATAGTCGGGCACCGTTTCTCCCCATAGCAAGGCGTACACCGTTATATCGACAAATGTTGCTCCCAACACCTCGGTGTGGGCACCCCTTCGAGCAAACCTTAAAAGGAGAGCTCGTACTACTTGACCTACCAATGTGCAAAGTTAAATCTACATAACTTAATAGGTTAAGGCTGCCCATAACAGCACCTGCGGTTGTACGAATTTATCTTGGATCATACAACACTATGTTCGGTCCTTAATTCGACACGGGCAATAATCTCTCCCTACACTACGTACAAGTCCATCTCTTGCACAACCGGCTATTGCCAATAATTGCCCGCATCTAAACCATAGTTTTTATTTTGGGGGTTTTTAGTCAAAATACCAACAAACGACATCATGTCATAACCAACCTTTTTCAATTCTCCAGAATCAATTTTGATCTGATCATCTTCAACGTTGGTTCTAAAGCATGGCTAAGCATGGTTAATATTTTCATATACCCAAGTTGACATTAAGTATTGTCAAACCCATTTATATGGTTATCAAGGTTCACATGTCCATACTTATCAGGGAAGTTTCATGAGACAACAGGTATATGTACCAGTATCACAAAATAGCGTATTTACAGAAAATAAACGCATTGTAACGACCCCCATTTTCGCAAACTTGCAAAAATGGAAATCTAATGTGCATTCCGTACTAGTCCCATGATCAGTAGCTAGTACGCACATACACCAATTGGAATCACAACCATACAACAAATATTATTAAGCGGAAGCTATTACATAAAGAAAACTCTTACAACTCAGAGATATAGCAGCAAAAGAAGCAAGGTCTTGTAGTGTGCCCATCCAAAACCAACAGGCAACCGACAAGGCATAATCCCTAGAAAGATTCGACGAAGAAAAATCCGCAACCTGTGATGGAAGAAACCTCGAAGCTTCGACAACTTAACCACCTAAAAACCACATATAAGCAAGGGTGAGTACATTCGTACTCCGCAAGACTTGAGCAAAGCCTATAATATATGTAGGCCATTTCAAAGGAGGCTACTACAGTTAATTTGCATAAAGCAGAATTGACATTGTAAAACAAGTTATTTGCAAACGGAATTTATAAAAGCATAATTGACTGATATGAAATAAGTAAAGCATAAGTAATATATTCACAACCCATCGTGAATATCGAATAATCCAGAAATGGAATCCATCAATGTCGATCCTTTGACATGAAAACAAAAGCTGCTAAACAAGTTCCAAACCACAACCCATTTTAGAAAAGTAAACATTTAACTAGTGCAAGTTCACCAAGTTTCCCATGACCGAGGGGACGGCTAATCAATTAGATTTACACTCTGCAGAGGTGTACAACTTTACCCACAAGTCATGACCTTTTCTTTTTGCGCAAGTTTCACGCACTTTAAGCGTGTGGCGGAATGTTCATGACGAAAACCTTTACATTATCTAATCTAACTTTGCACCAAAGACCGGACGATAAAACCCACGCTATAGCTGGGAGAACTCGAGCATAGGAATGTTGGAACTCCCCATAGGCGTGGCGCACACCGTTATATTGGTAAGTGTTGTTCCCAACACCTCGGTGTGGGCACCCGTCGAGCAAACCCGAAAGGAAGGCCCGATCGCTTGACCTACCAATGTGCAAGGTTAAACTAGATAACTTAATTGGTTTAAGGATGTCCCATACCACCACTTGTGGTTGTACGAATTATCTTGGGTCATACAACACCGAGTTCGGTCCTTAAGTTGACACGGCGATACTCCACCCTACACTACGTGCAAATCCTCTGCACCTCCGGCTATTGCCAATAATCGCCGCATCAAAACCATAGTTTTATTTTGGGTTTTAATCAAAATACCCATAACCAACAACTACAATTACAACATTTTCCATTTCTCAAGGAACACATTTTGATCCGATCATCATCATCATTTGATCCAAAAGCATGGCTAAGCATGGATAAAAGTAATCGCATATACCCATGGCGACATTTAGTAATTGTCTAAACTTAATCTATGGTTATCAAGGTTCACATATTCATACTTATCAAGGAAGTTTCATGAGACAACAGGTATAACTACCAGTACCACAAAATAGCAATTTACAGAAAGTAAATGCATGCATGAAACATTTTAATAAACAATGCAATTTAAATACTGGGATCAAGATGGTCAAAGGAGGGTGCTTGCCTTGCTTATATATCGTTTACGACGAAGACACGATCGCAAATGACGGAGGCAACGACGGAAGAAGGAACGTCAGATTCTACACGTCGATTGATCGGAAAATATAGCAAATAATAACCCTCAATAAGGGCGAAAAGAAGACAGACAGAAAATCAAATAAAGATTCATTGCAGAAAACAGGGATGATTTAGGGTTTGAATTATTTAAGAAATTACTTTATTCTTAAACTTGATGGTTTTATGACAAACAAAACAGGGTTTCTTTTAAAGATTATCTATTTTTGAATTACGAATTCAAGAGGCTAAAATTATGAATTCTAGTATTTACGATTTCGAATTATAGATGCTAAAATTATTTGGATTAAAAGAATTGAAACACTAGTTAAGGTTACGCTAATAGCACTTAGCCTTAAGATTTTGCATAAGAAAGGTTTTAAATTGTGAGGCCCCCATTTTTGATAAATCAATACCAAAAATGGATACCATGTGCATCTGATTACTAGTCCCATGATCAAGAGCTAGTACGCACAAATACAAATTGTTATCACATCATACACAAACTTTATTACACAATGAAGTAAGATTACATATTATTTTTACAATACCAAAAGTAAAACTGCAGTGGAGACAACATTCTGTAGTATGCCTTTTAACCCATTGTCCCACAGGCAACTGACAGGGAAAATCCTTAGAAAAAGTCATCGTTAAATTCCACGTATCCTGCATCAACGTAAGATTCATCGGGGAAGTCTGTCCCTTCACCTAAAAATATCAACAGTGGCAAGTTGAGTACTTACGTACTCGCAAGACTTATGCAAGACCTAAAATACATGCAGGCCATTTCAAAGAAAGGCTATTAAGGTTAATTTGCATAAAGTGGTTTTAACATGTAAATCTGAGAATAGTAGATTGTAAAACAGGATTTAAGTAAAAGCAAGTAAATTCTGAAGTAACGTAAAGTAACATCAATATTTCACAATTGCTTAGGTATAACGACCATATCCAAAATAATTCCACCAACACAAGTGGAATATTATCAACGCATGGTAGAAACCATATTTTATGAAAATAAGCAAAACAGCTAACTATGTGATGACTTTACCAAGTGTCCATGACCGCGGACGCGGCTAATCGATTAGTTTTACACTCTGCAGAGGTATACTGACTTTCCCACAAGACATGGTGACTCTTTGAGCAATCGATATTTGCACACTTCCTTTGGTGTGCCGCAGAGTCATGTTATAATCATTACATTATTTAAACCTAACTTTGCACCAAAGACGATGACGACAAACCCATTTTGTGGAGTAAGAACTCGAGCATAGAAATGATGGAACTACCCACAATATGGCGTACATCGTTATATTGGTAGACGTTTAATCCATGATCACCTCGGTGTGGACGTCCCGTCGAGCAATTCATTAAGAAACATTTCGTACTACTCCGGCCTTCCAAGTGCAAAGCTAGTTTTAAACAACTTAATAAGTTAGAGCTGTCCCATACCAGCACTTGTGGTTGTATGAATTTTCTTGGCACGAAAACAACTCATAGTTAGGTCCTTAATCCGACACGGGCAATAATCTCCACCCTATTCTACGTGCAAAACATGCACACACGGCTATTGCCAATAATTGCCCGCATCTAAACCATAGTTTTATTTCCATTTTCCAACCAAAATACCAACCACAAAAATAGTCATACCCATCTAAATGTCATAACCAAGGTATTTAACCAAGTCACAGTTTTATGTTCATTATAGCTCGGCTAAGCATGTCACTAATGTGAGTAACCCAGATTGACATTAAATATTGTCTAAGCTAATCTAGGGTTTTCAAGGATCACAATTCTCTACTTATCAAGGAAATTCTATGTAGCTACAGGTACAACTACCAGTTTCCACAATATAGCTGACTTTAATAAAATAAAGTATGCAGTACAGCAGTTAATGAAAACATTTATAAAACTGGGTTCAACATGATCAAAGGAATTTGCTTGCCTTGCTGATTTTCCTCGACTTCAAACTCCTGGTCGTCGAATGTACCGGATTCGTCGGGTTCTACACGTCGTACGGCGACATAAAATAAATACCAAATTTCAATAAGGCCAAAAAGAAATCAGATGGAAATATTCAAATAAAATAATTTCACCAATTCAGGAATGGCTACATGCTTCATTTATTTTTCTTTTTGCAATTTAAAGATATGATTTATTTAAGCCATTATTGCATTATTTACTATCCATTTTATAACATAAATTTTTCTTATAACACACCCTAAGTATTATTACAGATTCTGGTTCCTGAGATTACAAGAATTCTAATAAAATTTATTTTACTAAATTTGGAGGTTATTTGCAAAATTTCCATGTATGACATATTTCTAACCTTTACTTTGAATTTAAATTCGAATTTCAAATAAAATTCAATTCTGAAATATTTTTGCATATTCTGAATCTACTGGATTTTAGATGAATTTAGAATTTTATTTCATCAAATTTGGTTAAATGATTTGAAAGATATGGCTAAATGAATATCTAGGTTTTGATTAAATACTAAAATCAGAAAATTGCGAAAATGGAAAGTGCGCTTTCAATGCTGAAAACGCGCTTTCCATTTCAAGCGGAACCGCGCTTGAGGCGCCGACAAGCGGGCCCATCGGTCAGCGACCGATCTGGTGCTAGGCTGGACGCTGTGAACGTCATGCTGATCGCTTGCCTGCTGCATGGCCGACAGCAGGGTCCGCATGTCGTGGCCTTGACAACAAGACGCTTGGTCGACAGTCGGGCCCGCTTGGTTGTGACCAGGCAGATCGCGGAAGACGAGCTGTGGCCGTGGCGAAGCACGGCCGGAATCACGGAATGGGTTCCGGATTCATGCTCAAGACACTTGTGCGCATCTTTGGGTGGTGGCGCTTGGTAGGAGATGGCGGAGGCGGCCTGCCCGAGAGGCGGCGGAGCTCACGGCCACCGGCGTTCTCGCAAAACGAGACCTTCCCGAGCTTGAAGATCACTACCAAAAGCATCGATGGACTTCAGGATCCCATTTATGGGTTTAGTTCAAAGAATGAGCGGCGGAATAGAGGTCTCACCGGCGCGGTGGTGGCGGAAGAAAACGCGCGGAGGAGCTCGCTGGGAAGAATGGGTTTGGTAGGGGCTCGGGATGGACTTCAGGAGGTGCGAGGAAGCTTTAGGCGAAAGCGGATTGGGACGAAATGGGTGGAGTGGAAAATATGGCGTTTGGCTCTCTTTGCGGTTTTCAGCGAATTGGAGACGATGACCAAAGTAGCGGCGGAATGGCTTCGAGGCACGGCTAGGTCGGCGACGAGAGAGAGGGCTTTATATAGGAGAGGAAGGCGGTTGTGTGTGCGAGAAGAAGCGAGCGCGGCGGCTGGGGAGAGAGAGCGAGGAGAGAGGAGAAGAAGGCGGCTGAGTCGCCGACGCGTGGGGCGAGGTGGCAGCGATCGTCGGCCGAGCTGGCTCACCGACAGCCCGGCCCACACGTCAGAGAGAGAGAAAAAGAACTCTGGAGAAGCCTCACGACCGAACGGGATTTCAACGGAAATTTCAACGTTCAAACGGGCACGAAAATTTATGAAATTTTTACCATAGGTCGGCAAGGATATTACCAGCCTCCTGAAAAATTTTCGACATTTTATAATGCATAATTATTTTTATAAAATTCTGACATTGCAACAGTTGCTACATTGCCCATTCTGTTTTTCCTTTAATTTGCGGTTTAAATGAAGTTATTATTTTACAAAACTTTTTATAATGGTTTGAATTGTCATTCTACACCTTATGTAAAAATTAAAGATTTTAATTATTAATATTTAAATTTTATAAATTCTGACATTACTGTTTTCCAGATTATTTATTCACTGTTTTGAATTTTTAAAATTATAAAATGAATTAATAAATTATTGATATTTTACTGAAGATTGATACTGTTTTTGTCGGCAAGATAAAAATTTTGGGTCAGGATAATCTACAGATATTTTTACTAAATTGTTTTACCATTTTACCCCGAGATTTCTACCCATGTTTATCTTTGATTAATTAATATTTTTATAAATTCAGCTTACCCACCGACTTAAGCAAGCTGAGGAGAGCCCTCAGATATTTTTAGAACCTTTGGTGAATTTTGTTGAATTAACATTTTACTTTTTACCATTTTCTATTTACTATATTCTTCATTTCACATTTTGCATTAAAGAAAAGCCAAAAGAATATTCAGAAAATCCAGGAAATTCAGAAATTTCGAAAATAATGCACAAAATATTTTTATTTCATTTTTTTATTTTATGATTTTTGAGGTTATTCTGAGATCTACCCTCCTTATGTAAATCTAGTCCCTAGATTTGGAGATGACTAGAAGAAATCGGGAACTCTTGGCGAAGGTGATCTTCTCTTTCCCATGTAGCCGTCTTGATATGATTGCTCCATTGCACCTTCAACATCTTGATGGTCTTGTTTCTTGTTTGGCGTTCGGCTTCTTCCAAAATCGAACTGGATGCTCCCGATAAGATAAATCTGGTGAAGATCTATCCTTTCAAATCAGCCGAGGTCGGAGGAACACGAAGGCATTTCTTAAGTCGAGATACATGGAAGGCGTTATGAGCGTCGGATAGTTGAGGTGGCAATTCTAAGCGATATGCCATCTCACCCATCTTTCCAATGATCTCAAACGGTCCAATGAATCGAGGAGCCAACTTCCCACGGATTTGAAATCGACGAATTCCACGAAGAGGCGAGACTTTGAGATAAACATGGTCACCAACTCTAAATCGAGTTCACGGCGGCGATTGTCTACGTAACTCTTCTCGACGAGGCCGAGCCTCTTTCGATTGGCTTCGATCATGTCCACCGCTCTTGAGCTTCTTGAAAAACATCCCAAGTAATCTCTTGACCTTGGGGCCTTGCCGCTGAAAATTTTCCCACCAAACTGCGGCGGCTCCACGGAGTTGGTGCACGCGATAAAGAACCTTCTCATGATCATTGCATTGAGCAATGGCCAACTTACTTCAATAGCTCGTAACCAATCATCGGCGTCCGGGGATCGATGAAGAAGAAAAGGTTGAGGCCGAGTCTTCAAGAATTCTCCCAACTTGGGTGATGAGGGTTTTCACCAAAACCGGGCCTAGAACTTGAAGCACCAAGGTTATTCACACCTTGCACCAGCTAGCTGGCAACAGGTATTCGTCTGGCGACCTGTTCTATCATCGCAAGCACTTGAGCCATGGTTGGCGGCCACGCAACCGCCCTTAGGAACTTCTTCTTGGACTTGAGGCGGCGAATCTCGGACGGCTTGACGACGCGACGAAGATCCTCTGATTGCCGACGGATGGATGGATTAATTTGGTGGAGTGGCGAAGTCACTCGCCGAGGTTGAGTTTCCGGGGTTTCCTCACTCCCCAGAATCTCATCCAAGGACCGGGTTGCAGGCATCTGGAACAGGATTATTAATGAATTAACAGATAAGATCTGATTTAATTTTAATCTTAATTGTTACCAAATGTTTTAAAAGCACAACTTGATTACTATTATTACGGATCACAACGTCGTAAAAATATTAACTGAAAGTTAAATATTTACGAGTAGGAACCAAAAGCACCCAAAACAATATTAAGCAAGAACTTTATTTCAACTTTATAATATTCACAACAAAACGTAACATTTATTTTTGACGTTACTACATAAAAGGGGCACAACCAAAAACTTCCTCTAATACTACTCATTATCTAGCAACTCACGGACTGCTACTATCCCTACGACTAGAACTCTCGGCATCGGGAGGATAAGGGGTCTCGACAATGATGCTCCTGCGGCCTCGAGGGCGCCATGGAGGAAAACTATGGGGTCTACGGATGCTCGGCAACCTAGGGCGACTCCTATCATCGACATCCTCGCTTTGGCGACACCTAGGTGGTCTTGGGGTGTCGTCGGCGCAGTGTCTGAGGGAATTGCCAGAAGGCGGCGAGGACAATACCTCTGGCGACACGAGGCGATGGCATTCTCTAGGAATGCTATACGGCGTCGCGCCTCCACATGATTCGATTCTTGCTGGCGGCAATCTTGGTGAGGCATTTATGAATTCCACTTGGTTACGTAAAGTGGGATTTTGTAACCCGATGGCATCCATATAGCTATTCTCCCACTTGGTGGCCTAGATGGAATCCTCCTATATACCACCGCCAGATTCGGGTAAAATGTGGCATAAAGCCCGACAACGGCCATATAGGCGGCTTCACTCATGGCCATCATGAGAGAAGATCCAGGACCCTCAAAAGACAAAAACTCTTCACTGTCCTCATCTCGGGTAGGGATATCCACCCTAGCTATGTATTCCACAGAAACAGAACTAACTGCCGCGTGGAATACTATATATCGTGGATTTTCAGGAAAATGGGCGAATTCTAGCAAACGAGCAAGAATTCCCGCCATGCCAGAATTCTCCCTATTAGTGGAAGTGTAACATGGGGTATATCCGCCCATCTGCACATTTAACAAGGAATTAGCATTCCTGATTAAATGTAAGACAGTAAAGTAATTTTTGGAGGAAAAGATTCTAGTAGAAATTTAAAAACAGAAAAGAGTTATTAACAGGTATACGCATAATCCAAAAAGAAGTTTCATGCATATAAAGAATAGACAGGTAAGATGTCCTAATTCAAAATTTTAGTTTGTTTGAAACCTAATGTCAAGTTTTAGGTCTTTATTATTCCCAGACTACCCTAGGTTTCCTGATCGGTGAGGCTCGATACCAACTTGAGGCCCCATTTTGATAAATCAATACCAAAATGGATACCATGTGCATCTGATACTAGTCCCATGATCGGTAGCTAAATGCGCACAAATACAAATTGTTATCAGATCATACACAAACTTTATTACACAATGAAGTAAGATTACATATTATTTTACAATACCAAAAGTAAAAGCTGCAGTGGAGACAACATTCGTAGTATGCCTTTTAACCCATTGTCCCACGAACAACCGACAGGAAAATCCTTAGAAAAGTCATCGTTAAATTCCCGTATCCACGCATCAACGTAAGATTCATCGGGAAGTCTCGTCCCTTCACCTAAAAATATCAATATGGCAAGTTGAGTACTTACGTACTCGCAAGACTTATGCAAGACCTAAAATACATGCGAGCCATTTCAAAGAAAGGCTATTAAGGTTAATTTGCATAAAGTGGTTTTTAACATGTAAATACAGAATAGTAGATTGTAAAAGCGATTTAAGTAAAAGCAAGTAAATTCAAGTAACGTAAAGTAACATCAATATTTCACAATTGCTTAGGTATAACGACCATATCCAAAATAATTCCACCAACACAAGTGAAATATTATCAACGCATGGTAGAAACCATATTTTATGAAAATAAGCAAAACAGCTAACTATGTGATGACTTTACCAAGTGTCCATGATCATGACGACGCTAATCGATTAGTTTTACACTCTGCAGAGGTATCTGACTTTCCCACAAGACATGGTGACTCTTTGAGCAATCGATATTTGCACACTTCCTTTGTGTGCCGCAGAGAGTCATGTTATAATCATTACATTATTTAAACCTAACTTTGCACCAAAGACGATGACGACAAACCCATTTTGTGGAGTAAGAACTCAAAGCATAGAAATGATGGAACTACCCACAATATGGCGTACATCGTTATATTGGTAGACGTTTAATCCATGATCACCTCGGTGTGGACGCCCCGTCGAGCAATTCATTAAGAAACATTTCGTACTACTCCGCCTTCCAAGTGCAAAGCTAGTTTTAAACAACTTAATAAGTTAGAGCTGTCCCATACCAAAGACTTGTGGTTGTATGAATTTTCTTGGCACGAAAACAACTCATAGTTCGGTCCTTAATCCGACACGGGCAATAATCTCCACCCTATTCTACGTGCAAAACATGCACACACGGCTATTGCCAATAATTGCCCGCATCTAAACCATAGTTTTATTTCCATTTTCCAACCAAAATACCAACCACAAAAATAGTCATACCCATCTAAATGTCATAACCAAGGTATTTAACCAAGTCACGCTTTATGTTCATTATAGCTCGGCTAAGCATGTCACTAATGTGAGTAACCAGATTGACATTAAATATTGTCTAAGCTAATCTAGGGTTTTCAAGCATCACAATTCTCTACTTATCAAGGAAATTCTATGTAGCTACAGTACAACTACCGTTTCCACAATATAGTGACTTTAATAAAATAAAGTATGCAAAGATACAATGATTAATGAAAACATTTATAAACTGGGTTCAACATGATCAAAGGAATTTGCTTGCCTTGCTGATTTTCCTCGACTTCAAACTCCGGTCGTCGAATGTACGGATTAAATCGGGTTCTACACGTCGTCTGGCGACATAAAATAAATACCAAATTTCAATAAGGCCAAAAGAAATCAGATGGAAATATTCAAATAAAATAATTTCACCAATTCAGGAATGGCTACATGCTTCATTTATTTTTCTTTTGCAATTTAAAGATATGATTTATTTAAGCCATTATTGCATTATTTACTATCCATTTTATAACTTAAATTTTCTTATAACACACCCTAAGTATTATTACAGATTCTGGTTCCTGAGATTACAAGAATTCTAATAAAATTTATTTTACTAAATTTGGAGGTTATTTGCAAAATTTCCATGTATGACATATTTCTAACCTTTACTTTGAATTTAAATTGAATTTCAAATAAAATTCAATTCTGAAATATTTTTGCATATTCTGAATCTACTGGATTTTAGATGAATTTAGAATTTTATTTCATCAAATTTGGTTAAATGATTTGAAAGATATGGCTAAATGAATATCTAGGTTTTGATTAAATACTAAAATCAGAAAATTGCGAAAATGGAAAGTACGCTTTGCGCGAAAACGCGCTTTCCATTTCGAGCGGAACGCGCGCTTGAGGCGCCCGATAAGTCGGCCCATCTTGGTCAGCGGTCGATGTGTGACCACACAATTACATTCGATTGCTGTTGGCTCTGCATGGATCGGTCAAGTCGCATGTCGTGGCCTTGTGGTCCAGATGCCAATGGTGACAACAAGACGCGGCGACAGCGGTGACCAGAGCGTGACCGTAGCAGGCAAGAAGACGAGCTCGCGGCCGTGCGCCTGCGGCCGGAATCACGGAATGGGTTCGGATTCATGCTCAAAGACACTTATGCGCATCTTTGGGTGGTGGCGCCGGTAGGAGATGGCGGGAGGCACCTGCCACGGAGAGGGGCGGAGCTCACGACTCACCGGCGTTCGCAAAGCGAGACCTTCCCGAGCTTGAAGATCACTACCAAAAGCATCGGTGGACTTCAAGGATCCCATTTATGGGTTTAGTTCAAAGAATGAGCGGCGGAATAGAGGTCTCACCGGCGCGGTGGTGGCGGAAAAAAAGCGGTGGAGGAGCTCATGGGGAAGAATGGGTTTCGTAGGGGCTCGGGATGGACTTCGGAGGTACGAGGAAGCTTTAGGCGAAACAGTTGGGACGAAATGGGCGGAGTGGAAAATATGGCGTTTGGCTCTCTTTGCGGTTTCGCGGAATTGGAGACGATGACCAAAGTAGCGGCGGAATGGCTTCGCAGGGCACGGCTAGGTCGGCTGCGACGAGAGGAGAGGGCTTTATATAGGAGAGGAAGGCGGTTGTGGTGCGAGAAGAACCGAGAGCGGCGTCGGCGCGGGAGAGAGCGAGCGGGAGAGAGGAGAAGAAGACGCGGCTGAGTCGCTGACGCGTGGGGGCGAGGTGGCAGCGACTGTCGGCCGAGCTGGCTCACTGACAGCCCGGGCCCACACGTCAGAGAGAGAGAAAAAGAACTCTGGAGAAGCCTCACAACCGAACGGGATTTCAACGGAAATTTCAACGTTCAAACGGGCACAAAAATTTATGAAATTTTTACCATAGGTCGGCAAGGATATTACCAGCCTCATGAAAAATGTTCGACATTTTATAATGCATAATTATTTTTATAAAATTCTGACATTGCAACAGTTGCTACATTGCCCATTCTGTTTTTCCTTTAATTTGCGGTTTAAATGAAGTTATTATTTTACAAAACTTTTTATAATGGTTTGAATTGTCATTCTACACCTTCTGTAAAAATTACAGATTTTAATTATTAATATTTAAATTTTATAAATTCTGACATTACTGTTTTCCAGATTATTTATTCACTGTTTTTGAATTTTTAAAATTATAAAATGAATTAATAAATTATTGATATTTTTACTGAAGATTGATACTGTTTTTATGTCGGCAAGATAAAAATTTTTGGTCAGGATAATCTACAGATATTTTTACTAAATTGTTTTACCATTTTACCCTGAGATTTCTACCCATGTTTATCTTTGATTAATTAATATTTTTATAAATTCAGCTTACCCACCGACTTAAGCAAGCTGAGGAGAGCCCTCAGATATTTTTAGAACCTTTGGTGAATTTTTGTTGAATTAACATTTTTACTTTTTACCATTTTCTATTTACTATATTCTTCATTTCACATAAAGAAAAGCCAAAAGAATATTCAGAAAATCCAGGAAATTCAGAAATTTCGAAAATAATGCACAAAATATTTTTATTTCATTTTTCTTTATTTTATGATTTTTGAGGCTGTTACATAAATAAGTTATAACTGGTAGTTAGCTAAATAGATTTATTTATAGTTTTTAAGAAGGTTCTGGTGATACAAATATATTCACTATAATTTCCTTATTACAAGGTTCGCTTATTCTTATTATGAAGTTCATAAAGCATAAAACTAAGGGTTATTTGACTATTAAAGTTTATATGCCAAACATGACGAAATAAGATTATTTCTTTTGGATTGGATAGCATATACTTTGAAGAACACATTTAGGCTGATTTCATACATTTTGGTGTTTAGACGAGACATTATTTTCTTAGTTGAAAATGATTATGTGACATTAAGGGTTATGACAAACATACTTTTTAGGGGTATTCAGCTAGTAAGATTTAATAGAAACGTAAGTTGTAAATAAAATATTTTTCTAGAATATGATAGACCATATCCTAAATATCGTTTCTAAGCTGATTTCCATAATTTCTGCATTTAGACAAGGGGTTCTACGAGTTGACGAAAAAGCTTGACAGTTCAATTTACTACTCGCTAAGGATTCAGTTTTTGATATTAGATTGCGACTACACCGCAAGATAATCTACTCATTTTCGAGCATTAACAGGTATGACTCTAATAGTATTTTAAAGTTGGTTTCGCGACAATTGGCTTTTATCCGAAATGTTTTCTATATAAACGATCATTAGGGTTTAACATGATCGTATTTCATCTTTGCACAACAATAAGGTATTTTTGTATAAACAGCAAGAGAACTATTTTTCAAGGCTGTTGGATTTGGTTTCGTCAAATTTAGAGTTTATTTGTGATAATTATAGCTATTCCTATTTTTCAAGTATTTACTCTTTGGCTATTAAACATTAACTGTTTCATATAGTAAACTTTAAATATTATTTTATATCTGAGATCCTTGCAATGTTAGGAGTACAACAAAACTGATTTGGTGATCATTTGAATTGATTTGACCTATGTTTTAACTATTCAACTTTCTATACATATATACATGCACTTTATGATTTAAGTCATCTCATACTTCTCGAGATAATTCAAATTAAGTTCATTTCTTAAGTATTTTGGCAAACTAAGGTATTCTACTGCCATGCTAATATTTATAAATCAATTTTATTTATTCTATATTTCTTTTTACTCAAATTATGTATATTTGAATTTCTAATGCGTTGATTACAATCTTTAATAGAAAGTAATTCAAACAATAATGAAATTTAAATATTTTTATATATTTGAACTCCTGGAAGCATAAGTATTTTACTAAAATTGGTATCATTCATTCTAAAGTTTATTTACAAAAATTCCATATGAAGCATGTCTTTAGCCTTTGCTTTTAAATTTGAATTTCAAATTTATCCAGTGAACATTTTCAAAATGCTATTGCATATTCTGAAACTAATTGATTTTCCATGAATATAGAAATTGATTTCACTCAAATTGGAGCTATAATGCAAAATCTACAAGCATTTGAATTGGCTCGGTTTTGTAAAATGAACTGAAAACTGGAAATACGTTTTCAAAACTGGAAGGCGCCTTTTACCGAATGAACTGAGGACCTCTTGACCGGCTGACTGTAACATCCCGTAAAATTCAAAAATATGAAAAATAAAATTTTAAATTTAAAAATGGAATTGAATAAAAATTTCAATTGGAATTGAGATTTTATTTTAAACAATATCATTCCTCTTTTCTTGCATTCTAATCTTAAAGAAAAGGAAAGATTTCCTTTATTAAAACTATTTCTTCCAAAACAAACAAAATATAAAAATAAATTTGAGATGTAATCTTTAATTTGAATTTGAATTTTCTGATTTTTCTGAATTATTGGTTCTTCTTGAATTTTGCTCTAAAAAGAAAAGTAATATATATTGAAATGGTAAAATGGTAAAAGTAAAAAAAAAAAGACAAAAATACAAAATCAATAAAATATGTAAAAATATCAGATAAATCTCAGATCTATCTAGAATCATGATTATACAACTTGCACTGATCTGGAATAATTAAATAAAGTAAAAAGACAAAAATGACCCTATCTAGATACTCTGAACCGACCTTGCAAGATTTCTCCAGAATTCTGTAGACCTTAAACAGAGTTAAACATTTAACCATGCCGACATATTTATCTTATCTTTGTCTGGTAAAAATATCAAGAATTTATCCCATTGTTTAATAATTTTAGAAATTCATAAACAGACAATGAGGAAAGTTGAAAAGTTCAATGTCAGAATTATTAAAAATAAAATATACAATTTAAAAATATGAAAATTTTATATCATGTACATAATGTCATTTTGGATCTTGTGAAAAAGTTTCATAAAATAATAATCTAATTTTGATCTTAAATTAAATATAAATCAGAATAAGCAGAAAATGACAGTTATCAATTGTCAGATTTTTATAAATATTTTTACTCATAATTTTTAACTGAAAATTTTAACAGACCCTTATCTCTTCATTTCCGACCTCTAAAAAAATATGCATAAAATAGTAAGTCGGTTTGCTAGCTTAATTAATGGAAGGATCACGTGCTGTCCTGAAGAATCAAAATTGGAATTGTCTTCTCTTGCTCTTGGGCCCACTTGGCAGCCAGATATTGCCTTCTTCTTCTCCAAACCGATACCAGCAGCTGCTCTCCCTTATTTAAGCCGCTCCCTCCGCTCTCCTTCGATCAAAGCCGAGCCGCACCACCTCTTTCTTTGTCTCTAGCCCAAGTCAGCAATCAAACCCTCTTCTCATCACCTTGAGCAGCATTCAAATCCTCAAGCTTCACTCATTTGTATCGATCACGCGGAATTTCTCTTTCTCTGTCCTCTCCGTGAAACCGAGAAAAGGGAGAAACCCAATTCCAACAATTCGCGAACCTCACCTCAAACCGCTCAAACGAAGCTACCTCATAACACCGAGCACCATTCCCACCTTCAATTGAAGCTCATCCTCTTGGCAAGCCTCGCGCCGTGTTCCTTCGCCGTGGATGCTCGCGCATGGTGAGAGCTCATTTCGGTATCTCTTCTTCGCGTCTGAACCCAAAAACGGAATCACGGCACTCCTTATGCTCATCCAAGCCTTTCTTCTCATTGAATCACCACAGATTCGAGTTTCCATCGCCGGCCATGGTGGTCCGCGAGTCCACGGTGGGCGCCGCCTCGAGCCATTTCCGCCAAACCGTCACCGCCTCGAATGCGACGACTCCACGGTGCTCGAATCGTTACCCATTCGAGCTAAGCCGAGCTCATCTTCTTCTCCGTGAGCCGCTCTTCTCCGCCAAGAAGCTCTTTGGTGACCGACTCGGTCTCCTCGGCCAAACCGTAGCACCTCAGATGCGCAAAGGCATGCTGATTCTCATCGTGCCATCGATTCGCGGCCGGTACTCCTTTCGCCGGTGGGCATTGGCGCCACCTCTGTTTGGTCGCCGACAAAGTGGACCCGCTGTCATCCTCCGGTGTTGCGCCAACACCGCCTTCTGAGCCCGCGTCATTCGCTGTCGCGACCAGTCGCTAAGCCGGGCCCAACCGCCACCCTTCAACTCAGTGAGTCCAGATATGGAAAGCGTATTCAAAACCCAAGACGTATTTTCCTAAATTGGTAAAATTCTAATTTCGAGATTTTCCTAAACCTAGTATATTCATTTGATTATATCTTTTGCATTTTAGCTCCAAATGAGATGAAATAAATTTCTAGATTCATGATAAATTCAGTAGATTTATAATACGCAATAATATTTTGAAAATAATCACCGGTGAATTTGAAATTCAAATTTGAATAAAAGGGCTAAAGATATGATTCATATAAAATATTGCAAAAGAACTTAGAATTGAATGAAACCAATTTTAATGGATTCCTTATGTTATCAGCAACTCAAATATATAAAAATATTTAGATTATAACTTTGTTTGAACCATTTTCCATTAAAGATTGATTTCAATACTATAAATATTCAAAATGCATAGTTTGTGCAAAAGGAATCTAAAGTAAGTCAAATTGATTTTAAATCATTAAATATCAGTAGGCTACCTTATCATGCTGAATCCAATAAAGTATGAACTTGATTTAGATTTGTTTTATGAATAGTAAATGATCCAAATGGAAAAGGGTATATATGTGTACAATTGCATACAATAATCCGTAGCAATAAATAGAGGCATATGCAAGTATCTAATAAATTCACAAAGACGTGAATAAATAATTTGAAATGAAATATCATACATGCATAAGTTTGAATTACATTAAAAACATAAGTCTTGTAAATGTAGAAAATGTATACATGTAGAATTAATGAAAAATATAATCATGATAAGGAACAGGATTCTAAATATCTAATGTAATCAAATTATGTTATCCAACAAGAATCATTGCAATAAAAGTTGTAATAAACACTTAACCAAATAATTGTAGTTTCAATACTTATGTGAACCAAATAGTATATTTTCACGAACTAAACTCAAATTTGATAAAACCAAGTCTTGGTAACCTAATCTGTATGAGATTAACTTAGAAATGTTCTTCAAAGTATAGACTATCATATTCCGAAGAAATAATCTTATTTCATATTGTTTTGCATATAAATCCTAATAGCCAAATAACCTTAAGTAATATGTTTTATGGACTTAATTATATGAATAAGCGAACCTAGAAATAATAAACAAATATGTAATTTGTATCACCGAACCTTCTTAAAAACCAGAATAAATTCAATAACTTAGTTCAATGGATCTAACAAATTCAAAGACACTTCTTATGCAAAATCAATTAAAAGGATTAAGTGCTATTCATTTATGGCTTTTAGCTCAATTGTCTAATATGTTAATTCCATTAATCTAAATAATTTTAGCATCTATAATTCAAGTTATAAATGCAAGAATTCATAATTTTAGCCTCTTGAATTCGTAAATTCAAGAATAGATAATCTATAAAAGAAACCATGTTTCTTCATCACAAAAGTCATTAACAATATGAATGTATATTTAACTAAACCATGAGATCATGGAATCATAATTCTAAACCTAAAGTATTCCTGTTTTCTTTAATGAACCTTTATTTGGTTTTACATGCATTTTCTTTTGCCCTTATTAAAGTTGAATATTTGCTATATTTCGATTGAACGACGTGTAGAATCCGACGTCAAGATACATCATTGCCTCCGTCAGCCGTGGTTTCGTCTTCGTCGTAAGCAATAAATAAGCAAGGCAAGCACCCCCTTTGATCATATTGATCCCAGTTTTATAAATGTTTTCATTAAATGTTTTACTGCATACTTTACTTTTATTAAAGTCTGCTATATTTTGGGTATTGGTAGTTGTACCTATTGTCACATAGAACTTCCTTGATAAGTATGGATTTGTGAACCTTGATAACCCTAAGAATAACTTAGACAGTAATTGATGTCAAACTGGGTTACTCACATTTAGTGACATGCTTAGCCAAGCTTAAATGAACATAAAGCGTGACATGGTTAAAGACTTTGGATATGACATTTAATTGGGTATGACCATTTTATGGTTGGTATTTTGGTTGGAAAAATGAAAATAAAACTATGGTTTAGATGCGGGCAATTATTGGCAATAGCCGAGTGTGCATGTCTTGCACGAGTGTAGGGTGGAGATTATTGCCCGTGTCGGATTAAGGACCGAACTATGGGTTGTTTTCGTGCCAAGAATTACCGTACAACCACAAGTCTTTGGTATGGGACAGCCTTAAACCAATTAAGTTATCTAGTTTAACTTTGCACATTGGAAGGTCGAGCAAGACGAAATGTTTCTTAATGAATTGCTCGAAGGACGCCCACACCGAGGTGATCATGGATCAAACGTTTACCGATACACCGTGTACGCCGTGACTGGGAAGTTCCATCATTTCTATGCTCTGAGTTCTTCTGCCATAGTATGGGTTTTACGTCCCGGAGCTGGTGCAAAGTTAACCTAGGTAATGTAAAGGTTTTCGTCATGAACATTCTGGCCACTACGCCAAAGGTGCGTGAACTATGCGGCAAAAGGAAAAGGTCATGACTTGTGGGTAAAGATGTACACCTCTGCAGAGTGTCAAACTTTTCGAAAAGCCGTACCCGCGGTTATGGGAACTTGGTAAAGTCATCACATAGTTAGCAGTTTTGTTATTTTCATAAAATGCGGTTTCTACCGTGTGTTGGTGAATTCTACTGGGTGTCAGTAGAACTGGTTTTGTGGATATGGTCAGGATACCCAGGTACATGAGATATATTTATGTTTACATTCTGTTACTTTCAGTATTAAATTGCTTTTACTTAAATTCCGTTTTGCAATCTACTATTCTGTATTTATATTTCAAATCAGCTTTATGCAAACTAACCGTACTAGCCTTTCCTTTGAAATGGCTTGCATATATCATAGGCTTTGCAAAAGTCTTGCGGAGTACGAAAGTACTCACCCTTGCTTAATTGTTGTTTTTAGGTGAAGAATCAGATTAGCTCGACGAAACATAATTGTCGCAGGATTCGGGATATTGACGATGAATTTCTAGGGATTATGCCTTGTCAGTTGCCTGAGGGATTGGATGGGCACACTACGAGACTATTGCTTCTTTGCTGCTATACTCTGAATTGTAAGATTATTGTGTAAATTAGCTTCCGCTTTAATAATATAATGTATGGTTGTGATTCCAATTGTTGTAAATGTGCGTACTAGCTACTGATCATGGGACTAGTACTGTTTGCACATGAGATTTCCATTTTTGCATTTATGTGAAAATGGGGGTCATTACAGTTGGTATCAGAGCCATGCTGACTGTAGGATAAACCCTAGAATGGTCGTTAGAATTGATGGAACAAATTCAAAATTTATTTTCAAAAGTCATTATAATTGCAAAATGTAGCCATTTCTATTCTTTTCCCCTCGCTAAGATCTTATTCTTACCCCTACTTTCATTTCGGTTTGTAAAACTAATTCCTCTTTTCTTAAAACAATCCTCGTCCATAGCTTATCTGTGCTATTTACTTCCGAAGATGTCCGAGAGATGTCGCTACTATTCTTCATGCCGGACATTGAAGATTACAACGTCTACGACAACAATCTCAAATGAAGACGGGACATACCACTTTGCTACCCCGACAAGACAGAAGTAAAACTTGAAGATTCTACTTCATGAAGATCAAGTATCATTCGATAGTAAAATGTGGAAGATTAGAGTATATTAGGTTCTTCGTTAGAAAAGGAACCCCCGCTCGTAGCAATATCATTCGGCTTTAGTTCAATAAATCATATTTATGTAGTATTTATATCTTGTTATTTGCAATTGATTTTTATTCTCTGTCAGGCTGATTTAGGTGTGAACTTAACCTTCACGTTAAAGTTTCACAATGAGTTGCCCTTATGTGTGAATCCAGAAATCTCAACCCATAGGTTTAAAAGAAAATTTCATAAAGTAACTTGTTTCTTCTTCCTATAAGAAATTCTTACAAGCTTATCTCTTCTTTCTATAGAATTTCTTGCAAGCTTATCTCTTCAGAGAACTTCTCACTGTATATTCTCTAGTCTCCGATCTCTCTTTAAAAGCCTCCGCATCAAAATTAATAGCACAACCTCCATTATTGTGTTAAGACCCCCAAGAGTACCTAAACCTCGCCTAAACCAACCTATGTTCAATTTTCCCCATAAATATTACCTAACCATGCTGTTGATCCTGAAGACACTTCAAGTCACCACTTCTTGATTGTATGATGACTTGAAGCCAAGATGGTCTTGTGTTAAAAAAAAAAAAAGTCCTAGAAGAAGAGATTTCGATGGCATCAAGTCGCACCATGAAGAATGAAAGACCAGCATCGTTAGGCGGAAACAAAGTATACTAAGATAGATTAGCTAATGAAATAAAGTTTTAGACCCTCTATGCACTTGATTGAATTTAAAGTCTTTGCGTGCTGTTAAATTTCTGTTGCTTAAATTTTGTAATGCTTCTCGGGATGCACTCGTGAATGCTCGACATAAGTTGAAATTTCACGACGTGACAACCCTTAATTAACAAGAAAATGTAATTAAGAAAATTTTAAGGAACGGAATGTTACCTAAAATAATATGAATTTTAATATTCAAAAGAGAATCTTGGATTAGACTGCTATCTAATGATCATCTCTTTCCTTTTCAATTGCTAAAGATCTAGTGATACAAGATTTTAACAAACAAAAGATAATTTTGGAAAAACTATTCTCATATAATTATCTCATCTTTTCTAATCTATATAAGTTTTAAAATAATAAAAGGATTTTAAAGAATTGGAAGTTATTTTATAACCAAACCAATTCTCATCTTACCCCCTTATATCTTTTGCATATCCATCCAATAATTTCAAAGTCAAGCTCCTTGATCTTAACCATTTCTTGATCATCATTTACATCAGTGAATTTTGACCATCACTTTCAATTTTGATCATCACTTTCAATAGTAAATTTTGATCATCACTTTCGTCAGCAAATTTTGATCATCTATTTCATCAATAAGCAACCCTTGTTCTCCAAACAAGATGGACAACGTCATCTGCGTCAACCAGAAGAACTTGGATACATCGCCAACAACCGCCAAGAAGAGTGCTACTCCACCTCGTCGACTTCAAGGAAGTCAGCAACAATCCCCAAGCTGTCTAAATGATCTTGTCGATAGTCTGGGATGCCTCATCCAACTTGCATGCTCTTTCATAAATGCCAGCAGCTGCAAGATAAAACTCCTTCTTGTCGATGCTCGTGACAATGCTAAGCTCAGCAACCAGCACCTTCGGTGTTGAGTTCCCGAACAATCCTTGTCTCAACATCAAGCTATTGAACATAAACTCGCTTTTACGTGATTGCACCGACGCAATTATCATGGTATTGAGTACGCCCTTTGTTTGTGTATTCAATTCCTTCAATCATTCATTTTAACTTTGCAAAATGAGTATGTCCTTTGTGTACTCAATTCCTTCGATCGATCATTTTTTTAAATTGAGTACTTCCTTTATATATTCAATTCTTGCAGTCACCCCTTTTGATTTTTGAGTACATCCTTTGCGTATTCAATTTCTACGATCATTCCTTTCGATTTGGTACGTTGAATACGTCCCTTATGTATTCATATCTTGCAATTAATGATTTTGATTTTGAGCATTCATTCCTTCATGATCAAGATTGTTGTCAATTCCAATCAAAATCAAAACCCTTTGCATTCCAAGATGATTGGGTGAATCATATCATCGGAATCATCCTGCTCCTCTTATCACTCCTAGAGACTTCAATCTGGGGACGAGATTCTGTTAAGGGGTAGTCTGTAACATCCCGTAAAATTCAAAAATATGAAAAATAAAATTTTAAATTTAAAATGGAATTGAATAAAAATTTCAATTGAATTGAGATTTTTATTTTAAACAATATCATTCCTCTTTTCTTGCATTCTAATCTTAAAGAAAAGGAAAGATTTCCTTTATTAAAACTATTTCTTCCAAAACAAACAAAATATAAAAATAAATTTGAGATGTAATCTTTAATTTGAATTTGAATTTTCTGATTTTCTGAATTATTGGTTCTTCTTGAATTTTGCTCTAAAAGAAAAGTAATATATATTGAAATGGTAAAATGGTAAAAGTAAAAAAAAAAGACAAAAATACAAAATCAATAAAATATGTAAAAATATCAGATAAATCTCAGATCTATCTAGAATCATGATTATACAACTTGCACTGATCTGGAATAATTAAATAAAGTAAAAGACAAAATGACCCTATCTAGATACTCTGAACTGACCTTGCAAGATTTCTCCAGAATTCTGTAGACCTTAACCAGAGTTAAAAATTTAACCATGCCGACATATTTATCTTATCTTTGTCTGGTAAAATATCAAGAATTTATCCCATTGTTTAATAATTTTAGAAATTCATAAACAGACAATGAGGAAAGATGAAAAGTTCAATGTCAGAATTATTAAAAATAAAATATACAATTTAAAAATATGAAAATTTTATATCATGTACATAATGTCATTTTGGATCTTGTGAAAAAGTTTCATAAAATAATAATCTAATTTTGATCTTAAATTAAATATAAATCAGAATAAGCAGAAAATGACAGTTATCAATTGTCAGATTTTTATAAATATTTTTACTCATAAGTTTTAACTAAAAATTTTACCAGACCCTTATCTCTTCATTGCCGACCTCTACAAAAATCCGCATAAAATAGTAAGTCGGTTTGCTAGCTTAATTAATGGAAGGATCACGTGCTGTCCTGAAGAATCAAAATTGGAATTGTCTTCTCTTGCTCTTGGGCCCACTTGGCAGCCAGATATTGCCTTCTTCTTCTCCAAACCGATACCAGCAGCTGCTCTCCCTTATTTAAGCCGCTCCCTCCGCTCTCCTTCGATCAAAGCCGAGCCGCACCACCTCTTTCTTTGTCTCTAGCCCAAGTCAAGAATCAAACCCTCTTCTCATCACCTTGAGCGACATTCAAACCCTCAAGCTTCACTCATTTGTATCGATCACGCTGAATTTCTCTTTCTCTGTCCTCTCCGTGAAACCCAGAAAAGGGGAGAAACCCAATTCGAACAATTCGCGAACCTCACCTCAAACCGCTCAAACCGAAGCTACCTCATAACATCGAGCACCATTCCCACCTTCAATTGAAGCTCATCCTCTTGGCAAGCCTCGCGCGTGTTCCTTCGCCGTGGATGCTCGCGCACGGTGAGAGCTCATTTCGGTATCTCTTCTTGTCAACCCAAAAACGGAATCACCGGCACTCCTTATGCTCATCCAAGCCTTTCTTCTCATTGAATCACCACAGATTCGAGTTTCCATCGCCGCCATGGTGGTCCGCCGCAGTCCACGGTGGCGCGCGCCTCGAGCCATTTCCGCCAAACCGTCACCGCCTCTGAATGCGCAAGACGACTCCACGGTGCTCGAATCGTTACCCATTCGAGCTAAGCCGAGCTCATCTTCTTCTCCGCGAGCGCGCTCTTCTCCGCCAAGAAGCTCTCGGTGGCGCGCGACTCGGTCTCCTCCGGCCAAACCGTAGCACCTTCAGATGCGCAAAGGCATGCCGATTCTCATCGTACATCGATTCGGCTCCGTACTCCTTCTTCGCCGGTGGGCATTGGCGCCGCCACCTCTGTTTGGTCGCCGACAAAGTAGGACCCGCTGTCATCCTCGGTGTTGCGCCACCATCGCCTTTCTGCCCACGCGTCATTCGCGTTGGCGCCAGTCGCCGCTAAGCCGGCCCAACCACCACCCTTCAACTCACCGAGTCCAGATATGGAAAGCGATTCAAAACCCAAGACGTACTTTCCTAAATTGGTAAAATTCTAATTTCAGATTTTCCTAAACCTAGTATATTCATTTGATTATATCTTTTGCATTTTAGCTCCAAATGAGATGAAATAAATTTCTAGATTCATGATAAATTCAGTAGATTTATAATACGCAATAATATTTTGAAAATAATCACGGGTGAATTTGAAATTCAAATTTGAATAAAAGGGCTAAAGATATGATTCATATAAAAATATTGCAAAAGAACTTAGAATTGAATGAAACCAATTTTAATGGATTCCTTATGTTATCAACAACTCAAATATATAAAAATATTTAGATTATAACTTTGTTTGAACCATTTTCCATTAAAGATTGATTTCAATACTATAAATATTCAAAATGCATAGTTTGTGCAAAAGGAATCTAAAGTAAGTCAAATTGATTTCTAAATCATTAAATATCAGTAGGCTACCTTATCATGCTGAATCCAATAAAGTATGAACTTGATTTAGATTTGTTTTATGAATAGTAAATGATCCAAATGGAAAAGGGTATATATGTGTACAATTGCATACAATAATCCGTAGCAATAAATAGAGGCATATGCAAGTATCTAATAAATTCACAAAGACGTGAATAAATAATTTGAAATGAAATATCATACATGCATAAGTTTGAATTACATTAAAAACATAAGTCTTGTAAATGTAGAAAAATGTATACATGTAGAATTAATGAAAATATAATCATGATAAGGAACAGGATTCTAAATATCTAATGTAATCAAATTATGTTATCCAACAAGAATCATTGCAATAAAAGTTGTAATAAACACTTAACCAAATAATTGTAGTTTCAATACTTATGTGAACCAAATAGTATATTTTTCACGAACTAAACTCAAATTTGATAAAACCAAGTCTTGGTAACCTAATCTGTATGAGATTAACTTAGAAATGTTCTTCAAAGTATAGACTATCATATTCAGAAGAAATAATCTTATTTCATATTGTTTTGCATATAAATCCTAATAGCCAAATAACCTTAAGTAATATGTTTTATGGACTTAATTATATGAATAAGCGAACCTAGAAATAATAAACAAATATGTAATTTGTATCACGTAACCTTCTTAAAACCAGAATAAATTCAATAACTTAGTTCAATGGATCTAACAAATTCAAAGACACTTCTTATGCAAAATCAATTAAAAAGGATTAAGTGCTATTCATTTATGGCTTTTAGCTCAATTGTCTAATATGTTAATTCCATTAATCTAAATAATTTTAGCATCTATAATTCGAAGTTATAAATGCAAGAATTCATAATTTTAGCCTCTTGAATTCGTAAATTCAAGAATAGATAATCTATAAAAGAAACCATGTTTCTTCATCACAAAAGTCATTAACAATATGAATGTATATTTAACTAAACCATGAGATCATGGAATCATAATTCTAAACCTAAAGTATTCTGTTTTCTTTAATGAACCTTTATTTGGTTTTACATCATTTTCTTTTGCCCTTATTAAAGTTGAATATTTGCTATATTTTCGATTGAACGACGTGTAGAATCCGACGTCAGTAATTCGTCATTGCCTCCGTCAGCCGTGGTTTCGTCTTCGTCGTAAGCAATAAATAAGCAAGGCAAGCACCCCCTTTGATCATATTGATCCCAGTTTTATAAATGTTTTCATTAAATGTTTTACTGCATACTTTACTTTTATTAAAGTCTGCTATATTTTGGGTATTGGTAGTTGTACCTATTGTCACATAGAACTTCCTTGATAAGTATGGATTTGTGAACCTTGATAACCCTAAGAATAACTTAGACGAGAATTGATGTCAAATGGGTTACTCACATTTAGTGACATGCTTAGCCAAGCTTAAATGAACATAAAGCGTGACATGGTTAAAGACTTTGGATATGACATTTAATTGGGTATGACCATTTTATGGTTGGTATTTTGTTGGAAAATGAAAATAAAACTATGGTTTAGATGCGGGCAATTATTGGCAATAGCCGAGTGTGCATGTCTTGCACGTAGTGTAGGGTGGAGATTATTGCCCGTGTCGGATTAAGGACCGAACTATGGGTTGTTTTCAGGCCAAGAATTACCGTACAACCACAAGTGCTGGTATGGGACAGCCTTAAACCAATTAAGTTATCTAGTTTAACTTTGCACATTGGAAGGCTGGAGCAGTACGAGCTGTTTCTTAATGAATTGCTCGAAGGGACGTCCACACCGAGGTGATCATGGATCAAACGTTTACCGATACACCGGTGTACGCCGTACTCTGGGGAAGTTCCATCATTTCTATGCTCTGAGTTCTTCTGCCATAGTATGGGTTTCGTCCGGAGTGGTGCAAAGTTAACCTAGGTAATGTAAAGGTTTTCGTCATGAACATTCTGGCCACTACGCCAAAGGTGCGTGAACTATGCGGCAAAAGGAAAAGGTCATGACTTGTGGGTAAAGATGTACACCTCTGCAGAGTGTCAAACTTTTCGAAAAGCCGTACCCGCGGTTATGGGAACTTGGTAAAGTCATCACATAGTTAGCAGTTTTGTTATTTTCATAAAATGCGGTTTCTACCGTGTGTTGGTGAATTCTACTGGGTGTCAGTAGAACTGGTTTTGTGGATATGGTCGGGATACCTGGTACATGAGATATATTTATGTTTACATTCTGTTACTTTCGAGATTAAATTGCTTTTACTTAAATTCCGTTTTGCAATCTACTATTTCAGTATTTATATTTCAAATCAGCTTTATGCAAACTAACCGTACTAGCCTTTCCTTTGAAATGGCTTGCATATATCATAGGCTTTGCAAAAGTCTTGCGGAGTACGAAAGTACTCACCCTTGCTTAATTGTTGTTTTTAGGTGAAGAATCAGATTAGCTCGACGAAACATAATTGTCGCAGGATTCGGGATATTGACGATGAATTTCTAGGGATTATGCCTTGTCAGTTGCCTGAGGGATTGGATGGGCACACTACAAGACTATTGCTTCTTTGCTGCTATACTCTGAATTGTAAGATTATTGTGTAAATTAGCTTCCGCTTTAATAATATAATGTATGGTTGTGATTCCAATTGTTGTAAATGTGCGTACTAGCTACTGATCATGGGACTAGTACTGTTTGCACATGAGATTTCCATTTTTGCATTTATGTGAAAATGGGGTCATTAATCGACAAGCGGGTCCCACTGGCCATGACCGACCAAAAAGAGAGGTGGCGTCGGGCACGCTGTGCGACGGCGAAGGGGCGGCGGAATCGGTCGGGTAAGGGCACCATGAGCATCACCTAGGCAAGGCGACTAGGATGGTGGAACCCATTCGGCCGGAGATGGAGCGGAGAGGTGCGTCACCGGTGGCCTGCGGCGGAAAGAGAGGTGGCTCGTCGGAGAAGAAGAAGGAGCGACTTCCGGTTGAATCGGTAGCATTTCAGGCATCAGTGAGTCCACAGCTTTCCATTTTTGCGGTTGGTTTGCTCGGAGATGCGGTGGTTTGGGCCGTCACCGTCGGCCGACCGTGGGGAAGAAAGGCGAGGGGTGCGGCGGCGTAGAGAGCAAGAAGAGCGAGTCACTCGAATTCGAGTTTTCCCCTCTTTTCGGGTCTTCCAGCGAAATGGCGAAGAAAAGATGATTTTGGTTTGATCGTCGGTTCTGGGAGTGAATGAGGAGAAGGGGAACTCAATGTGATGGCACACAAGTATTTATAGCGGAGAAAGCTTGCTTCTGAAGATTTGAACCCGAGCTGAATTGCGGCTAGCTCTACTCCCGCTCGGTGATGAGGCGCACGTCTTCTTGCCGGCAAGAAATGACACGAGGTTGACTGGGGTATGGCGCTCGGCTTTCAAGGATGAACGTGGCTGCACGGATCGCTCGGGTGGCGTGAATCGCGTAGAGGCGCAGAGAGGCGGCAAGACTCGGGCGCTCGGTCAGGCAAGACGTCTGAGAAGAAGGGGAGAGGGGAAAAGAGAGGCAGCGGTTGAAGAGCGGGACCGGGGTCCACTGGCAGTGGCTGGGCGATTTCTTCGGTCATTGTGGCTGGGGCCCACACGGCAGCGAAAGAACTCGGCTGAGGAGATAGACTTCACGCAGACAGCTCCATGTGAGCATTAAAATCACTATCAAATCAGTGTGTAATTTTGTAAAACTTTTTGACCGTCCTCTACTGGTAGTATTATTACTTCAGTAAAAATTTGAGGTTAAAATAGCTTACAATGAATTGATTAAAATTCTGACACTGTACATCACTCAAAATTTCCATTTCGGATTTGTATTTTTTTAAAGGTTCAAACCTCATTATTTATTTTTAAAACTTTTATGAGGGGTTATAACTATCTCAAGTATGTCTCTGTAAATTTCTCATGTCAAAATATCAGGTTAATATTTTATAAAAATTCTGACATTAGGATTTCTAGTTTTTAATTATTTCTGTTTTTGAATTATTAGAGGGCTTTGCCTACATGATCAAATCCTGATATTTTTACCAGAGATAAAATCTACAATGAGGGTGTTGTGGTAATTTTTCCAGATTCATATAAACTTAGAATATTTTTCATTAATTCTGGCTTGTACTGTTTTTAGTCAAAAAGAGATGTCATTCATTTATTTAGCCATTTTTCTGTCCATAAAAATTTTACTTGTTGATTTTACTGACTTACCAGCATGGTTATGGTTCCATGGTAATTTTTCCAAATTTTTACTTTTACCATTTTAGCTTTTTACCATTTTCTATTTCATAATTCTATTTGTTGGACTTTTCATACAAAGCATGAATCCAAGAAAAATTCAATAAAAACCAATAACACCAAGAAAACCCAGAAATAATTATATTCAAATCCAAAATATTTAATTTCCTATTATTGTATTTTCGGGATGTTACAAATCTACCCCCCTTACAGAAATCTCGTCCCCGAGATTTGCAAGGACTAAGTGGGTTTGGGAATTCTTTCTCGGATGTAGTTTTGTTGTTTCCTCGTCTTCTTGTTTCTAGTGTAGCCGCTTTGCAAAACATCATTCTTGCGATTCCATGGTGATGTGGCTAGAATGTAGAAGATTTCTATTTGGGTTTCGCGTAAGCAGATGAGAAATATTACTATATATCTCTTTTGATTGCATAACTAGAATTTTTAATAATGATAATCTAATTTAGAGAGCGGCATATGATATGTTTAGAATATTTGAGGTGAAAGAAATAATGCATTGTTACTTGATTCATTTGGGAAAAATTAAATGTTGTTTATCAAGAAATGATATTTGAATATAATGGTTGATCTGAATAGTCAACACTAGTTGATGAGATTAGTTGAGAATGGCTGTCATTCCAAGTTGTCTTTAGATTGAAAACAGGGTAGAAATAATTCAAGGATTGGGTTGAGGTAGGAGGATTACAAAGTGATCTTGATGATTAAATTCGCTTGATCATCTTGGTAAACAGAGGGTTTCGATTTTATTTGCATTTGGCAATTATGAAAGAATATAATGTACAGAGCGAAAAGGGTTGATTGCAGGAATTGAATATATATAAGGGACATACTTAACATTGCATTAAGTGTTGGGTGCAATTACATAAGGAAGATCTTTACATAAGCCTGACATCGAGGCAGGGGTCGTTCTGGGTACTTGATGCTTCCTAGGTCTTGATATAACTTGGAAATCACTGGTGTCATCCTTGACGAGAGGAAGAACTCTACTTGGGTAGATTTTGGTGAAGTGATGAGATTCTTCTCGATCGACGCAAGCGGCGATGTCCATCTTATTCGAAACAATAGAGGATTATTCACTGATGTTATAAAACAGATAGAGGATTGATCGAGCAATGGTTAAAGATGAAACTGGAAGTTTAGCACTTGATATCTTACCGGCTATTTGGAAGGATTAAGATAAGATATATTTTGATGAGAGTTCAGTTAAATTTATAAGGCAATATTTCGCTTATCGAAATATTACTTCAAGATTAGACACAATGATTTCAAATTAATCTAAGTTCTGACAGAAACTATATTTATATGAGATGTACCTGGCATTGTTTTAGGTATGCCATGATTGATATCTTGAGTTGGAGTAAATGCAGGGATAGGGGCTTGTTGGCCTTGAAAACGAAGTTGATCTCTCTTCTTCCTTGGGCATTTGTTGGCATAATGTCCACGCTCACGACAGTAAAAGCATGTAACATTGATTGCTCGGTTTTGGACGCGGATGGTCGTTCACAAGTGTTGTTGGAGGAATGAACAAATGATGGCTGAAATTGAGGATGGAATTGAGCGAATTCCTCTTGGGGCAAGCGTCTTCATTCAAGCGTCTTTTCTTGAACCGATTCTTCGAGTAAACCGATTGATTTTGTTCCTCCTACTCTTGGAGTTATAATCTTAATCGATGTAACTTCCGGTATGACCATAGTTGCGAGAAAATATTTGTTCTTCTTGCGGGCATCGCTTAGCAAGATGACCCTTCTTGTGACGGTTGAAGCACTCACGCTTCTCTTGTGGCGTCTTGATGGGTATGATTGGATTCTCAATACTATCTTCCTTTTAATCTCACTTGCGGACATTCCCTTGCCCAATGACCTTCTTCACCACCCAAGAAACATGCTGATGGCGATGGCCATTTATTACTTCCTGGATGAAGGCGATCAAAGTCTATGTGTTGCTTCTTTAACTCCTTAGGCAATATTTTCTGTGTAGCTAGCTTTTCCTTGATTGCCAAATCTTGAGCAACTAAGGCCGAAATTTCTCTCGATCTTTGAATTGTATTGGCAACTATCGGACCTAGGGAACATTGAGTGGGCAATGGTCATGACCTTCACAAAGGTAACAGTGATATTGCTCATGGGACATTTTCCAGGAGAATGATTTCCTTCACAGCTGGAGCAATTTATTGCATGCTCATCAGCAGTGTGTCCTATTTCTCCACAGTGAATGCAAGCACGATCCTCAGATTGGCTGGGTTGGCAACACTTCAAAGAGCATCGCTTAGGTATCGAGTGAGATACAGGAGTAGGTTGTTTCTTTAAACCATTTCCTTTTCCGACGAGAATTAAACCAAGGTTGGGGTTGTTCTGTACTGGATGTTGGGAATTTGGCTGGACTAAGGTAGGATTATCATTAGGTGGCTGAAAGCTTAGCATGGCCTCGCTTTCCAAGATTTTGCCAAGGGATCTTGTCACAGGCATCCTGTAACAATGATTGTTAAGACAAGGTTATTTAGATGGAATTCTGTTGGGTTTTATGAAGTGAATGAGGAGTACTAGCAATTTATACTAAGAATCTTTAGTTGAAAATAAGCTAACTTAAGGAGAGGTACACGCTTATTAAAATGCTTGAGATGACTAAAAGGATGCATCTCAACTAGAGTTATTTAGGAAGAGCCTAAGGTTGATTATAAAGGCCGAAAAACTTATTACTCATTACTGGTAGTTGATGCGTTAATGGATTGTTTCGAAGGTGTCTTCAAGATATTGAAATTGGAAGGATATGGTTAGATGAAAGTTATCTGTTTTACAAAGCAACATTCTGTTGATTAAAATATCATTTTGAGAATAACCTATATATGGATTTGGTAATTACTGATTAATTTATAAGACAGTGTCTCATTCATTAAAACGTTGTTTCAAGGTTGGTTATTTGGTAGTTATTAGTTCATAAGGCGACTTTTCGTTCCTTAAAATATTCTTAATTAAATTTTCTTATTAAATAAGGGTTAGCACATCGTAAATTCCAACCAAATGGTTTAGTCTTTGCGAGAGTAACCCGTAAGCAATACAGAAGTTTCACAACAAAATTGCAATAACACAATAAAGCTATATATATTCAACTTAGTATATGGGAGGGATATCTAATGTTTTTCTCCTACTATCCTAACCATATGTATCTCTGCACAAGAGGTTTATTATGTAGTTTAAAATAATGTGTAATTTGGATAGTACTATCTTTAAGATAGGCCACTTGACGATGAGTTTCTTTTAATTCTTTATACTACTTGTTGTATCGATGGTCCAAAGTTTCTATAAAGTCAGTGAAATTGGATACTTCATTATTTCCATCTTTTTAGAGTTTGTTGGTGTAGACATCACGATGTTGTTGACTTACTACCAGAATTATTTTCAAAAGATTTGTCGGTAGTTTTTATAAAGTGTAAGGAGAGAATTTTCCCCTAGAAAGAATAACTAGAAGTGAAGAAAGAAAGTTCTACAGAGAGGAATCGAGTATATGAAATATCCAATAAAAGGAAAGAGTATATATACAACTGATGCTGCTCTTTTTGTATTTCCTTTAGGAAAACAAAGCTCTCGATTTTTTTGACAACCATCCCAAGGTTTCTAATTAGAAGTATAGAACTTCTCGGGTTATAATTCATTTTCATGGTATATAATCTAGACAAGGTAATGAGGTGAATGGTTAAGAGAATTACTATTGGAAAAATTAAACTTTAACTAGCATCTGGGCCTTGGTTTATTTATGAATGGTGTGGTCTCAAGTAAAGCTAGAAGCAGTAATGGGGACTATATTACTAATCTTGATCAAGCTTGATTTTTGAGAAAAGTTAATAATCATAATGGTTTACACCGATGAAAAGTTCTACAAAAGAAAGGATAAGTTTGGAAGAAATTTTTATAGAAAGAAGAGGTGAGCTATCTTATGATTTCCAATTTATCCTATGGGTTAAGTTATCTGTATTTATACATAGGGACAACTTATTGTGAAACTTTAACCTAATGGTTAAGTTCACACATAAATCAATCCTGACAACCAGAATAGAAACCAATTTTCAAATAGCAAGTTATAAACACCCCAATAAAATTGCTTTATATAATTAGAGCAAAATGATATGCTTTGCATAAGGGTTCTTATCTTAAGGTGGATCCTAACATATTCTAATCTTCTGCATTTCACTGTTGGGTGATATTATCCCTTCATGAAGTAGGATCTTCGAGTTCTACTTCTGCTTTATCGAGATTAGTGAAACGTTGTTAGCTCTCATGAGATTGTTGGCGTAGAAGTCGGAGTCTCCATTTGTCGAGGACTGTTTTAAGGAAAGAGGAATTTGTTTACAAAACAAAATGAAAGTAGTGGTAAGGAAAAGAACTTAAGAAAGAGGAGAGATTAGCAAAGCCTACATTTTGCAAATACAATAGCTTTTGAGAATAAGATTTTGAATTTGCTTATTCCAACACTAACGACCATTCTATCTAGGGTTTATCCTACAGTCAGCATAGCTCTGATACCAACTGTAACGACCCCCATTTTCGCAAACTTGCAAAAATGGAAATCTAATGTGCATTCCGTACTAGTCCCATGATCAGTAGCTAGTACGCACATACACCAATTGGAATCACAACCATACAACAAATATTATTAAGCGGAAGCTATTACATAAAGAAAACTCTTACAACTCGTAGATATAGCAGAAAAGAAGCAAGGTCTTGTAGTGTGCCCATCCAAAACCAACAGCAACCGACAAGGCATAATCCCTAGAAAGATTCGACGAAGAAAAATTCCGCAACTGCGATGGAAGAAACCTCAAGCTTCGACAACTTAACCACCTAAAACCACATATAAGCAAGGGTGAGTACATTCGTACTCCGCAAGACTTGAGCAAAGCCTATAATATATGTAGGCCATTTCAAAGGAGGCTACTACAGTTAATTTGCATAAGCGAATTGACATTGTAAAACAAGTTATTTGCAAACGGAATTTATAAAAGCATAATTGATCGATATGAAATAAGTAAAGCATAAGTAATATATTCACAACCCATCGTGAATATCGAATAATCCAGAAATGGAATCCATCAATGTCGATCCTTTGACATGAAAACAAAAGTCGCTAAACAAGTTCCAAACCACAACCCATTTTAGAAAATTAAACATTTAACTAGTGCAAGTTCACCAAGTTTCCCATGACCGAGGGACGGCTAATCAATTAGATTTACACTCTGCAGAGGTGTACAACTTTACCCACAAGTCATGACCTTTTCTTTTTGCCGCAAGTTTCACGCACTTTAAGCGTGTGGCCAGAATGTTCATGACGAAAACCTTTACATTATCTAATCTAACTTTGCACCAAGACGGGACAATAAAACCCACGCTATAGCTGGGAGAACTCAGAGCATAGGAATGTTGGAACTCCCCGTAGACGTGGCGCACACCGTTATATTGGTAAGTGTTGTTCCCAACACCTCGGTGTGGGCACCCGTCGAGCAAACCCGAAAGGAAGGCCCGTGATCGCTTGACCTACCAATGTGCAAGGTTAAACTAGATAACTTAATTGGTTTAAGGATGTCCCATACCACCACTTGTGGTTGTACGAATTATCTTGGGTCATACAACACTGAGTTCGGTCCTTAAGTTGACACGGGCGATACTCCACCCTACACTACGTGCAAATCCCTCTGCACCTCCGGTATTGCCAATAATCGCCCGCATCAAAACCATAGTTTTATTTTGGGTTTTTAATCAAAATACCCATAACCAACAGCTACAATTACAACATTTTCCATTTCTCAAGGAACACATTTTGATCCGATCATCATCATCATTTGATCTAAAAGCATGGCTAAGCATGGATAAAAGTAATTGCATATACCCATGGCGACATTTAGTAATTGTCTAAACTTAATCTATGGTTATCAAGGTTCACATATTCATACTTATCAAGGAAGTTTCATGAGACAACAGGTATAACTACCAGTACCACAAAATAACAATTTACAGAAAGTAAACGCATGCATGAAACATTTTAATAAACAATGCAATTTAAATACTGGGATCAAGATGGTCAAAGGAGGGTGCTTGCCTTGCTTATATATCGTTTACGACGAAGACGCGATCGCAGATGACGGAGGCAACGACGGAAGAAGGAACTTCAAATTCTACACGTCGATTGATCGGAAAATATAGCAAATAATAAACCTCAATAAGGGCGAAAAGAAGACAGATAGAAAATCAAATAAAGATTCATTGCAGAAAACAGGGATGATTTAGGGTTTGAATTATTTAAGAAATTACTTTATTCTTAAACTTGATGGTTTTATGACAAACAAAACAGGGTTTCTTTTAAAGATTATCTATTCTTGAATTACGAATTCAAGAGGCTAAAATTATGAATTCTAGTATTTACGATTTCGAATTATAGATGCTAAAATTATTTGGATTAAAAGAATTGAAACACTAGTTAAGGTTACGCTAATAGCACTTAGCCTTAAGATTTTGCATAAGAAAGGTTTTAAATAAGTTATAATTGGTAGTTAGCTAAATAGATTTATTTATAGTTTTTAAGAAGGTTCTGGTGATACAAATATATTCACTATAATTTCCTTATTACAAGGTTCGCTTATTCTTATTATGAAGTTCATAAAGCATAAAACTAAGGGTTATTTGACTATTAAAGTTTATATGCCAAACATGACGAAATAAGATTATTTCTTTTGGATTGGATAGCATATACTTTGAAGAACACATCTAGGCTGATTTCATACATTTTGGTGTTTAGACGAGACATTATTTTCTTAGTTGAAAATGATTATGTGACATTAAGGGTTATGACAAACATACTTTTTAGGGGTATTCAGCTAGTAAGATTTAATAGAAACGTAAGTTGTAAATAAAATATTTTTCTAGAATATGATAGACCATATCCTAAATATCGTTTCTAAGATGATTTCCATAATTTCTGCATTTAGACAAGGGGTTCTACGAGTTGACGAAAAAGCTTGACAGTTCAATTTACTACTCGCTAAGGATTCAGTTTTTGATATTAGATTGCGACTACACCGCAAGATAATCTACTCATTTTTCAGGCATTAACAGGGTATGACTCTAATAGTATTTTAAAGTTGGTTTCGCGACAATTGGCTTTTATCCGAAATGTTTTCTATATAAACGATCATTAGGGTTTAACATGATCGTATTTCATCTTTGCACAACAATAAGGTATTTTTGTATAAACAGCAAGAGAACTATTTTTCAAGGCTGTTGGATTTGGTTTCGTCAAATTTAGAGTTTATTTGTGATAATTATAGCTATTCCTATTTTTCAAGTATTTACTCTTTGGCTATTAAACATTAACTGTTTCATATAGTAAACTTTAAATATTATTTTATATCTGAGATCCTTGCAATGTTAGGAGTACAACAAAACTGATTTGGTGATCATTTGAATTGATTTGACCTATGTTTTAACTATTCAACTTTCTATACATATATACATGCACTTTATGATTTAAGTCATCTCATACTTCTTGAGATAATTCAAATTAAGTTCATTTCTTAAGTATTTTGGCAAACTAAGGTATTCTACTGCCATGCTAATATTTATAAATCAATTTTATTTATTCTATATTTCTTTTTACTCAAATTATGTATATTTGAATTTCTAATGCGTTGATTACAATCTTTAATAGAAAGTAATTCAAACAATAATGAAATTTAAATATTTTTATATATTTGAACTCCTAGAAGCATAAGTATTTTACTAAAATTGGTATCATTCATTCTAAAGTTTATTTACAAAAACTCCATATGAAGCATGTCTTTAGCCTTTGCTTTTAAATTTGAATTTCAAATTTATCCAGTGAACATTTTCAAAATGTTATTGCATATTCTGAAACTAATTGATTTTCCATGAATATAGAAATTGATTTCACTCAAATTGGAGCTATAATGCAAAATCTACAAGCATTTGAATTGGCTTGGTTTTGTAAAATGAACTGAAAACTGGAAATACGTTTTCAAAACTGGAAGGCGCCTTTTACCGAATGAACTGAGGACCTCTTGACCGGCTGACAGACGGGTCCCTGGCAGCAATGATCAAAAGCAGAGGTGGCGTCGGGCACGGCGGCGACGGCGAAGGGGCGGCGGAATCGGTCGGGTAAGGGCACCATGAGCATCACCTAGGCAAGGCGACTAGGATGGTGGAACCCATTCGGCCGGAGATGGAGCGGAGAGGTGCGCCACCGGTGGCCTGCGGCGGAAAGAGAGGTGGCTCGTCGGAGAAGAAGAAGGAGCGACTTTCGGTTGAATCGGTAGCATTTCAGGCATCAGTGAGTCCAGAGCTTTCCATTTTTGCGGTTGGTTTGCTCGGAGATGCGGTGGTTTGGGCCGTCACCGTCGGCCGACCGTGGGGAAGAAAGTCGAGGGGTGCGGCGGCGCAGAGGGCAAGAAGAGCGAGTCACTCGAATTCGAGTTTTCCCCTCTTTTCGGGTCTTCCAGCGAAATGGCGAAGAAAAGATGATTTTGGTTTGATCGTCGGTTCTGGGAGTGAATGAGGAGAAGGGGAACTCAATGTGATGGCACACAAGTATTTATAGCCGGAGAAAGCTTGCTTCACAGTATTTGAACCCGAGCTGAATTGCGGCTAGCTCTACTCCCGCTCGGTGATGAGGCGCACATCTTCTTGCCGGCAAGAAATGACACGAGGTTGATCGGGTATGGCGCTCGGCTTTCAAGGATGAACGTGGCTGCACGGATCGCTCGGGTGGCGTGAATCGCGAGAGGCGCAGAGAGGCGGCAAGACTCGGGCGCTCGGTCGGCAGGCAAGCGTCGCGCGAGAAGAAGGAGAGGGAAAAGAGAGGCGCGGGTGACGAGCGGGACCGGGTCCACTGGCGATGGCTGGGCGATTTCTTCGATCCATCGTGGTGGGGCCCACACTGCAATGAAAGAACTCGGTGAGGAGATAAACTTCACGCAGACAGCTCCATGTGAGCATTAAAATCACTACCAAATCAGTGTGTAATTTTGTAAAACTTTTTTACCGAACTCTACTGGTAGTCTTCTTACTTCAGTAAAAATTTAGGTTAAAATAGCTTACAATGAATTGATTAAAATTCTGACACTGTACATCACTCAAAATTTCCATTTCGGATTTGTATTTTTTTAAAGGTTCAAACCTCATTATTTATTTTTACAACTTTTATGAGGGGTTATAACTATCTCAAGGATGTTTCTGCAAATTTCTCAAGTCAAAATATCAAGTTAATATTTTATAAAAATTCTGACATTAGGATTTCTAGTTTTTAATTATTTCTATTTTTGAATTATTAGAGGGCTTTTCCCACATTATCAAATCCTGATATTTTTTCCAGAGATAAAATCTACCATGAGGGTGTTGTGGTAATTTTTCCAGATTCAGATAAACTTAGAATATTTTTCATTAATTCTGGCTTGTACTATTTTTAGTCAAAAAGAGGTGTCATTCATTTATTTACCCATTTTTCTGTGCATGAAAATTTTACTTTTTACCATTTTTCCAAATTTTTACTTTTACCATTTTAGCTTTTTACCATTTTTTATTTCATAATTCTATTTGTTGGACTTTTCATACAAAGCATGAATCCAAGAAAAATTCAATAAAAACCAATAACACCAAGAAAACCCAGAAATAATTATATTCAAATCCAAAATATTTAATTTCCTATTATTGTATTTTCGGGATGTTACACGCATGCATGAAACGTTTTGATAAACCAAATGAAAATTAAATAATGGGATCAATATGATCAAAGGGGTTGCTTGCCTTGTTTAATTGATGATTACGATGAAGTCGTGGTCGTAGCTGACAATGTCGATGATGGGGCTAATGATGCCGAGTTCTACGCGTCGTTCACGGAAATATAGCAATAATGAACTTTAATAAGGGCACAAAGAAGACCGACAGAAAATTAAATAAAGAGTTGCTATAAGAACGGACGCAGATTCTTTTATAGATTATTTATTCTTATTTTATGAATTCAAGAGGCTAAAATTATGTATTATTGTATGGATTAATAAAAGTAAACATTAGTTAAAAGTTTCATAAACAACTATTTATTTACTGCGCTTTCAACGACCTTATCACTTAAGGGTTTTGAGCTAGCAAGATACTGATGCAAAGCAAGATGAAATTAGAATATTTTTCCATATTATGGTAGTATTAACTTTGTAGAGCATTACTAAACTGATTTTGTAAATTTTTGTGTTTAGACGAGATATTTTATTTGCTGTTGAAATAGCATTTATGACCAAAAAGTTAACATTGTAACTCGATAGATTCGCTTTTCATTTGCGGATACACTACACATGATTATTGATTCATTTTTCTGGTATTTGCAGGTGATGATTCTAGAAGTATTTTAAAACAAATTTTGCATTACTTTGCTTTTAGCCGCGATAAATTATACATACATCTATTGTTGTGATTTGCATTTCCTTTTATTAAAAGAATGTAAACTATGTCTTATTCTAAATATTTTTACATAAATGAGCTTATACTAATTCCATAAGCTTATACAAAATGTTTAATTATTTTATGAGTTATTATATACTTTTTATTAATGCTATATTAGTTCTTATGGATATTTGTAAAGCAAATAATTTAAAATTAAACCAAAAATTAAATGTTCTTGCATATTGAGCTAATTATGGTCTCAGCATCACATAAACATTTATTTTATTATTTTAAGAGTTATATTGCACAATCATTGCATTCTTAAATATTTAATATATTGAGAACAACTTTTTATAGAAAATAATTCAAACATAGATGATATTTAAATATTTTTATATATTTGGATTCCTGGTAATCTAATGATTCCAATAAAATTGGTTTCATTAAATTCTTAGATCATTTGCATTATTTATATACATAGCCTATCTTTTATCCTTTTCTTTAAATTTGAAATTCAAATTTGTCCAGAGTTCATATTCCAATTATTCTTACATATTCTGAGAGTACTTGATTTTAGATGAATATATAAATTTGTTTCAGTCAATTTGGATTAAAGATGAACAAGTTATACATATAAGAAGTTAGCTCGGTTTTGGAAATTCAAAGAAAAATAGAAAATATGTTTTCTTACTGAGAAGGCGTCTTTTCGCGTTGAACTGGCTCACCTTGAGTCACTGCCAACTGGGGCCCGCCGGTCAGAGACTCCACAACAGAGCTTGACGTAGGGCTTACCGGCAATGGAGCTCCGGCGAGGCTCCAACGAAAGTGAGGGCAGAGGGAGCACGAGCTCAACAAGGCGCATCCGAAGGTGGTACCAATTCGGCCAGAGGAGGTCCACGGTGAGCTGCCACCGAGGTGTAGCGGCGGCGGTCATGGTGGTCAAGCCGCGTCGGCAAAACGCGACCGGTCAGACGACATGAGTTCCGGATATAGCATCTACGAGTCATTATTATTCCATTTTACCTTCTTTTAGGGTCGGAGGTGGTTCGGTTGGGCCGCCATCATGCGCGCGTGATCGGGAAGACAGAACAATGATGGCGGTCTTCTGGGTGAAGAACCTTCAAGATTTTTGAGGGCTTTTGGTTCTTGAGGCTTGTTGATGCTACGGTCTAAATTAATTTGGATTTGGTTGAGTGCTTCATCCGAATTTTGTTCTTGCCCGAGCTCTGGAGCTCTCGAAAATGGCAGAATTGGGGGATGAATCAAGGTGTTTGGCTCGAAGGAAAGAAGAGGAAGTAGAGGGGGATGATGAGTGGCTTCCTGTGAACTCAGGGGCGCAATTTATAGGCGAAGGGGGAAGGGTAAGCCCTGCCCAGGTTGCGAGCTCGGCGGGATGAGCTCTCGACACAGCACAGGGAGAAGTACGGCTGGACTCCGGGAAACACGGTGAGGACGACCGCGTGGCAGGGGCGTGGCACGGGAGCATTGGCCGGGCGACGCAAACTGCAGAGAGTGACGTGGGCTATAGTTCGCGCAAGCTTCGGCTCTGCTCCGTGGCGCCAGCGTCGAGAGGATGTAGAAGGAGGAAGCGGAGGATGACAGGCCTGCCAGCACCCGAAGCCGGGTCCACATGGCAGCGAAAGAAGGGTGGACTTCAAGCAAATCTTCAGATCAGAGTGAAGATAAGTTCTTTGAATCAGTTGGGTTTCATGTCTGAAATTTAATGAGGATTTTAATACACGTACTAGAGATGATGAATATTATCCTGTAAAATTGTCAGCTTGAGATATGATAGATTTTATAAAAAAATCTCACAAGCTACTGTGCACAAAATTGTGTTTTCTGTTTTATATTTATCAGAGGACTTATATCTTACTAAAACTTTTTGAAACTTTTTGTATGAGTTTATCTTGACTATATAAGTCTACAGTAAAAATTTCAGTTTAATATATTTTGTATTAAATTTATAAAAATTCTGATATTCCGATTCTTTGATTTTCAGAAATTCTGTTTTTGAATTTTAAATATATTAAATTAATTATTTATTTTTAATATTTTTACTGTATGTGACTATATACAGGGTGAAGATAATATAAAAAAAATTCACATCAAATTTATGTCAATTTAATTCTGACATAATTACTATTACTAGTCATGATTCATTAATTAGGCATTTATTGTATATAATGATTGCTTGGCTTAAAAAAAATTCAGAAGTAGGACTATAGAGATCTCTCAAGATTAGGCAGGGATTTTTATAATTTTTATTAACATAATCTTTTATTATTGTTATTCATCTATTACTTATAAAGGTTTCCCATTAGAGCAAAAATCAAGGAAAATCCAGAAAAATCAGAAAATGCAGAAAAAGCATTAATAAATATAATTAAATTATAAAATTTAATTTATCATTTTATTTTAATTTTTGGGATGTTACAAATCTACCCCCCTTACAGAAATCTCGTCCTCAAGATTTGGCGAGGGCTAGAAGAAGTCTGGGAATTCTTTATGCAGATGATCTTCATGTTCCCATGTGGCTTCGTCTTCTGTGTGGTTGCTCCATTGAACTTTCAGCATCATGTGGGACTTGTTCCTCATGTGGCGTTCTGCTTCTTCAAGAATACGGATTGGACGCTCTCGATAGGATAGATCAGGCTGAAGATCAATATCTTGTCGATTGGTGAGCTCAGAAGGAAGACGGAGGGACTTCTTGAGTTGGGATACATGAAAGACATTGTGAACTTCAGATAATTGAGGTGGCGATTCCAACTTATATGCCATTTGTCGGCGTTTCGAGCACCGGCAAGTAAATTTGTAAGTCTTAAGGGGCCACGCGTTCCCTCTCCCTGAATGGTTAGACTCGGAAGCCCAAGGTGTATACTGGTTCGGGCCGAATGTCCCTACTCCAGTTCGTGTGGTGGTATTGTATTGCTTTTGGTGCAAATGGCTGCACAACGTTTACAAGAAAGAACTCGTCCTTCCTCTTTTTCTCTGTCCCCCTCGTCAGGGGCTCCTGCCCCCCCTTTATATAGTAGGAAAGGGCAGGTTACATTGAGAATTGGGAAAGGGGAGGTGGCCTATGCTAAGAGCTTTGGTCCTTCATTCTAGCGACTGGTCACTGCCTGCCTTGCCCACGCCGGGTCGGTAGTCCTGTTGGGCAGGGCAGTTAGCCGCTTCATCGGGAAATGACGCACCTGCCTTCTGTGAGCCTGACGAGTGTTGACGTTGCAGTGTATAACGTTGGTACTGCCTCGGGAGGGAGCGTGCCTTCGTATTGTACGTGACTGGTTGATGGGACCGGAAGCTTGACTTCAGCAGCCATTTATGCCATCTTGGGAAAGAGCCACCTGCTCCCGTACAGTCACTTTGATTGTCCCCGTCCGTGGGGCACGCGGCCGTAGACCGGTGGAGGCTTTGACACGCGACCCTTGGCGGAGGTTGCCTTAATTTGGTCGGAGTCGGGGGATCCCGACCCGCCGTGGGGGTCGGGAGCCCTACTTGGTCGGGGACGCTCGTCCTGATCGGTCGGGGAGGGGCGTCCTTTGTGGTCCCACGGGTCCTTTGGTCGGTAATGGGCTTGGGGCAGCCTGCTTGTTACCCTGGGCCGTTGGGGTACCCCTGGTATGAGTATTCGTCACCATCTCTCCCATCTTCTCAAGAATTCGATATGGTCCAATGTATCGAGGAGCTAGCTTTCCACGGACTTGAAAGCGACGAACTCCGCGGAGTGGAGAAACTTTTAGATAGACATGATCATCTATTTTGAAGCTGAGTTCACGCAGACGATTGTCGGCATAACTCTTTTGACGAGACTGGGCTTCCTTCAATCGACTTCTGATCATATCTACTTGCTCTTGGGCTTCTTGGATAAGATTTGGGCCGAAGAATTTTCTTTCCACAACTTCAGACCAGAAAAGAGGAGTTCTGCATTTTCTCCCATATAATGCTTCAAATGGCGACATTTGAATACTGGCTTGGAAGCTATTGTTATAGGAGAATTCAGTAAATGCTAGACTTTTCTCCCAATTAGTGCTATATGATAGCACACAGGCTCTGAGCAAGTCTTCCAGGATTTGATTTATTCTTTTAGTTTGCCCATCTGTCTGAGGATGATAAGCTGTACTGAAGTTTAATTTAGTCCCCAGCAGATTGTGCAAACTTTCCCAGAAATGAGAAGTAAATTGAGAGCCTCGATCAGATACAATAGTTTTGGAACACCATGCAGACGCCAATATTATCCATGTACAATTCTGCAAGTTTGTCCCCATGATATGTTGTTTTGACTAGAATGAAATGAGCCACTTTTGTTAACCGATCAACAATGACCTATATAGAATCATTTCCTTTCCGAGTCTTGGGCAGACCGGTAATAAAATCCATACTGATATCTTCCCATTTCCACTCAGGAATTTGCAGGGGCTGAAGGAGACCAGCAGGACGTTGATGCTCGGTTTTGACTCGCTGGCATACGTCACATTCTGCAACATATGCGGCAATTTCCTTTTTCATACCGAGCCACCAATATTCTTTTTTGAGGTCTTGGTACATTTTTGTGCTCCTAGGGTGGATAGAAAGAGGAGATTCATGAGCCTCCATTAGAATCAACTTTTTGAGTTCAGGATCATCAGGGACATATATACGATTTCCTTGCATAATTACTTCATCTGAGCTTTCAGAGAGTTCAGATTCAATACCTTCTTTCAATTGTTTCCTGATTTTGGCAATAGCTTCATCCTTGAGTTGAGAGGCTCTTATATGGGTTCTGAGAGTTGGCTGCACTTCTAGAGTAGCAACATAGCCTTCCTCAACTAAACCCAAATTGAGTCTTTGGAATTCATTTTGCAACTCAGATTGGTCGGAGATGAAAAGACAATGGAGTTTTCGGCTGAGAGCATCGGCTACAACATTAGCCTTACCAGGATGGTAATGAATGCCAAGATTGTAGTCTTTGATCAACTCTAGCCATCTTCTTTGCCTGAGATTTAGATCTGGTTTGGTGAAGAAATATTTCAGGCTTTTATGATCTGTATAGATTTCACATCGATTGCCAATAAGATAGTGTCTCCAGATTTTTAGAGAGTGAACAACTGCTGCTAATTCCAAATCATGGGTAGGATAGTTTTGCTCATGCAGCCGAAGTTGGCGTGAAGCATATGCGACAACTTTTCCTTCTTGCATCAGTACACATCCAAGACCATGTCGTGATGCGTCGCAATATACCTCAAAACTTTTGTGGATATCAGGTATGATGAGAATTGGAGCTGAGGTTATTCTTTTCTTAAGCTCATGGAAACTAGCTTCACATTCTGGGGTCCATTCAAACTTCTTTTCCTTTTTCAAGAGTAGAGTCATTAGTCGAGCAATTTTGGAGAAGTTTTCGATAAAGCGGCGCTAGTATCCCGCTAAATAGAGAAAACTTCGGACGTTAGGAACAGATTGAGGTGACTCCCATTCTGTGATAGCTTGGATCTTTCTTGGATCAACTACAATTCCACCTTCAGATAGAATATGACCAAGAAATGCAACTTCTTTTAGCCAGAATTCACACTTCTCAAATTTGGCATAAAGTTTATGCTCGCGAAGTTTTTCAAGCACCATACGCAAATGTTGCACATGATCTTCCTCAGATTTGGAATAGATGAGGATGTCATCAATGAATACCACTATGAACTTATCCAAATACTCCATAAAGACCTTGTTCATAAGGCACATGAAACTGGCAGGAGCATTTGTAAGTCCGAATGACATTACGGTATATTAATATAATCCATAACGAGTGGTGAAAGCAGTTTTTGGAATATCCTCGGGTTGAATTTTCAATTGATAAAACCCATGTCTTAGACAAATCATTGAAAATACATGAGCACCATTCAATTGATCAAAAAGATTATCGATACGAGGAAGAGGATACTTGTTGTTGATTGTGACATCATTTAAAGCACGATAATCTATGCACATGCGTAGACCATCGTCCTTTTTAGGAACAAATAGCACTGGACTACCCCAAGGGGATGATCTAGGACAAATGAATCCCTTGCTCAGCTGATCTTCGAGCTGTTTCTTTAATTCAACCAACTCGTCAGAAGGCAAACGATAAGGGCGTTTAGCGAGGGGTGCTGTTCCAGGAACAAGGTTAATGACAAACTCCATATCTCGGTCATGAGGCATTCCTGGTAGTTCATCCGAAAATACATCAGGATACTCACATACCACCAGTACTTGGCTTAGTTACACGGCCAAAGTAGAACAAAGGAAAGATTGTTGAGTTGGAGTGTTATTGGTGAAGGAAAACTGCACTTGGATTCTATTTGGGCTAAGAAGGGATATAGATCGGTTAGCACAGTCTATACACCCTTTGTGCTTGGATAACCAATCCATACCGAGAATCACATCTAATCCTGAGGTTCCAATAACAATGAGATCAGCATGAAAAGATACTTCATTAATTTCAATGCAGACTTCTAAACAGAGTCTTGAAGTTTTCATAGTTGTTCCAGGAGAATAGATTAACATCTTTGTGGGAAGAAGATCGGCTTGAAGTTCATGTTGTTTGATAAACTTCTTGGATATGAAAGAATGTGATGCACCGGAATCGAATAATACCATTGTCGATATAGAGTGAACAAGGAATGTTCCCAGTACCACATCAGGTGCATTATGAGCTTCTTCTGCTGTTACATGGTGCATACGACCATGATTGACACCTTGGCTTGAAGTAGAAGGTGGTTTAGAAACCTGTGGGCTTCTAGGCACTTGAGGTTGACTTGAGGTTTGTTGAAAATTTCTTTGGGGTTGAGGACGAGATAAAATCTAATTCTTCTTTGGACAATTTCTGACATAATGTCCACATTCACCACAATGATAGCATGAGATATTGGCCATCTTGTCTGGAACACTCAAAGACTGTCCGCCAATATTGCTAGTTGGGCGACTTGGAAGGGCTTGAGGTTGAGGAATTGAAATTTGGAACTTTTGTTGATGAATTGGAATAGAATGATGAGCATTGGGTGGCTGCCAAATGCGGGGTCTTGAAGATCCAACATTAACGGCTTTTTGTGCCAACCTTTTCCGTTTTTGGCTTTCCAATACAGCACGATGACCATGCTCTACCCAGATAGCTTTATCCACTAAAGTTTGAAAATCATGAATGTCATGAGCAACTAGCGTCCATTTGATTTCGTCACTTAAGTGTTCTCAAAAGTGCTCAATTCTTCGAGCTTCATCTGACACTTCGGAAGGAGCATAACGAGAAAAATGATTGAAGCGGTGTAGATATTCCATTACTGACAAATTTCCTTGCTTCAATTCCATAAATTCTCATTTCTTGATTTCAATGATACTCACAGGAATGTGATTCCAGCGAAAGGCTTCTTTAAATGCTATCCAAGATATAATTTGACCTTCAGGGAGAATTGCTTGATGGTTCTCCCACCAGATTGTTGCAGCTCCTTGCAGCTAATATGAAGTATAGAGGACCTTCTCATGGTCACTGCACTGGGCAATGGCCAACTTGTTCTCGATAGAATGAAACCAATCATCAGCATCAAGAGGTTATGCTGATGAGGAAAAAGTCGGTGGTTGAGTTTTCAAAAAATCTCTCAACTTGGAGTGGTGCGGTGCGCTACTATCTCCATCCCTAGTGAAGGTTGCGCTAAGGTTGGTAGTATTTTGCACCATTTGCTGGAGTAGGAGTGCATCAGACTGACATCCTTGCTCGATCATTGCCAGGACTTGAATCATAGATGGGGGTTCGGGCGGTTGTCCTTCAGAATTAGCTTCACTTGAATTTTGAGAAGGAGGGGGTGTTTCTTGATGAGCATTGCGTCAAGAGGTAAATGATCTGGTGGCTGGATGCTGCGGATTAGGTTGGACTAGAGTTGGAATACTGTCCCTTGCAGGCTGAGAACTTTGAGTGACCTCATTCTCCATTAATTTTCTTAAGGACTTTGTTTTAGGCATCCTGCAACAAGGATCAAGAGGAGATAAGATATTTAGATGAGTTTTTATTGGGTTATTAGGTAACGTTTTATTCCTTAAAATCTTTTTTTAAGGGGTCGTCACATCGTGAAATTTTAACCCAACATTAAATATTCACGAGTGCATCCCAGGAAGCAATACAAAAAGTTTTCAAGCAAAGCACACAAATTGAACTAATATACAGGGGTTCTAAATAGCTTAGTCTATTAAGTTTCTTATTCGACTTATCGATACAAGTCTTCATGGGGTGACATCCATTTCTTCGAAGTAGTTGATGTAGAAATCGGAGTCTCCGTTGGTCGAAGATTGTTTAAGGAAAGACGAGTTTAATTGAAATGAAAGTAGAGGTAGGAGTAGGAACTTAGGACAAGGGAAAGTATAGCAATGACTACAATTTGCAAATATAGTAATTTTAAAATTAGAATTTTGAAAGTGACTCATCCTTAACACTAACGACTATTCAATCTAGGGTTTATTCTACGGTCAGTATAGCTCTGATACCAACTGTAGCAACCCCCATTTTTGCATAAATGCAAAAATGAAAATCTCATGTGCATTCCGTACTAGTCCCATGATTAGTAGTTAGTACGCACATTTTCAACAATTGGAATCACAAGCATACAACATTATATTAAAGCGGAAGCTATTTGTACATGGTATTCATACAACTCAGAGTATATATATATATATACAGCACAGAGAAGCAAAGTCTTGTAGTGTGCCCATCCAACCCTCAGGCAACTGACAAGGCATAAATCCCTAAAAAGATCACTTCGTTAGAATTCCCGCATCCTGCGACAAAAAGTAAACCTTCGGAGCTTCGCTAACTTTTTCCACCTAAAATAATAGAATAATCAAGGTTGAGTACTTTCGTACTCCACAAGACTTAAGTGGTATTTGCAAATGCAATGATGCAAGTTGAATCAAAGGAGGCTTCTAGGTTAATATTTTTGCATAAAGAAGAATTTAATTTGTAAATCAAGTTGTCATTTGCAAACGGGATTTAATAAAGCAAATTTGACTGATAAGAAATAAATAAAGCATAAGTAATACTCACAGCCCTTCGTGAGCATTGAATAATTCAATGATCCAATAATCCATTCGTGCCATAACCATTCCTTTGCCAACACATAATCATTCATCCAATAATCCAATCATGAAGCCCAACAATGTCGGTCCTTTGACATAAAGTAACAGTTGCGAAATAAGGTTCAAACCAAAACCCACTTTTAGAAAATACCAAAGCATTTAACTAGTGCCAGTTCACCAAGTTTACCATAACCGCGGGTATGGCTAGTCGATTAGATTTACACTCTGCAGAGGTGTACATCTTTACCTACAAGAAATGTCTGACTCTTTGAGCAATCGATATTTAGCACACTTCCTTTGGTGTGCCGCAGAGAGTCATAACATAACCGTTACATTACATATATATAACTTTGCACCAGCACCGGTGACGAAAAACCCTTGCTATGGCAGAAGAAACACACATATATAAAACAGGGTATCTTCATCATCATCATCATAAAAATAGTCGGGCACCGTTTCTCCCCATAGCAAGGCGTACACCATTATATCAGCAAATGTTGCTCCCAACACCTCGGTGTGGGCACCCCTTCGAGCAAACCTTAAAAGGAGAGCTCGTACTACTTCGGCCTACCAATGTGCAAAGTTAAATCTACATAACTTAATAGGTTAAGGCTGCCCATAACAGCACCTGTGGTTGTACGAATTTATCTTGGATCATACAACACTATGTTCGGTCCTTAATTCGACACGGGCAATAATCTCTCCCTACACTACGTACAAGTCCATCTCTTGCACAACCGGCTATTGCCAATAATTGCCCGCATCTAAACCATAGTTTTTATTTTGGGGGTTTTTAGTCAAAATACCAACAAACGAAATCATGTCATAACCAACCTTTTTCAATTCTCCAGAATCAATTTTGATCTGATCATCTTCAACGTTGGTTCTAAAGCATGGCTAAGCATGGTTAATATTTTCATATACTTGTAACAATGATACTGTGTAATTACAAGACGCTTAGCATATGTAATATTAATGTGTATGGATGTGATTTCAATTTGTAATCTGTGCGTGCTAGCCACTGATCATGGGACTAGTACTGTGAACACGGGGAGGGGAGCCCATTGTTGATATTTATTATCAAAAATGGGAGCCTTACAATACCTAAGTTGACATTATGTATTGTCTAACCCATTTATATGGTTATCAAGATTCACATGTCCATACTTATCAGGGAAGTTTCATGAGACAACATGTATATCTACCAGTAGCACAAAATAGCGTATTTACAGAAAATAAACGCATGCATGAAATGTTTTGATAAACCAAATGAAAATTAAATATTGGGATCAATATAATCAAAGGGGGTGCTTGCCTTGCTTAATTGATGATTACGATGAAGTCGTGGTCGTAGCTGACAATGTCGATGATGGGGCTAATGATGCCGAGTTCTACGCGTCGTTCACGGAAATATAGCAATAATGAACTTTAATAAGGGCAAAAAGAAGACAGACAGAAAATTAAATAAAGACTTGCTATAAGAACGGACGCAGATTCTTTTATAGATTATTTATTCTTGTTTTATGAATTCAAGAGGCTAAAATTATGTATTATTGTATTTATATTTTTGAATTCTAGATGCTAAAATTATTTGGATTAATAAAACTAAACATTAGTTAAAGGTTTTGTAAACAACTATTCATTTACTGCGCTTTCAACGACCTTATCACTTAAGGGTTTTGAGCTAGCAAGATACTGATGCAAAGCAAGATGAAATTAGAATATTTTTCCAGATTATGGTAGTATTAACTTTGTAGAGCATTACTAAACTGATTTTGTAAATTTTTGTGTTTAGATGAGATATTTTATTTGCTGTTGAAATAGCATATATGGCCAAAAAGTTAACATTGTAACTCGACAGATTCGCTTTTCATTTGCGGCTACACTACACATGATTATTGATTCATTTTTCTGGTATTTGCAGGTGATGATTCTAGAAGTGTTTTAAAACAAATTTTGCATTACTTTGCTTTTAGCCGCGATAAATTATACATACATCTATTGTTGTGATTTGCATTTCCTTTTATTAAAAGAATGTAAACTATGTCTTATGCTAATTTTTTTTACATAAATCATCTTCTACTGATTCCAGAACCTTATACAAAATGTTTAATTATTTTATGAGTTATTATATACTTTTTATTAATGGCTATATTAGTTCTTATGGATATTTGTAAAGCAAATAATTTAAACTTAAACCAAAAAATAAATGTTTTTGTATATTGAGCTACTTATGGTCTCAGCATCTTATAAAAATTTATTTTATTATTTTAAGAGTTATATTGCACAATCATTGCATTCTTAAATATTTAATATATTGAGAACAACTTTTTATAGAAAATAATTCAAACATAGATGATATTTAAATATTTTTATATATTTGGGTTCCTGGTAGTCTAATGTTTCTAATAAAATTGGTTTCATTAAATTCTTAGATCATTTGCATTATTTATATACATAGCCTATCTTTTATCCTTTTCTTTAAATTTGAAATTCAAAATTGTCTAGAGTTCATATTCCAATTATTCTTGCATATTCTGAGAGTACTTGATTTTAGATGAATATAGAAATTTGTTTCAGTCAATTTGGATTAAAGATGAACAAGTTATACATATAAGAAGTTAGCTCGGTTTTGGAAATTCAAAGAAAAATAGAAAATACGTTTTCTTACTGAGAAGGCGTCTTTTCGCGTTGAACTAGATCACCTTGAGTCACTGCCAACTGGGGCCCGCCGGTCAGAGACTCCACAACAGAGCTCGACGTAGGACTTGCCGGCAATGGAGCTCCGGCGAAAGCGAGGGTAGAGGGTGCATGAGCTAGACAAGGCACATCCGAAGGTGGTACCGATTCGGCCAGAGGAGGTCCACGGTGAGTTGCCACCGAGGTGCAGCGGCGGCGGTCATGGTGGTCAAGCCGCACCGGCAAAACACGACCGGCCAGACGAGATGAGTTCTGGATATAGCATCTACGAGTCATTAGCATTCCATTTTACCTTCTTTTAGGGTCGGAGGTGGTTCGGTTGGGGCTGCCACTGTGCGCCGTGATCGGGGAAGACAGGCAACAGCGGCGGCGGTCTTCTGGGTGAAGAACCTTCAAGATTTTGAGGGCTTTTGGTTCTTGAGGCTTGTTGATGCTACGGTCTAAATTAATTTGGATTTGGTTGAGTGCTTCATCCAAATTTTGTTCTTGCCCGAACTCTGGAGCTCTCGGAAATGGCGGAATTGGGGGATGAATCAAGGTGTTTGGCTCGAAGGAAAGAAGAGGAAGTAGAGGGGGATGATGCGCGGTTTCCTGTGAACTCAGGGGCGCAATTTATAGGCGAAGGGGGAAGGGTAAGCCCTGCCCAGGTTGTGAGCTCGGCAGGATGAGCTCTCGGCGCTGCACAGGGAGAAGTATGGCTAGACTCCGGGAAACACGGTGAGGACGACTGCGTGGCGGCGGCGTGGCACGGGAGCATTGGCCGGGCAACGCAAATTGCAGACGCGGGCTGCAGTTCGCGCGAGCTTCGGCTCTGCTCCGGGGCGCCAGCGTCGGAAGGATGTAGAAGGAGGGAGCGGAGTATGACAGGCGGGCCAGCACCCGAAGCCGGGTCCACATGGCAGCGAAAGTAGGGTGGACTTCAAGCAAATCTTCAGATCAGAGTGAAGATAAGTTCATTGAATCAGTTGGGTGTCATGTCTGAAATTTAATGAGGATTTTAATACACGTAATAGAGATGATGAAGATTATCCTGTAAAATTTTCAGCTTGAGATATGATGTGTAGATTTTATAAAAAATCTGACAATCTACTGTGCACAAAATTGTATTTTCTATTTTATATTTATCAGAGGACATATATCTGACTAAAACTTTTTGAAACTTTTTGTATGAGTTTATATTGACTATATAAGCCTTCATTAAAAATTTAAGCTTAATATATTTTGTATTTAATTTATAAAAATTCTGACATTCTGATTCTTTGATTTTCAGAAATTCTGTTTATGAATTGTTAAATATATTAAAAATAATTATTTATTTTTAATATTTTTACTGTATGTGACTCTATCCAGGGTGAAGATAATATAAAAAAAATTCACATCAAATTTATGGCAATTTAATTCTGACATAATTACTATTACTAGTCATGATTCATTAATTAGGCATTTATTGTATATAATGATGACTTGGCTTAAAAAAATTCAGAAGTAGGACTCTAGAGATCTCTCAAGATTAGGCAGGGATTTTTATAAATTTTATTAACATAATCTTTTATTATTGTTATTCATCTATTACTTATAAAGGTTTCCCATTAGAGCAAAAATCAAGGAAAATCTAGAAAAATTCAGAAAATGCAGAAAAAGCATTAATAAATATAATTAAATTATAAAATTTAATTTATCATTTTATTTTAATTTTCGGGATGTTACAATGTCCAAATCCAATTCTCGAATAGTTGAGAAATTAAAACATATTTAAATTACAGCAAAACTAATTTTGAATTGAATCTTTTTCTTTACTAATTGAAGACTCCTTCAGGAGCCCTCACGTTAATCCTGGGTGAAAAAACCTAGAAATTTTCACATTAATCGGAGAAGAGAATAAAAGCTAGAAATTACCACATTAATCGAGAAAAAGAAAAGATCTAGACCATCAATCTTGTGATCTTAATTATATGATGGTTGTAATTACTTTATGTATCTATAACATTATGGATATATTGAACACCTCATGTGTACGGATCAAATTGTAGGAACACAATTCGTACCATATACTCTGGCCAGCCGGTGGTTATATGAATAAAATTGAATTGGACTCCATCACGGAATTTCTGTTGTCATGTGTATCTTCAAAAGAAATAAAAAAATTTAGAGTAACGCTGTATCAAACATGGTAAGAAAAGAAAGTAAATTACATGCTACATGCACGCAGTCAGACACGTCAATCAATATATTCATAATACAAGTGCTAACATGCATCATCATGATTTGATTTTCTCGGGGACAAACCAGAGTCAAGACCTACATTAAAGCTAGGAGGTAAGAAAAAAAGACTAGAAATTCTCAAGTTAATCCTACGAAAAGGAAACATCTAGATCCTCTGATTTTCTATAGCAATATAACATATGGCTAAGATATATATAGCAATTCGGAGTTAATCTTACAAAAATTCATTAACATTAAAAGCTTTATCGAATATCTAGTCGTGCGAACGCATGGGTTGATGACCGGTCTATACTAATTAGAGGTTTTTCTATAAACCCTCACGTTAATCCTAGATATAAAAGGCTAGAAATTCCCATATTAATCGAAGAAAAAGGGCTAGAAATTCCTACATGGATCAAAAAAGGAAAAACATGCATGTATGCTTAAATTACAACTCGTGCAAAACTTTATGCAAAACATTAAGAAAGAATTTATCTTTATCTTTATATCTACTAATTTCAGACCCTCCTAGAAGACTCCACGTTATGCCTAGAAGGGGAAAAGGCTAGAAATTTCTCCATTAATCTAAGAAAAAGAAAAATTGCTAGAAAGTCCTACATTAATCAGAAAAAATGATTCAATCCGTCCAAGTGCTAGATCTAACCACGATGATGGCTCAGATTTATTGGATTCCTAATGCTATGCTTTATTATTGCAGTCTGTAACAAACATGACATTTTAGATATGTAACAAACATGGACTCTCATGTTTTCCTGCCTGTAGTCTAATACATGGAAAAGAATAAAGAAACCAAGTTATGCATACATATAGCCTGTATGTGCTCAGAAACGTCTCAGAGAAGGTACTCCATGCTCGGCAACAATTTTTTATCTTTCTTATCTCTACAATTTATATTCACACACAAACATTTATGTGTAACCCTATTAAAATTTATATTCCAATAGGAGATGGTGTATAGTAATATGGGAAAAGTAGATCAACTTGGTTTCCAATGCAATAAGAGCCGGAATCGACTTAAACTTACTTCCTTTCATTAGCCATTCCAAAAATACAAGAAAAGCATCTCATGTGTATGCAACTAAGATTAAATTTGAAATAAATAATTTTATAATTACACTTAATAAAAACAAAACTAATCTAAATTTGAATTAATCTCGGAAGTAAAATTAATTTTAATGAATAAATTAAATTCACAAGTATAATTAATCCCAGAATATGCAAAACTTCTACTAAAAGAAATCCAAATATATATGCAAGTAAAATCAAATTTGAACCATATAATTTCAATTTTTCACTTAGTTTCAGAATTAAAATTATTTTTTAAAAAACAAAAAATATGTAGGAAATAAAATTAAATACTAACACATTGAAGCACCTCTCTTAAATGTAACCGTATAATTAATCTTGCAACTCATATTAAGTTCTCGAAAAATTAATAATGGTATCTATATAATTAGTCTAAGAATGTTTGACTGCATGTTTAACAAGATTTCTAATAATAAATTTTGATACCTTAGAATTAGATAATAAAAAAGTACATCACATTAAATTTACTTGTCGTACAGGTGCACGGGTTGATGACTAGTTGCGTTAATTATGCAAGCTTCGTGAAGGCAACTTCTTTGTCTCATAGGCATCCTTTGAACTTTTGAACAAACAATTATATTGAAAGTAAATTATAGCAAATCATGTCCTATTGCTATCAATGTGAAGGAAGACAGAGTAAATCTTTTCTCTGGAGTCACTGGTTGTAAAACAGGGACATTGCTTTTCACATATATGGATCGAGAAGGCTCTGCCTGCTCAAGCTATCTTTCATATGGAGGACCACCTACTACATGTGCATTCTCAAACGTCTAACTACAGTCATTGAGACGATTGATAGAGCTACAAAACACTCTCTCGTGAGGTTATGACATCAATGCTAAAGGAAAATATTTGGTAGCCTAAAACAAATTCTGCAAACCAAAGAACAAGGGAAGCCTGGGGGTAATTAATCTGAGGTTGCGGAATGTGACCCTTCTGATGAAGAATCTTCCTGTAAGTTTTACAATAGACATGATCTTCCTTGGGTAAAACTCAACAGGAACAAATATTACACCTGTTCAATTCCATATGCCTCCATAGAAAAGGGATCTTTTTGGTGGAAGGATATTATCAGTCTTCATACTTACTATGCAAGAATTGAACCCTATCAGATAGGATATGGGCATTCGATCAGTTTCTGGGACAACCCCAATTACACGCAAATTGGATTTAGAAAAGCAAGTTTGTCAGGAAGCTCAAAGTCTTCGCTTGGCTTTTGATCAAACTTGGGCTTAACAAAAAGAATTTGCGTGCGTGCTCTGACAACGCAATGTAGAGGAAACATCCAAGCATCTTTTCTTTGAGTGCAGCTTCATCAGAAGATGTTGGCGAGGTAGACATAATAATTCAGTGTAATATCCCAAAAAATTTATGGGTGAATTAGTGAAACAAAAGTAAACTGCTTTTTTTTAACACGGCCTAATGGGCCACTAGTTAGGAAAATAAGCCTGAACCGAAGTCTAATAAGGATCAGAGTCTTGTCAAAACCCACGCCGTGCATGCTGCGCAAATCCTTGCTTTGCATATCAATGCCGCGGCTACCGAGCGGAAGAAAGGTCGCCGCGCCTTAGCCCTGCCATGCCCCCGAGGCCCCGCTGTTTGCCTTTTACTCCTGCGCGCATGTCCCCGTCGCTGCCGCTGCCGATGCGTGCCTACATGGCCACCGCTGCTGCATGCTGCCACTGCGGCTTGGTAGCTGGTCTTGATCCGAATCCTGGCAGGGCAAAGAAACAAAAAGGACATTGTAGGCCGTCTTGTGTAGTTTTTAGATCATGTATGGTTTTCTATATTTGGGCTTCTGGATTAGGAGTTGCGGTCGTTCGACCGTCGAGAGGGAAGTTATCTGGCGGGAGGGAAAATTAAGAGTGTTATTGCTATGTTAATGCATGATATGTACTGTTATGGCATATTATTAAGTTGTGTTATCATTCCGTAGGAGGTGTTGCTTCGGGGTTGACACCAGCCACTCATCACTACTCCCTCCGTTCATTTTTATAAGGCTTATTTTTTGAATTGTCTTGTTCACAAATATAAGGCTTGCATGTAGATTTAATGAGGTCTTTCCTTCTATACCCCTATTTATTCTCTCTCAACCATATGCATTTATTCATTACCACTCACACAAAGTATATCTTTCATTTTCCAAGACAATTAATTTGGGGTATCTAAGTCATTTTCTCTCATACTTTTATCAATTTCAACGTAATCTTAATCCTTGTGCCAAGTTAAAATACGCCTTATAAAAATGAACGAAGGGAGTATCTCATATGGTTAAAAAGGCAAGTGCATGGTAGAACAGTAGATGATTATTTATTTTTGCTCTTGGTTATATGGTAAATAATTATTGAAAAGCATTGCATCACTTGCATTCACATCATGAAAAGTGCACATGAGCTAGGTTAGTGAGTAAGTCATATAACTAGTCCGGAGTACATAAGCCATATTGGTGAGAAAGTTCTATAACTAGTTCGGAATGCTCTTGAGAAAGACTTACTTGGGTAGGCATCTCCATAGGATAGAGGTAGAGGGTGTATGAAAGTGCATCTAGGCACTTATGTTATTTTGGTGATTAATGACAAACGCATATAATGATAATCTATGAAATTGAGTAAATGCTTAACTTAGTGCTTAACAAATGACAAACCTCTAATATGATTATATTGCTATGAGACTAACATGTTATTGCCTAGTTAAGTATCAGTCTCATCTATTTAGAGGAAAATCAAGTGGGATGGTTAAGCAAAGATAAGGTATGCAATTTTGGTATCTATTCTATATTTGTTATTGCATTCCTTTCGTGCAAATGCATAGTGAACTCCAAGTAGCATGTTGATTATATATATGAACATTGGTTCATGTCATATTTATTTGTGCATATATATTCATTTGAGTTCATTATGTGCTTTGTTTTTAGTATGCATGTATTAACTAGAGTTAAACTTCATATTGCTATAGATTGACTTGGTGCATGCATGTCTTAGTTGTGTATCTTCTCATTCACTTCTCTTGGTAAAGTTTAATCTAGAGTTGGATCACATATTTACTCTTATTCAAAATATTATTTGCACATGTACAATTTGTGTACATTCTATCATGTGCTTCATTTAAGTAAAGACTGTGATCCTTGCCATGATTTAATTGATTCATCATATTGGCAATTATCTCTCTAGTGCATATAGATCAATTACATATTCATCATGATGTACTTAGTAGAGAACATTTCTTATGTCAAGTGTTTCCATTTATGTTGTGCTTCCTTATATGAAACACTTGTTGTAATCAATTGTTCACAAATATCAACTTGTTTATATCTATTGAGCTTTTGGGACTAATGTCTATCATAAGTGGATTGGAAAGACTTAGGTCCCGTATGTGTATGATGACCAAGGTATCTTGGAGGATGATCGTTAAGCCGAGGTCAACAAGATGGCGGTGTCACCAAGAGTTGAGGACTAAGTCAAGATCGACTTGGCGTGGAGATCGTCAGAGAGGATGATCAAGTCAAGGTTGATAGGACGAGGGTCTCATGAGGTGAATCGAGTCAAGTTGGACAAGGCGAAGATGTCATCAATTATATGGTGAAAGTCTTCATGCATCGACATTAAGAAAGAAGATGGCAAGTGACTATTTCTAGACTTATATTATCTTTGATTTAATTTGAGTCTAAGGATTGCCGTACTATTAAGAGGGATGCGATGTCGAATGACTTTTAGATGTGTCAAGTGCTCAAGTGATCCATCCTTGTAAAACTTAGAAAGAGAGTGGTGTTGGTGGTACCGGAAAGTGAGGGTTGTAGGTCTCCCTTTGATTCTTTGTGAAATCTGTGTTTATCCTTTGAGTTTTGGGTAGTGAGACCTTGTTGGTTGTGTAGTCCTCGTTCTTAGCTTTCGGTAGAGTCCAAGATCTCTGATATCGGAGTCCGGAGTCAAAAGTTATGCTCGTTTTCGTCGGGCTGCTCAGTGTTGTTCGGACAATCCGGAGTATCCGGACATTTGGTCCGGACACTCCGGGTTGACACCCTCGGTGGCTGCTCTCAGTTGGTCAAGAGTATCCGGTGTTAAGTCCGGACACTCCGGGTTGAATTAGTCCGGAGTGTCCGGGGTATTTATCCGGAGTCTCCGGGTTGTGCGCAGCTGTCTCCAACGGCTAGTTTTTGGGGGGCTCTATTTATAGTCCCATCATCCCTCATTTTGAAGAGGCTTTTTACCCTGTTGATTAGAGGTGCTATACCCTTGTTCTTGAGCCCCCAAAACACCTCTTTACCCTTAGATCTAAGTGATCCCCTTTGTGAGAAGGGTTGGGAAGAGTTTGAGGAGTGAGGTGCTAGGTTGAGTGAGTTTTGAGTTGATTGAGCACTTGATTTCATCTCCAAGCTTGTTCTTCATGAGCATTTGTTACTCTTGGAGGTTGAGGACTCCTAGACGGCTAGGAGGTCGCCTATGAGCCACCGGAGCTTTGTGTGGTTGGCCGTGAGAAGTTTGTGAAGGCCGATTCCGCCTCCGTAAGGGAAGGAATCAAAGGAGTGAAGATCGGCGAGTGCATTTGTGCATGAAGGACCATGTGGAGGTCCATCCATGTTTGTGATGAGTATTTGACTTTATTTGAGCAAGGTGTGCTCAAGTTTGAGTTTGATTTGGATTGATTTTCAAAATGAAGCAATTTTAGTTGTCTCTGCCAGGAGTGGCAGTACCGGTCGTATGGACGCGGTAGTGATGAGTTGGATGGTTTATTGCACATCTTTGTGGGCATTGCTATGTGAGGAGTTTCCTTGTCTTTGATGGTTGCAGGACGACGGTGCTAGGTCATGGTGAGGCGAAGGATGACCGGACTAGGCGAGGCGTCGGAGGTCCGACGGTTGGGAGATCGTCGGAAGATGATCGGAGACGGAGTCCGGGCAAGTCAAGAAGACAAGGAAAGGAGTTGATGCTAGCTAGATGCCGCGTGGATCAATGAGGGCCGTCGGATTGAGGTCTAGTTGATAGGTTAGCGGGTCTAGGCAGTATGCTTTGAAAACCGTGCAAGAAAACCCGGTATGTGTGTGGGTTTTGGGTTAACCCTTGCATGGCTGTGTGTGTGGGTTAATCCTATCCCTTAGATGAGTGCTCTAGGGTTGAGGGACTCATCCAAAGGTGGTAAGTGGCCCAAGAGTAGTATAAATAGGGGTGGAGGGGTAGCCTCCTTCCCTTGAAGGTGTTGAGGTTTTTGATGCTCATTTGAGCTTTGCCCACATGAATGTGAGGCTTTGTAACCTCCCCTTCCAGAAAAGAAAGTTTTATCCATCCACCTCTGAATTTATTTTGCGTATTTACATTATGTCTTTACTTTACGCAATTTAAATTCAGCATTTACTTTCCCGCAATTACATTCCCGCAATTTACTTTCAAGTAATTCGGATTTGCCTCCCCTCCTTCTAAATGCTGCTGATCTTGGATGTTTTGAGTGTGTTCATATGGTTTTACATCTCTTTTGCACTCTTGGATTGAGTAGAGAACATCTTTTCTTTCAAGTTCCAACTTTGTTCAGAACTTGTTCTTCGCGCAGCAGTCAGTGTTTGATTTTTGTAAAAATATAGAAAAATCCTTTTTGAGTGATTCTTATTGGAGGAGGTGCGGGACTCTGATATACACCTGCAGAAAAATTTTGGAGTTCACTTATTGCACTGTTTGGGCGCCATGAGGTGAAAACCGAGCCCCAAACTTTCTGCTCGAAGTTCTTGAGCATACTGTGTTCTTAGATTTTTCCTGTTTTTTATGTAAGGCTTTTGAGGAGAAATTTGGTAGAGTTATTCACGACTCTGATGCTCATAGGGAGAAATATTCTCAGAATTTTGTGAGCTGCAGAATCCTACCAACCTCCTGTGCAAATTGAGGACAAGTTCTGGAAATTCTGCTTTTGCTTTTCTGAAAGTGACTTTTGTGATTTGAATTGATGTCCTTTCTAAAAGCAAGAGTTTGAATTGATTCCTCTTTATCTTGGACACTAGACAACCAGGATTGTGACTCAAAAATCCCCACATATTTTATGGTACTTATCCATGCAAGCTTGGGGTACACATAGTTGTCTAGTTTTTCGGGTTTTTCACAATTTCCTTTGAGCGATCTTGTCGAGGTTTTTGTTGGAGTATTTTGGGGGAATTTTTATTTGCGACCATTCACCCCCCCCTCTGTTCGCCATCTCTATCCTTCAATTGGTATCAGAGCCGGTTCTGCTCTTTCTAGATCTTGACCGGTCTCAAGAGCCATGGCGACGGACAAATATTCCACCAAGCCTCCCATCTTTAATGGAGTTGATTTTCCTTTTTGGAAGTCCCGGATGGAGTCATACATCACTGCCCAGGGCTACCTAATATGGCGTAAGGTGAAACTCCGTATGAGGTTCCTGGCGATGAAAATGTCACGCCATCAATATGGTTGACGTTGAGGCGAATGCTAAGGCAAGGAACATTCTCATACTGTGGTCTTAGCCGCGGTGAGTATGATAGGATTTCTCACCTTCGCTCCGCTCACGAGATTTGGGTAACCTCGATGCTTACCATGAGGGCTCTACTCAAATCAAGGCGTGAGGCAGACCAGTTCAAGCGCGAGTATAACAAGTTTGATCAACGCTACCGGTGAGAGTCTCGACGAGTGTTTTGGTCGGTTTACAAAGATTTTGAGCGACCTCCGAGCGGTTGGTTGCATATACCCGACTCGGACAATGCTCGGCATTTCTTGACCGCACTCGACCTTCGGGTTTGGGAGATGAAGGTGACCACCATCAAGGACACCACCGACTTATCGACTCGACTCTTGACGGGCTTTATTCCCGCCTCAAGACTCATGAGATCGATGTCGTCTCTCGGAAGACGAAATCTCGATCGATGGCTTTGGTCACCGATCCCATTGGATCTTCTTCTTCCGATCCTTCTATTGGTTTCTCTCTTTCCGCCCTTTGCGAGCTAGCGATGACCAAGCTGGAAAAATTTCAGAAAATGAGCTTGCTCTTCTCGCCGCAAGTTTTCTCATGCATACAAGAGGGTGAGAGAGAGGAAGAGAGGTGGCATGATCACCGCTCGAGTGTGGTGGCCCCAACCACATTGGCGAACTGTCCCAAGCGGAGAAGGGCAAGAACGACGTTGGCGGTTCGGGCAAGAACGACTACACCGACAAGAACCGCAACAAGAAGCCTCCGGTTCGTGAACGGCGACGAGAAGAAGTACCGCAACTTCTCCAAGAACAAAAGCTCTTCCACCGCGTCCTCGCCGCGCTTGAGCGACATCAACCTCTCCGACATGGAGACATGGAGCGACGAGGCGAGGATGATCCGCAAGAGAAGAAGGGCGGCGATGACTTCTCGGCATGTGCTTCATGGCCGACACCAACGACATCGGCGACTCAGAGCTCTACAAATGATTCGGATGAGGTACCCTCCTATGACCAGCGACGTGAAGCTTTCGCAAATTAGGAAAATTTCATGCTAGAGCTAGAGCTAGGTGTACTGAGCTTGAGAAGGAAGTAGGTACCTTGACTCGGGAGTTAGCTTCACTTAGATCTTCTCCTCCCGAGTCACCGATGATTGCTCTTTGTGTGATGCTATTCTTGTGGAGTTGGAGAACCTAAGGACCATACATGATAGTGTGCTTGTTGAACTTGATGGTCTTAGGTTGAAGAATGCTAGCACTAGTTCTATTGATGCTATTCTGTTGAGGCTAGTTTTCTTCATGCTCACTCCACTCCATCATGTGCTAATTGCCCTAAATTGCTTGTCAAATTGATGCCATGAGCGAACACCTTAGAAAGCTTTCGCTAGAAATGATGAACTTGAATTGCATGCTTCTAAGGACCCAGTACTCATGTGAGGGTCAGTAAGCAACTAAAACTTGACAATGATGCTTTGAATGTCAAGTGTGATCAACTTGCTAAGGATTTACTAGTTAAGTCACAAACTGGTTGCTTCTTTGTGTGTTGGGGTTAAGGATGATGTGGATCAAATCCATGTCGAGCTTAAGAAGAAGTTAAAAGACCAAACCCTTAGGATTAGAGATGCTCCTTGCGTTTCTTGTGAGGCCCTCAAGATTGAGGCAGCCATGCTAAGGGAACAAAAAGCACGTGCTGAGAGATCTTCTCTTTCTGGTTCTTCTTCTTCCTCTCTTTCCCCCTGTTCTTCTTGTGCTTCTTTCTTCCGAGATTGCCAGTATCTTATGAGCACTCTCGAGAAGTTTGTTGGAGGCAAGAAGAAGCTCAATCTTATTCTAGACCAATCCAAGATTAGTAGATTCAATCAAGGTCTAGGATTTTATCCCTTGGAGCACGCTCGGGCGCATCCTCCCACCATTGTGCGCGGCTCCAAGAGTGGTGAGATTGTGGTAGCTCCCAGAGTGAGTACCACCATGTTTAGATCTGCTGGAGTTGTCCATAGGACTTCTGATCAGAAGGGTGTTACTCCTATTGCTTCTACCTCTAGCAAGGCGAAGTACACATGCACCTTCTGTAAGAAGGATGGTCACCTAGTAGATTTCTACTTCAGGCGCGCCAAGATCACTCGGCGTGAGCGTGTTGTCGCTCTTAGGGTATTGTGGTCATCTCCGGACTTTGAGTGCTCCTAAGACACACACCGCTTCTAGACAAAGTTAGAGAGTCGCTTTGTTTTGAGCAGCGCCCGTGACTTGGTTTTCATGCTAGTTCTTGAGTTTTAGTCCCGAGCTGTTCAGAGTCGATCTTTCCGCCGTCCTATTGATATTCCTCGTTTTTCCCATCGAGGTAGATATCGTGGCGTGAGGTGTTTTCGGTAGGAGATCCAGCAACCTTTTTCGGGATGGTCGGCTTTTGCACCACGGCGTGCCAACCCAGTTTTGACTCCTAGATTATCTACCAGAGTTGCTCCTGATCGTGTGAGAGTTGAGCGTCAGAGAGACACTCGAGTCCAGTCTTCTTCTGTGGCTGGTACTCTGAGGTGTCGTATGGTTCAGTATTGGGTTCCTAAGTCTTCACTCTATCCCAGTACTGAGTCATCTTTCTCTCTTGTGTCTTGATCAGGTTCGTCGGATGGGAAGGGCGATGTTTGGATTGTTGACTCCGGTTGTTCTCGTCATATGACCGGAGATTCTCGTTGGTTCTCTTCCCTAGTCCGAGCCCCCGGTGATGAGTTAATCACTTTTGGGGATGCATCTTGAGTAGAGTCATTGCTAAAGGTACCATCTGCATTAACAAAAATTTCATTCTTAAAGATGTTGCCTTAGTAAGTAAGCTGCAATACAATCTGCTCTCTGTTTCTCAGCTTATCGATGACTCTTTCGAGGTAAGTTTCAAGAGTAATGCTTGTAGAATCCTTGATTCATCGGGAGGGTTAGTTTATGGATTTCTAGATTTGGGAGAGTCTTTCGTGTTGATTTTTACGCTTCTTCCGGAGACTCTCTTCGATGTTTGATTGCTTCGAGTCCCGTGATCTCTCCTTCTCGCATAGGAGACTTGGTCACATTGGTTTTGATCATTTGACCCGAGTTAGCGACCACGATCTCATTCGGGTTTGCCCAAACTCAAGATGGTCAAAGACTTAGTTTGCTCTCCTTGCCGACATGGCAAGATGGTTATCGCTTCTCATCCTCCGATCATCAGTAGTGATGGTGATGCACCGGACAACTTTTACATATGGACACCGTTGGTCCGGCTAGAGTCTGATCGGCAGGAGGGAAGTGGTATGTTCTTGTCATCGTTGATGATTTTTCTAGATACTCTTGGGTATTCTTCATGGCCTCGAAGGATGAGACCTTTTCTCACTTCAGGGATTTGATCAGTAGGTTGTCTATTGAGCTCCCAGGTGCATTACGAGCTATACGCAGTGATAATGACACGGAGTTCAAGAATTCCTACTTTGAGAGTTTTTGTGTGGAGTCTGGTTTAGAGCATCAGTTTTCTTCTCCCTACGCCCCTCAGCAGGATGGCGTAGTGGAAAGGAAGAACAGGACCCTGGTTGAGATGGCCAGGACGATGCTAGACGAGTACAGTACTCCTAGGAAGTTTTGGGCTGAGGCTATAGCTACTGCTTGCCATGTTTCTAATCGCGTGTTTTTGAGAGCACATTTGCATCGCACTTCTTATGAGTTGAGGTATGGGCGAAAGCCCAGTGTGTCTCATTTTCGCGTTTTCGGTTGCAAGTGTTTTATCTTGAAGTCTAGTAACCTAGATAAGTTTGAGTCTCGCTCTTCTGATGGTATCTTTCTAGGTTACTCGACTTCTTCTCGTAGCTATAGGGTCTGGAGCGTTGATGCGCATAGGATCATAGAGACCTGTGATGTGACCTTTGATGAGGCTAGCCCAGGAGCTAGACCTGATGTTTCAGACTCTTCTTATCCCTCCGAGACCATCTTTGTAGAAGATGAGGATGATGGAGATGATGGTGTTCCACCGGATCTAGTCCCCTCTACACCTGAGGTGCCTCCTGTTTCTATTTCTGCACCTCAGGGAGACCAACCCTTGCCTTCCGACTCTCCTTGGTGAGTGGCTCGCTCCTACCTCTTCGTGCATGAGGTAGAGGCCCACTTACTCGTCCTCCCGTCATATCAGTAAAGCTCATCCACCGATCAGATCATTGGTGATCTGCTTGAGCGGTCACTCGCTCAAAATCAGTTTGTCCATTCTGCCTCCACTCTGCCTTTGTTGCCTCCTTTGAGCCGAAGGATGTTTCTCATGCATTATCCGATGAATCGTGGATTAATGCTATGCATGAGAACACGAGAACTTTGAGAGGAACAAGGTATGGCAGCTTGTCGAGCCCCATCCGGTCATAATGTCATTGGGACCAAGTGGGTGTTCAAAAACAAGCAGAGTGAGGATGGGGTTGTCATTCGCAACAAGGCTAGGCTAGTTGCACAAGGCTTTTCTCAAAGTTGAGGGTCTTGACTTTGAGGAGACCTTTGCCCTCGTAGCTAGACTAGAGGCTATTAGGATCCCGCTTGCATTCTCTGCATCCCGTGGTTTCAAGCTCTATCAAATGGATGTCAAGAGTGCATTCCTCAATGGCTATATTGAGGAAGAGGTTTATGTCGACAACCTCCGTGATTCGAGAACCCCAAGTTTCGAGTCATGTATACAAGCTCTCCAAAGCTTTGTATGGACTCAAGCAGCCCCTGAGCATGGTATGAGAGGCTCAAGTCTTATCTTCTCACCATGACTTCAAAATGGGCATAGTAGACAAAACTCTGCTCATCGACACCATGAGTCTAATTTTCTTCTTGTCCGATTTATGTGGACGATATCATTTTGGTGGCTCGTCTCATTCGCTTGTGTCTCAGTTTTACGAGGTGATGAGCACTGAGTTTGAGATGAGTATGATGGGCGAGTTGAGCTACTTTCTTGGCTTCCAAATCAAGCAGACTGGAGGGTACTTTCTTGCATCAAGGCAAATATACCCGTGACCTCCGAGGCGCTTCGACATGTCGATGGGAAGCCGGTGATGACTCCTATGGCCGCCACTTCGTCCTCGAGCCCGATGAGGATGGTGAGCCTCTTGATTAAAGGAGTTTGAGCATGATCGGCTCCCTCTTGTACCTCACCGCTTCGAGGCGGACATACATTTTCTTTGTGTGTCGTGTGCTCGATTTCAAGCTTCTCCTCGCGCTCTCACCGCCAAAGCGGTCAAGCGCATCTTCGTGTACCTTCGTGCTACCACCGATTATGGTATTTGGTACTCTTCGTCTTCTTGTCTATCTCTTAGAGCCTTTCCGATGCCGACTTTCTTTGGATGTAGGATAGATAGGAAGAGCACTTCGGTACTTGCCAATTCATTGGCACTTCTCTTGTTTCTTGGTCATCTAGGAAGCGATGCAGGGTTGCACAATCCCACCGAGGTCGAGTATGTTGTCGCTGACCGATTGTTGTAGCAGTGCTCTGGATGAGATCGACCTTACGGGACTATGGGTTAGAGATAGAGAGTGTGCCACTTTTTGTGACAACACTTCAGCTATTTGCATTGCTAAAACCCAGTGCAACATTCGGGCCAAGCACATTGATATTAGATATCACTTCCTTAGATACCATGTGGAGAAGGGAGATATCGCGCCTGATTCGAGAGAGTGACCTTGATTAGCGATATATTCACCAAGCCTTTGGATAGCTCCAGATTTGTTGCCTTGAGGAGTGAGCTTGGAGTCGTGAGCCCTTACGGCCTTCGTGAGGGGGAGCTGGTTTGTATATTATGTATTATATGTTTTCTTCGACTTAGCTTTTCTTTTCTTTGTGTTTCTTTTGGGTGACTTTGGGCTTATTTTCTTGAGTTGAGTTCACTCACTTAGACTTCTAGCATGCCTTCCATGGACCTCTTATCTTGTGCTTTAGGTTGCTATCATGCGTGATTAGCTGTTCTCTCTTCTCTCTAGGTTGAGTTCCCTCACGCCTTATAAGTTTAGCGGTATTGGGCCTCTGGGTAGGCAGGTGCATGTGCACTCCTTAGTTGGGATCTAGAGTCGACTTCCCTATGTCATCCTTGGAGAAGATAAGAGCGAGTCTAAGCCGTAGTGAGTCTCTTCTATCTTATCTATGCTCAATAGCCATCCAGTTTTGCAGTTTCTTGGTTTCTTCTCCTCATTCTGTTTTTCTGTTGTTATTGAGTTCATTCGGTTTTCTTTATGCCTAATCTTGATAATAACTCAACTTTAACCAGATTTGAGCTTAAAATTGATTCATTTGTTGAGGGGAGTTTGGGAATCTGTTCATGCATTGCATTTAGACTGCATTTTCTGCTTTATGAGCTTTGTCTATTATGCAATTGATTTCTTCTTCATGCTATACACCATGCTACATCATTTGAAAAAATCACTAGCTTAGGTATGTCCAAGTTCATTTAACTTGCTAAGCTTAAAAATGAAATAAGCCTTAAATGAAAAACTTGATGAAACTTGTTGCTTTTACTTGCTAGGTTTTTCTCTAGAGGTTTGTGCCATAATTTGAGAAATTTAGGAGTTCTCTAGAGTCCCTATAGCAACTTGGGTGAAACTAGTTTGATCCATGCTAGAGTCCTTCAATTGCTCATGAATCATTGTGCAAAAAAATGAAAATTAAACAAAATTGACTCTTCTTGTGCACATATGACTCAACACCTTGCATTCACAAGACCGCTTCCCATTGCACTTGGGATGAACTTGGAATACATCGCGTTTGACCTAGACCATCCTCTTAAGAGTTCATCTTGAGATGGTCGCATACGGCTTGAGTCAATTGGTTGTCAAAAGAAAATGCAAACAAATTAAAAACAAAGACATATGTGGGTAAAGAATGCAAATAATGTCAAACATTTGCACCCCGCTATGTCTTGTATGATGATAAATCAATATTTGCATTAAGTGATAAATGAGCCCGAAGGACCTTGTATGCTCTTCTAGATTCCCCAAAGTGTTGAGTAGGTTGAACTCTAGGTTTTCCTTTTGATCCTTAGAGTGGCTATTCTTCTATTTTTGAAACTAAAGCTAAGTGTTGCACTTGTCTAATCTTGCTAAAATGAAATATTCAAAACTAAGCTCGTATTTGCACTTGGACATGTCTTAGTTTAGTCATCTTTCAAATTGACAAGCTTGGTGTAATATCCTTCCATTTTGATCAATTGGATAATCTTCAAAGCTCTTTCGATTACATTTCATGCATACATAAAAAAAATTGATGCCTATATTGCCAAAAGGGGGAGAAAACGTAGAAAAGGCATCACTAAAATGATAAAAATGTGAATGCTTATTTGGTTATTATGATCTTTGTAAAACTATGCTACTACTTCTGTTGGATCAAAATCTCATAATCACATTTGACATGTTTAGTTGGATTTTAGAGTTTTTGTTGAAAACTTGCTCTTTCTTAAATTTAACTATAAAATCTGAATTCCTCTTCGTCAACTTGGTCATGGTTCTAATTTCTATCTTTGGACCAAGTTTGACTTTGCAACTAAAAATTGCTTTCTTCTTCATTTTCTTCAAACTCAAATTTATGCCTTTTGTGTGGTTTGTCAATATACTCATCAAGGAGGAGATTGAAGGACCATGTGGAGGTCCATCCATGTTTGTGATGAGTATTTGACTTTATTTGAGCAAGGTGTGCTCAAGTTTGAGTTTGATTTGGATTGATTTTCAAAATGAAGCAATTTGAGTTGTCTCTGCCAGGAGTGGCAGTACCGGTCGTATGGACGCGGTAGTGATGAGTTGGATGGTTTATTGCACATCTTTGTGGGCATTGCTATGTGAGGAGTTTCCTTGTCTTTAATGGTTGCAGGGCGACGGTGCTAGGTCATGGTGAGGCGAAGGATGACCGGGACTAGGCGATGAGCGTCGGAGGTCCAGACGGTTTGGAGATCGCCGGAAGATGATCGGAGACGGAGTCCGGGCAAGTCAAGAAGACAAGGAAAGGAGTTGATGCTAGCTAGATGCCGCGTGGATCAATGAGGGCCGTCGGATTGAGGTCTAGTTGATAGGTTAGCGGGTCTAGGTAGTATGCTTTGAAAACCGTGCAAGAAAACCCGGTATGTGTGTGAGTTTTGGGTTAACCCTTGCATGGCTGTGTGTGTGGGTTAATCCTATCCCTTAGATGAGTGCTCTAGGGTTGAGGGACTCATCCAAAGGTGGTAAGTGGCCCAAGAGTAGTATAAATAGGGGTGGAGGGGTAGCCTCCTTCCCTTGAAGGTGTTGAGGTTTTTGATGCTCATTTGAGCTTTGCCCACATGAATGTGAGGCTTTGTAACCTCCTTCCAGAAAAGAAAGTTTTATCCATCCACCTCTGAATTTATTTTGCATTTACATTATGTCTTTACTTTACGCAATTTAAATTCAGCATTTACTTTCCGCAATTACATTCCGCAATTTACTTTCAAGTAATTTGGATTTGCCTCCTCCTTCTAAATGCTGCTGATTTTGGATGTTTTGAGTGTGTTCATATGGTTTTACATCTCTTTTGCACTCTTGGATTGAGTAGAGAACATCTGTTCTTTCAAGTTCCAACTTTGTTCAGAACTTGTTCTTCGCGCAGCAGTCAGTGTTTGATTTTTGTAAAAATATAGAAAAATCCTTTTTGAGTGATTCTTATTGGAGGAGGTGCGGGACTCTGATATACACCTGCAGAAAAAGTTTGGAGTTCACTTATTGCACTTTTTGGGCGCCATGAGGTGAAAACTGAGCCCCAAACTTTCTGCTCGAAGTTCTTGAGCATACTGTGTTCTTAGATTTTTCCTGTTTTTTATGTAAGGCGTTTTGAGGAGAAATTTGGTAGAGTTATTCACGACTCTGATGCTCATAGGGAGAAATATTCTCAGAATTTTGTGAGCTGCAGAATCCTACCAACCTCCTGTGCATATTGAGGACAAGTTCTGGAAATTCTGCTTTTGCTTTTCTGAAAGTGACTTTGTGATTTGAATTGATGTCCTTTCTAAAAGCAAGAGTTTGAATTGATTCCTCTTTATCTTGGACACTAGACAACCAGGATTGTGACTCAAAAATCCCCACATATTTTATGGTACTTATCCATGCAAGCTTGGGGTACACATAGTTGTCTAGTTTTTCGGGTTTTTCACAATTTCCTTTGAGCGATCTTGTCGAGGTTTTTGTTGGAGTATTTTGGGGGAATTTTTATTTGCGACCATTCACCCCCCCCCCTCTGTTCGCCATCTCGGTCCTTCAGTGCAACATCGGGAGGAAGAGGGTTGAAAGAGACCCCGGCTCAAGTGTGACCGAGCCGCCTCAACAGAGACGTAGGATCCCCTCAAGGATCCGAACTTCGGGTGAAAAATCATCATCTCCAAGTTTGCTTCTTACTCTTGCTTTAGTATTTGATTTTGAATCTTGAAATTGCCCGATCTACTCTTTTGTTGTGTTTGGCTCTAGATCTACATCATCCCCAGGTACCTGATAGCATTTAGATCTTTTGTATTGAAGTAGATTGTTGAAAAATTGCAGCGATTTAAAATCTCATTTCGAGGTCTTAAATCCGGAGTATCCGGACTCCTGAACCCGGATAGTCCGGACATTTCGGAGTATCCAGAGATAAGTCCCGGACACTCTGGTCTCAGTCCCTCGGGTCCAATCAGGAGTATCCGGACTCCTGACCCCAGATATTCCGGACATATCGGAGTATCCGGATAAAGTCCCAGACACTCCGGACTTAGACCCTTGTGAGATTTTATTTAGCTGCAAATTTTTTATTCCGCTGCAATTTATTTTTAAATATTTTAATTCGCCTATTCACCCCCCTCTAGGCGACATCCCCTGTCCTTTCAGTGTACATCAACGTGTTCCCTCAGCTATATCGGTATGAGCTTAAAATGTGACATGTTTAATGAATAGAAAGAGGATGATATGTGAAGGATGACATGATTACGTTTACACTTATGGTTATGTTAATGTCTATCATTTTATTACGTTCTTACTGAGTCATGGATCCACCCTTACTTCTTTAATATTTTTAGGTGAACAATGAAAGTGATATGTATGGGATGGAGGTAGCACCATCACTTCACATGTCACATCATCCACCACAATTACCTTATATTAGTAGTTCATTCATGAAGTAATAAGGTGTCTAGTCAGTCTAGTTGTTGAGCTTTCATATCATAATAATAGTTGTGTGAACTTAGTTGAATTTATATAATATATCGAGAAATTTGATTGCCTATTTATTTGTTTTAATTCTCATTCGATGACGTTGCCAAAAGGTAAAGAGTGCTTCCGGACATATGTGATCCGGTCGTTCTCACGCGCGTGGACTCGAGTGTTCCCAAGCACGTGGTATCGGGTGTTCTTGACCGCGTGGTTTCAAGTTTATTACTCCCTCCGTCCTGGAAAGTAAGGGATAGAAGAAATTCTAAGACAGATTATGGTTTCTGCCAAAAGACTCTAATGCCCCTATTTAATACTATGTCTATTAATCAGCAACAGATATGCATTAATTAATCACGATTATAGGGAATGACCTGCCGCGTTTTTGTTTGTAATATGTGTGATCGCATGTATTTGCATGCATCTGCATGCATGGGCACAATTTTAGGACACAATTTGAGGGGGGAGCTCTCAATTCCTAATATTGGAGGACACAATTTGAACGCTTCTCTCCCTTGCTTTCCAGGACGACAGAGGGAGTATTATTTATTGTTCCTGTTCATATTATTATGATATCCTTGTAAATCTTGATTTAGATCTGGTGATAAGTATTTAGGGATGGTTTGCTGAAATTGTTGATAAAGATATGTTAAAGATAATAAAAAAAGTATGAAAAGGTAACGTTTTGAGCACTTGGTATGTTGGGGTATTATATTCAACAGGGCAAAACAATTTTAATTTCCCATACCTTTCTACATGGAAGTTTTCATAATATAGAAGCCCGACACATCTGACAGCAGACCTATGGAAGGTTTTTGAGATTAAATAACCTTCTCTCTATAATTGGAGACTCTTCAAGCAAGAAATGGCAGAACAGGTATGTGTTTAGAGTGAAGGATCAAATAAGAACCCAGATTTTCAATTGGCTAGCTATATACTCTCTAGGTACTCTTTTAAGGGGTTGTACATTATTTTCTTTTTCCTTTTCTTTTCCTTTTGCTTGTACATAAATTTTGTATACATATAGATACATATATATACATATGGTATGTATGTATGTATGTATGTATGTATGTATGTATGTATGTATGTATGTATGTATGTATGTATGTATGTATGTATGTATGTATGTATGTATGTATGTATGTATGTATGTATGTATGTATGTATGTATGTATGTATGTATGTATGTATGTATGTATGTATGTATGTATGTATGTATGTATGTATGTATGTATGTATGTATGTATGTATGTATGTATGTATGTATGTTACCTAGGGCACAGGCACCATGATCTAAAAAGATATTTTCTCTATGTATTTTCATGCGAGATTTTCTGAAATTTTTAGGATGTTGAGTTTAACCAGTTTATTAACTAGTTCAAACAAGTTTGAACTAAAATTCAAACTAGAGTTTCCCTTTTTGATGATAGTTTGGTTACAGGTATGTGCTGATTTTATATATAAATCAGTAAAGCATGTGATCCAAACTCGTTTAAAATCTTTGAATTCGAGTATATTTTTTCAAAGATATATGCTTCATTTGAATTTTTATAGATGGGTATATACCCTAAAATTGAAATTTTTGGAAAATATACTCAAATATGGCTTGAATTCGTGCATTTGAAATCATGTGCCTAGGCACCATGGTGCCCCATTTCGGCTTCCTTTATATGTATATGTGTGTGTATATACGGTAGTGCTATTCTACTCCCAAGCATAATCCAAAGAAGCGCATGGCCCGTGTGTTGACTAAACCATTTAAATGGCTGGCCAACCACTACTAAATGCGTTCCGTAGTTTGTACATAGATCTATTTTTCATTGTTTTAGCAATAACTTTTTACTATCAGCTCCGATTCATAAGCGATTTTCACCAGTAGCTTACTGACAATAAAAGTAACAAAATGATATAAATCTCACCACTAAATAATATGTTACTGGCTAGTACATAAGATGTTACTAAACTGAAATAAAATGAACTATCAGAACAAGAATCAATCTCTGTTTATCGGCCCTGTAGTAAAATATTACATGGGCGATCGTAAACATTGCTGTAATAGATGATAAAATCAGTTGAGAACCATTCGTAAAAAAATTAATGGTCTGTTCAGTAGTAAAATCTTGTATAGATCAGTCATTTGGCAATAAACCATATTTATCACGTAAAATCTATAAAAACTATATGTACAAGCTCTGAAAAATTCTCAAACAATTATAATACGTAGAATGTGAGCTTCTACAACCCTGTAAAATTTAAAGACCAAACTCAATCGCATTTGAAGGATATGAAAAGGATAAATTTACTATTCATCATTGATTAGCGATTGTCAATTTCATATCTTTCAAATGTGATTGATTTTGGTCTTCAAATTTTACAAGGATGTAGAATCTCACCTCTCCTACTTATGGTAATTTTTTAAGAATTTTTAAAATATATACATCTGGTTTTCATAGATTTTATAGTTTACACAGTATATTTTTGTCTATACAGATCATTCATTTGGTAGTAAATCATATTTATCATGTAAAGTCTATGAAAACTATATGTACAAGTTCCGAAAAATTCTTTAAAAATACTATACATAGGGGATGTGAGATTCTACAACCCTGTAAAATTTGAAGATCAAACTCACTCGCATTTAAAGGATATGAAAATGAAAAATTTACTATTCATCATTGATTAGCGCTTGTCAATTTCATATCTTTCAAATAAGATTGATTTTGATCTTCAAATTTTACAAAGATGTAAAATCTCACCTCCCCTACTTGTGGTAATGTTTTGAGAATTTTTCAAAATATGTACATTAGATTTTCATATATTTTATAGTTTACACAGGTATATGTTGCCTTTTACTATCAACAAAACAACATATTACTTACTATTATACAACATGTTACAATATCATGTGTAAACAACTTTTGTCAAGTAAAATAGATGAAAACTATATTTATAAATGTTCACAAATTCTCATAACATTACCATACATAGGAGAGGTGAGGTTCTAAAACACTATAAAATTTGAAGACCAAACTCAATTGTATTTGAAATATATGAAATTAACAAAGCGCTAAACCGTAAAAAAAACACTATTTAGCTGAATTTGTCTTTTTCATATCTTTCAGCAGAGATTGATTTTGATGATCAAATTTTACCGAGTTGTAGAATCAAATCTCCCCTATGTATGTTAATTTTGTGAGAATTTTTGAAAACATGTACATGTATATTCATGAAGAAGAATTTAGTTTAGTTTGTCGGTCCTTTAGGAAAATGTTTGAAAAATTCTCAAAAAATACCATACATAGGAGAGGTTAGTTTCTACATCTCTCTAAAATTTTACAATCAAACTCAATCGTATTTCAAAGATATGAAATTGATAAAGTGCTAAACAATGAAAAATCAATATTGAACCGAATTTATCTTTTCATATCTTTCAACTGAGATTGATTTTGGTCTTCAAATTTTATAAAGTTGTAGAATCTTATCTCGTATATGCATAGTAATTTTTTGAGAATTTTTTAAAAAATTTACATGTGATTTTTATAGATTTTACACGGTAAAGTTATTTACGCAGCATATTTTATTTACTCTTTATTACACAAGATGTTACTGTATCCTGTATAAACTATTCTTATCGTATAAAATATATGAAAATCATATGTACACATTTTTAAAAATTCTCAAAAAAATTACCATACGTAGGAGAGATGAGCCTCTACAACCCTTTAAAATTTGAAAACTAAACTCAATGGCATTTGAAAGATATGAAATTGACAAATCGCTAAACAGTGAAAATCGCTATTTAGCCGAATTTGTCTTTTTCATATCTTTCAGCTGAAATTGATTTTGGTTTTGAAATTTTATGGTTGTAAAATTTCACCTTCCTTACTTATGGTAATTTTTTCAGAATTTTTGAAAACTTGTACATGTGATTTTTATGAACAAGAATTTAGTTCTATTTATTAGCCCTTGAGTAAAATATTTGAAAAATTCTCAAAAAATTACCATACATAAGGAATGTGAGATTCTACAACCCTGTAAATTTATATATCAAAATCAATCTCATCTGTAAGATATAAAAAAAAGATAAATTCAGTTCAATATTGATTTTTCATTATTTAACGCTTTGTCAATTTCATATCTTTGAAATGTTATTGAGTTTGGTCACTACTGCACATCCCCATATCACAGACGGTTCACAAAACACATCACAAAACACATCATAGATGGTTTTGTGAACTATCTGTATCAAAGTGTCAGTGATAACAATAGGTCATCACAGACGGTTTTTCAACCGTCAATGAAAAAACTCATCACAGATGGTTCCAAATTGGCACAGACGGTTCCAAATTGGAACAGTCTGTGATGTGGGCCTCATCACAAAAGGTTCTTCTTTAGAACCGTCTGTGATGTTGATTTTTCATTTTTTTACTAAATTTTGATTTATTGACTAGCCTCAGGAAATGCTAGCCATGTCCTCTGAAACAAAAGACAGTACAGAGCATCATCAGCATTATTATGACATACATTTTAGAAATGAGCTCGGATCAAATATTAACATAGAACGCATCCATTTTAGAAATCAACTCTGATCGCACATTACAATGCACAGCACATCCATTTCTGAAATCAACTTACATATATAAAAACCAATTGAATTCAGAACTACAACTCACAAATTCACAGCATAAGGTTCACAAATTAATTAAAATTGTAAGTAACAAATTCACAAATCATTGCATGATGCTTGAGTGGTATTCGCCTTTTGGATTTATGACCTCACACAACAAGAAGGCACAGAGATGTCCTCGAATACCTAGCAGGTCAACTGTTCCAACGTAGATTCAGCACATTGCCAAGCCTGTCGATGGGAAGAGTAAAGTCTTGCGTGTATATAAATTAATAAGTGAAAATAATTGTTGCAAGATTGACAAACCTCCATGACATTGGTCTTCTTTGAACCAATGATGAGTTGAATATTGTGGCAAATGTAGAATCCACTTAGGTTAGTGGCCTTTGGCTACTGGTGGCACTGCCAAAATATAATAGGTTAATTAGTTCCGAAGGTATTATTATGGAGTGTAAAGAATTATTGCGTACCAGCGGATACTGGAAAGTTATAAATATGCTTTAGGTTCGCTGGGTTCCTGTTTGGCCCTCTATGAGCTTTGTAGACATTGAACGATGCGTCGAGTAAATTTCTGATAGGCGTCAAGTTGTGGGTGCCGCCCTTTTTGGAATCAAGGTAAATTATCTGGTTCTGCCTTAGTATAATTACGAGTAAAACCCAGTGAAACCTACACAGGTATGTCGCCATGGTCATTGAACCTAACTTTGAGCTGCATTAACATCAACAAGTATAGCAACCGGACAAAGCACTTACCCCAGGTTGTGGGGTAAAAGTATGAATTTTTGTCCCATTGAGCCAGCAATATTTTTTCCACATACTCGTGGACGACTTGTAAGTCTTCGTCCATGGTTTGCTTGGACACCATATGTGGGTTGAGGAAACCCACCGGTTCTTCCCTTGCTTTTGCTTCCATGATCATGTATTGACATATAGAAAATAAAGGATCATATATATATGACATTTATCGGTACGACACGAATATAGACCGTGACTGCACACACTTACAATGTCCAGCACCTCATGAGTGAGGCGTCGAGAGCATTGAGGTTGTAGAGCTCAAAAAAGTCGTTGAAGCCGACCACGAAGAAGCCATCCAAAAACTGGTGTAAGAAATGCTCCTCCTTGAAGCTCATCGAGATACTCGATGCCCGTTGTGCCACCGGCTTGTTGGCTTGTTCCATGCACCATCTTGCAATCTAATGCAGGCTAATGTAAGCGTGTCCTGGTGCTCTTTCAAGATGAACAGCTGTTCCAGCTCGAATTGCCACGCCAACAAGGCAAATGGAAAGTCATGGGTTGACGTGGTCCTCCCTTTCAATTTGCCCTTTTCACCACCTTGCCGTCTACCAAATGTATTCTTCATGGGAGACGACTCGGCCCGAACTGCAGTATCGGTCTATGCCTGATGGGACACGGTAGCCGATTTGGCGGGCTCCTTCGATGCAACAAATGGTTCCGGTAGTGCTGGTAGCTCCGGTGCATCACATGGCTTCGGTAGTTTTTGTAGCTTCGGTGCTGCTGGGCAGGCGTCGAATGAGATGTCCTTCTTGGGTCACTTGATGAATGTGCCGATGGCATCCCCTAGTGTGATGATCTCGTCATTTGGGGGCATCTCCAGCATGACAGACTTGTAAATTTCATTTACACCATCGACCTGGACCTTTGCATAGCCCGGATCTAAAGTACGACCGTGCACAAACACCCTGCACCGGATAGATACGCGTGCTCCCAAGCAGCCTGAAGGGGAACAGAACCATTGGCAAGCCTCACTTAGAGATTGCACGGTGTGGCCACCTACATAAGGGTACATAATTAATTAGCTAACATATCAAACAGGTCTATCTAACGAGCATTGTAGATATGTATATTACTCCGGTTTCATCGGGAGGAAATATGGCGTCGTCCACGTCCGTCTCAGGGGCCGACAAGCAGCTGCTCCGATGGTTGGTTGGGCTGAACTACGCATGTGCTTGTTGGGCTTGCACGTTCCGTGCCTACCTCTCTGCAGCCACCCGTTGCTCCATCCTTTCCTCAAAGTTTCTTAGCTGACTATCGAACTACGCTCTCAGCCTTTTCTCAACCCTTTCCTCAATCAAGGCTACTAACCGTTCCTCGTGCTCGGCTTTACTTCTCTTCCTACTCCGGTACGTGTCGAAGTCATGTGGGAATCCCATTTTCCAAAGAATGAAAACACTTAGGCCTCAGGTGCGCCCCGGGTGCTCCTTGTTTCCCAAGGCCATGAAGAGTATATCTTTCTCTCTGTCCGAAATGAAAGAGCCTTAGGAAGATTCTGTGCTCAATGATATTAGGCGTTAGGACACTTCCTCCTCAGCGGGGTTGGCAAAGGACACGCCGTCTGAAGACGTGGGACGTGACCTCACTCTTACCTAGTTTCGGGCGTGCGGGTCCAAGATCGGGGCAAATGATGGTGCGATCTCCTTCTGGATTGTCTCGTCGTCCTCCCTCATCCATTGCACAATCTTGCCCGCGTACCCAGTTGAGCCGAGTCTGTGTGGGTGGGTGTTTTTTGACTGGACGGTCTTGTGCACCGCACTTTGATGCATGAACTCTTCCGTTGTCTTCATCTCAACAAATCATTCCCACACGTCTTCAGTGATGAACCTGTACTTCTGAAACGGAGTCATTTCCTTATTCATGTAATTATTGACGAGGACGCTCTTGAAGTTCTTTCATGCCGTGATGGTATATCGGCTCTGAAGCCTTTTACTGAGCCCTCTTGGACCGCGCCTCTGTTTTTCTACGTTGGGTGCCTCATCATATCCATTCGGCGACGAGGAATGAGGGGACGCTATCTTGTAATGAAGATCGTAGAAGAGGCAAGTTGGTAAATCAACAACTCATATAGGGTCATAGAAGAGGAAAGAAAGTAAATTTAGGCGTTGTTTAATACATTTGTAATTGTATGATGTAAGGTTAAGAGAAGGTAAGTTAAGAGAAGCAAAATTAAGAGAAGGTAAGTTGAAGAGTTGTTTTGTACATATAAGGTTAAGAGAATCAATTGAACTAAGCGGTGATGCCTCTAATTCAAATATGTCATTCATACAGTGAACTATGTCTAAGACAACAAATTGATGACGAATTTGTTTTATATTGCTCTCAGAAATAGGGCTCGATTGAAGATTTTAAATCTTCAACCTCAATCACAAATGGGCTAAACAATTAATTAAGTTAATAAGGCCTCGAACCCTTACCACCTTAACATGCACATTAAAGAATTGATAATCAAGCTCACTGTTAATAGATTATATTCAGATCAGCAGATTGAATATTTGCTAACTGAATCATCAAATGAAGTTCAGATTAGTTAGCTAGCAATTTTACCAAGCAATTATTATTCAGATCAGCAACAATATAAACAATTGAATGAGGCTTAAATATTCAGATCAGTAGCCAACTACTCAACTAAACAGAGCAATATAAAGACAATGAAGTAACACTGACAGTGAGCAATGGCAGATATTTAATACTGATCAGACTAAGCAAAACAGTATGAAGAAACAATTCTTTCTAGCATGCAAGTCTACTGGTTTGAGGCCTAGTACATAAAATTATTTATCATTATCATCAATTTACCCAATATCATCACCGAGCAATTACCACAGGCAACAGAAGATTATTTATTAGCATATTCCAAAGACAGCTTTGTGGTAGGTGCAGGCAATGAAACACATCAAAGTACTTCAACAGAATTGGCTAAGTACTTCAATAGATATGACAAATAAAACATCACAACGATGATATTTAAGGATGCCATTATTAGACAGAAGAAAGCAATAAAACTAATTTGTGCATGACTGCCATCTTCCCATTAGTAGGCCAAAGAAGATTAAACTGTAACTGCATATGGCTGCGTAGGCCAAAAAATCCTAACTGTTTTGTGATGCAGCATGCTAGTAACAACTTGATCTATTTGTCCAATTATACAAGTGAACTATAGTAACTTCACAAAACAGAAGCATATTTGCCAAAAAAAATAATTTCTTTGCTAACTTGGCACGAACACAAGAGCATACATGCATACAGCATGCTAGGAAAAGCATGATCTATGTATCCAACAGTACAAATGAACACAAGATTTTTTTTTTCCATTTTTGTTGCCTCGTCATGAAGTGGGGCTTCGTTTTCTTTTGGTATATAATTTTCTAGACTCATCTTTCTTTGTATATTTCAAATAATCAAATCATAGTGCCACAAGTTTTGGTTGAGATTTTTTTTATAAAAATAAATTGTTCTTATACCAGGCGGCAGAAAGAAGATGCTCTGAACTTTTGTGTTGAAAAAGAGAATGAAATGAGTGCGGTTGAGAAGGTAAGATTGCTAGACTGTATGTATGAGTGGAATACATTGGTGCAATTTTGGGACTTTAGTAACAAATCAATAGATATGTAGGCTCATTACGAACTGAGGACTTATTGGGATTTCGTAGGAAACTCCACATCCAATGATGGTGGATGCTTGCATATATGTGCTACAAAACAAATATTTATATGGGTTAAGTTTTCATTCTGTCTTCCACCCTGCTTATGCTGTAATTAAATGTGATATCCTCATTTTTCTTTTCTTTTTATGGCCTGACAAAGGAGTTGCTTGCTGAGATTACTGAAATGGAGAAGCAAAGAGACGAACTTGAGGCTCAGTTGAAAAAGGTACCACTTTCCTTGACATATTATTCCTAGAAGATATATTTTGATGTAGTCTCATTGATGGTTTTAATTACAGGCACACCTTATTTGTAGACCTAATCTCAACCCAGAATGTTAGACATATATTGTCTATATCCATATTTAATGGTAATGACCAAGATTAACAAGGTGACATGTAGCAAAAGGTGAAGCATGAAACAACAAATAAAAGAATATAAGTATTTTGCTTACTGATATTAAACTCAATTATAGAGAAACTATAAAATTGACTCAATTACTTGGCAGCATGAAACGCTATAGCAGACAACAACAGTCACGGTCACCAGCATAACAGAAAGAACTTCTTGTTTTTGAACAAATCAGTAAGTATAAGGTGAACTTAACAACCATTTGCCGATTTTAATATCAAATATGAGTAATTAACAACTGCTGTACAAAGATACAAAAAAATCCCATTTCATAGCACCAGCCATTCACAAAAATTACAATCAAACATGACATTCGATGTAGACGCACATTGGCATTTTGATGCAACCAACATGAAATTCTAAAAAGTAAACGGTACGTAGAACTGCTTTCATAAACCACTTAATACCAAAATATAATAATAAAAATAACAAGCCACATTGACCATGCCTCAAAAAGCTCAAACAGACGACAAAGCATGAACTACTTCCAAATATACACAATAAGCCAGTATACAAACAACTATGTCCATGACTGAAGGTTTGAAATATGGCGCGGAGATCGCAGCTTACCTCGGCGGAGGGAAGTGGCGCAGAGACGAGGGGAGTCAATCGGAGGTGCTGGCTGGAGGAAGCCGACGTAGGCGGATCCGGCCGAGACAAAGCCGACGTAGGCGGAGTTGGGCGACACCGGGGAGATCTAGGCCACATTGCGACGTGCGGTGTGGGGAGAGGACGTGCGGTGTGGGGAGAGGCCGAGGCGGAGGGAGGTGCGGGCTAGGGCTAGCTAGGGCATGGGGAGGCGTGAGCTAGGGCTAGGGTGAAGGGAGGATGGGCGTAGGGAGGCTCGGGCTAGGGTGCGGCAGAGGCGATGGAGGCTAGGGCTAGGGCGAAGGCAGACGGCAACAAGGGTTATGGGACACCGGAGCAGGCCGCCGAAGAAGGGTGCAGCACAAGAGAGGGCGCTGCACAAGAGAGGGACACGGGAGTTAGCACAGCACAAGGGCAAGAGGCACGGGTAGGTACGGGCCCAGGCTAAATGGGCCAACTCATCCAAGACGGTTCGAAGATTGAAATGCGCTCTCAATTCGGATTCGGATTGCATAGAGCACTGCTCTTTAAGGACAGCACACAGCCCAAAAGCTTCGCTCCAGCTGTCTCCTGAGCTCCCTCGTATAAGCGAGCTAACCTCCAGCCATTACGCCACGCTCGTTCATTCTCCCATTCGCACAAGCCACATTCCAGTAAACACAAGCAACCAGAATCCCAAATCGGCCAAACCCGAAAGCAAAATGGCCCAGCGGTGATCTTAGCCGCTTTGTTAAGCCTGGTCTGTGCGCGCTCGCAAGGCGCAGGGCTGCGGGCCCAAGCCGGCGAGAGACCGGAGGAGAGGGCCGGGGCCGCGAGGCCGGCACGGCGCCAGGCGTGCGGGAGCCTGGGCGCGTAAGCGCGGAGCGACCCGGTAGATGGCGGCTCGGGCAGGCCCAAGCGCTCGGGAGCTAAGCCCAATGGGGAGAAGCAAGAAAAAAAGTCAGAGAATGAGGAAAGGAAAAGAGAGATAGAAAAATGGAAGAAGCTAGAAGAGGCGTCGGTCAGTGCAGCGACTAGATAAAGAAGAGAGAGAGTCTGGGAAGAAAAAGAAATAAGAGGAGAAGGATAAGAAAGAAAAAGAAAAGGATTTTTTTAAATAATATATTTTTAATCAAAATTTACAAAAAAAAATATGCCGAAAAAAAATAACAGAAATACCCACCTGTCGCATTTTGGAATTGCGACAGGCTCTCTGTCGCAATTTCATGGAATTGCGACAGGCTCTCTGTCGCAATTTCAAACTGCGACAGAGAGCGGTCTCGCTCTCTGTCGCAATTCCAAATTGCGACAGAAAGACCAACAACACGAACCCGAGGCCCTCGGCCTCATTCTCACGCACGCAGAAACACAACCACGCCGGAGAGAAAAAAGAGAGGAGGAGAAGAAGAAGAAGAAGAGGAAGAGAGGAGGAGAAGGAGAAAGAGGAAGAGAAGGAGAAAGAGGAGGGGGAAGAGAGGAGGAGAAGGAGGAAGATCCGAGTTTCGTCGAGATTGGAGGTAATCTCTTGCGGCGTTGTTTTAATTTATAATTTAGTGTTCATATGAAATAGATTATTAATTATATAATTACAATTTAGTGATCAGATGCAATTTAGTGATTAGAAGACGATTTAGTCGTAAAACTCGCGACGATTTATTTAAATTTAGACGTGTAGACTCACAACTGGGAGGACACAATTTCAATGTGGCAGCGTACCACATCTGTAGCGAAAATCCGAAATCAAGGGTTTTCGGCCTTAGTCAATCCGAAACTCAGTTCCGTCGCTCCGGGGCTAGTTCACGCGCGGAGAACAGAGAAGGCGTATTTTAGGTTTTTTTGATGAATTTTCAAAACCGACAAGATTGAAATGATGATAACTTTTGAACCATAGCCCCGAATTTAGTGAAACCAATTTCTAAATTCGTGTAAAATCCTGTAGATTAAGAATATGCAAAAATGATTTGAAGATGAGTATTGTATAATTTTTTGAATTCAAAGAAACACGTAGATATTAATAATGCTTTTCGAATAAAATGGCTTCAAATAAAGTTGAGGTGAAATAAGATAAATTTTTACGAAACCCTTGGTTTGCAAGCGGTTCAAATATGTAGAAATATTGATGTGTAACTTTGTTGTGTGTCATATTCGAGTAGAATGAAGTATTAATCCGAAACCCAGTTCCTTCGCTCCGGGGGTAGTTCGCGGGCGAAGAAAATCCGCTTTCCAACAGAGAAGGCGTATTTTAGGTTTTTTGATGAATTTTTAGAACCGACAAGATTGAAATGATGATAACCCTTGAACCATAGCCCCGAGTGTAGTGAAACCAATTTCTAAATTCGTGTAAAATCCTGTAGAAAAATTTAAGGTTCGCCCTAGCGAAAATGTAGTGCAGATTGTTCGTACTATAGTTTATTTAAATTGACGATAGTGATCGGGTCATACATACCTTTCCCTTTAATTATTTAGTTGTATGGAGTTACAATAGATATGTTTTGATAGGTATGGACGAACGAGTAGAATTTAAAATACACTACAGAGAAGGGGTTCCGCAGATGGGTGCAGAAGGGGCGGAACTTATTCATTTTCCAAGTGTCATGGCCGGCCTATCACGTCTTTGGTGGCGTTAAGTAGGGGCACGGTTAATGATGATTGTACCACATGTTCTCGTTGGATAGTAAATTGCATGGCTCAAGCCGCATGTCAACGTATGGTCTCGGAGAAAGGATTGCACGTCTTGGGAGTTAGTAGAATCAAGGGTCCAAGTCCTGGAGCTCATACGTAAGATTGTCAACTGAAAATGGTTGGCCATTAGTGTTGTTGGCGCAAGCATTTGAGAAAAGCAATGCTGGCCATACGACGCAGGAGGATGTTGGCGATGAATCGGAGGAAATTGGGGAGAGCAGCCGAACCGGAGAACGCTCAGTGAGGCAGGACGTCAGCTCTAGTGATGAGGGTATGGGAGGCGAGGAAGTTCATATTCCAATGCAAGATGTTCAGGTACCTTCGGGTGTGGCAGACGAGGGAGAAAATATGGAATCATTGGTTGGAGCGATGGAGGCGGAGAGTCAGGAATATGAGGATTTGAGTAACGATGAAGATGATGAAGAGCATTTCCCCGTGGAGTGGGATGCATGTCAGTTCGATAGATTGGTGGTCAACGAGGGTGAACACTTCGCTTGGCAGTCAGATCGTAATGAAGTGACACAAGGTACTATTTACAAGAATAAGTCTGAGGTTCAAGAAGCAGTGACAGCATGGGCAGTGTCGCTTCGTAGAACCTTCAAGGTTGCGAAGTCAGACCAGCGGGTGTATGATGTGAGGTGCCAGATGGAGGGTTGCCCATGGCGTGTGCATGCATACCAGCTTAAGTGGGATATTATTTGGAAGTGTTCTGTAGTTGTCCCGCACACATGCGTCTTGTGAATCCGCCCGATCGCATAGAAACATATCTTCAGCTTTTATTGCAAATGCAATGTATGGGGAGATTGTGGGCAATCTGGATTTGCAGCCACGTGCCATCATACTTGCAATAGAGCAGAGGTTTCAGTACACCATAAGCTATACGAAAGCATGGAGAGCGAAGCAGAAGGCATTGGAAACTAGATTTGGTATCAGAACCTACCAGGTATGCTCGAGGTGATCAAGGAAAGAAATCATGGAACTTATATCGATATTTGTGAGCAGCCCTTGCAGCGCTTCCCTGGGAAGATGGTACTCAAGCGGGTATTCTTTGCTTTCGGTGCATGTGTCAACACGTTTAGACATTGCCATCCGTTGTTATGTGTGGATGGGACATTCTTGACTGGAAAGTATAAAGGCCAGATATTGACTGCCATAGGAGTAGATGGCAACAATCAGGTTCTTCCAGTAGCACTCGCATTTGTGGAGGGCGAGAACACGGACAGCTGGCTTTGGTTTCTAAGGAACGTGAAAGCCGGCGTTGTGGATCAGTGGCCTGGTGTGTGTGTTATACACGATCGGCATCCCGGACTGTTGAAAGCGGTCGTGCAGTTGCAAAATGGTGCAGAAGAAAGAAATGCATGGCCTAATCTTCGGAGTAGGTGGTGCAAGCGGTACATGGGCGCTAACTTCTACAACCAATTCAAGAATAAGGAGCTTACGAAGCTTTTTAAGAGGTTGTATGACCAGACCCAACAAAGAAAATTTGATGCACTGTGGAAGAAGTTAGACGAGCTGACATCAAGGCATACAACGGAGGCAGCAAAGAGGCCAATGCCCGGCACAGAGAAGGCCCCAGTGGCACTGGAAATGTTACCCACGGACCCTCCGCATTTGGTCCGAAGGAATGGAAGATCTACAAAATGCTTCTCCGAATGGATAGAGCATGAACCTAGAGAAAAATGGGCATTGCTTTATGACACCGATGGTGTCCGGTATGGTGTTATGACGACAAACTTGGCTGAGGTTTACAATTGGGTCATGCGAGGCCTGAGACCCCTTCCTCTTGTTGCTATAGTAGAGGGTGTTCTTCATGGTATTGCGAAGTACTTTGTGGATCGCCATGCTAGAGCATCAGTCCATATGAGTAACCCTGATGTCAAATACTCAGAGGTCATCTGTGCGTACATGGAGGAGAAAGGCAAAAAGGGGGAGATGCATAGAGCATTGAAGATGGGCACGAGGGAGCTTCGTTTCGAGGTTCTGTGTAAAGAGAAAGCTGGTCGTGGGACGAACCGGCGCAAAGTTGCTCATGAATGCATTATACTTCGGCGAACTTGTGTCTGCAGCTGCAACAAGCCTCGTCTCTTACATAAGCCATGCTCGCACGTAATGGCTTCCTGCTCAACAATCCGTATGGATCCAGGTATATTCTTGTTACAATTCTTCAGTAGGGAAGCGGTGACGACAACTTGGAGCAGTGGAATTTACGGCTTTCGAGTGGTGGGTCTGTTCACGGAGCATTGGAGATGGGAGGATACACGGTGGGTTCCTGATCTCAGCAGGCTCAAGGGCGTGGAACGATGACAAACAAGACGTATAAGGAACGACATGAACGCTGCAGAAAGCGGCCGTCGTGTGAAGAAATGTTCAGTTTGTAAGGAGACAGGGCACTCTTTCAAGAATTGCCCGACAGTTCGGAGGCCGTGACATGGTTGTATAGGTTTTGCATGTGAAATTGAACTAGTTTTCTCGTATGCCAACGTGATATGTCAAATTAGTATGTGTAATACATGTAAGGATGTATGATGTGTAATGCACGTATGGACATGTATGGAGTAGAAAGTTGTTCGCATTTCTGGATTCTAGTTGGTTTGAATTTATATGTGTGATGCATGTATGGATTTCAATGTTGTTCGCGTTTGTGGATTGTAATGTATAATAATATAATTTTATTGCAATTATATCGTTGAAGCCTTTATTGTGTTGAAATTCTATTTCTAATTATTGCATTGTATTTCTAATGATTGCATTCCATTTGTAATTATTGCGTTCGAATTGTGCATTTGATTTCGTACTAACGTTGTTTTACTCAATTGCCGGTATTATGTTCTTCACATTATGTGATGTACTATCATGAAAAAAATTTCGACAGCGGTCGATCCGCACTCGACGACAAAGTCGAGCACCTCACTGGCTTCTCTCCTCGACAACACCTACTTGGACTACTTAGTAGATCCCTACCGGCGATCCACGTGTATCGTCCTTGGTGCCTCTCACCGACGACGCGCCGGCCGACTCGGCCTTCACAGACGCCCACGCTATCTCGACAAACACCGAGACGACCGCTAGGAGTACTCGTGGGCGTGCTCGACCACCGACGATCCGTCGGGCATGTACAACGCCAGAGGAGACACGGGACGACATGAGGAGTCGCACTCGCAGAGGGTCCAGCTAGCTTTTTTATTTCATATATTTTGTACTGAACACAAAATGATGCTTTATTTCCTCATATTACGTCAAATTCAGCTATGGAATTTTGTTTTCATAAGTTATGTTTTATTACGGTATGATCACTATAGCTTTTCATGGATTCCATAAAATAATAGGTTTACATGACAAATTATGGAGTAATAGCCCCGAAACACCCTTCGACATATGTACGACCTTGCAGCAGCTTTTCACGTGCGATTAGACAACTCACGGGCGCAATGCTTTCAACCTTTTCAGGCTGATTTGACCACACGACGGACCTCTCATTGTTTACGCACACGTGCTTTGTCACACATGCAGCCACAGTTCAAAGTGACCACTCACTGCCTACTTTTGTTAGTGCTGACAGGTCGTGTGGCTTTTCTCAGAGGGTGACAAGTCGTGCAGCCTTTCGCAGAAGGTGACAGGTGGTGCAGCTTTGATGATAGGTGACACGTCGTGCAGCTTTTCACAGAGGATGCCAAGACGTCAAACTGGACAAGTGCTGTAGTCGTGCGGAGTAACCCCTCACCACCACTATAAAACCGGCCTAGGGGTAGACATCCAACACCGCCAAACAAGCAATACACGCTAGCTGAATCTACACAAATTAGGGCACGATGTCGTTCTACCGTCGCCTCTTCAGCAAGAAGAAGTCATCCCGCCCCGAGTACCCGGATACCAGTAGCGTTGACGCCCCAGTTCTGTCGGAGTTGCCCCGACCCAAATGCGACTGCAACCTTCCGGCGAAGATGATGCAATCTACTCACGGAGAGACAGCCGCCCGGGCTCACTACTGTTGTGCCCGCCCCTATCGGGTAAACCTACTGATGTCCACACAATATAGGGTAATTGGACGTTTCATGCATCATTCTATCTTTTCTCAGCACAACGACCGGTGTTGCTTCTTCAAATGGATCGACGGCCAGAACGACGTGACTACGAATTTGTCTACAACTGCCATGACGCCAACCCCGCTTCGCACGAGAACTTCAACCGGTGGGAGAGACCGCCAGGATACGTCCCCGTTCTAGAGTGACCAGAGTTCAGGGCCGGTGGGCAAGGGGCCAACCAATCGGTGAGTTTCATACGACGAACTCATGTTTCACTCACAAAGTAGTCATTCTAAACCAGTTCATCGCATATAGGAGTTCAAAAAGAAAATTGTGAAATTGCTCGAGTCAAAGGAGAAACCTCCTGAAGGGCCACCCGAAAGCGCCGACTTTTGCGAACACGGCCTTCAGGTAGTGGTTGATACCTGCCACGATGAACTAGCGGACCGGAGATTCTACCGGTGCCCCTTGGCCAAGGATGAATGGTAAGGCTACTTCAACTGGGTGGACCCGGAGACATACCACCCACATCTCAAACTTCCCGTATGGGATAACTGGGGGGAGAAACCCTCCCCGTGGTGCTACTACTGCCCAGAAAAGTCAGACCCCGAGTACGCCTACGGTGTTATTCAACGACCAAAGCGGGCATACTGCAATGACTGCAGGGCACGCTTCCGGTTGTACAAGGATAAGCCCAACACATACCTCCTGCACCATATAGTGGAGTGCGAGCCGAAACAGAGCAGGCGTCTCGGCAAGTTTCCGGCAACGGCCAACGCACCAGAAGTGAAAGAGGGTACCTCCTCTCGAAGAGCAAGGGACAAGGGGAAGCATCCGGCCGAGGTCCGCACCACGCAACAAATCCTTGACGTGTTAAGCAGACCATCCGGGAACCCGGGTGGTATTAACATAGGGGATGCCGGGAATCGAGATGACATGCCCATATGGGAGGGCAGCAATCCACATAAAAAAGACCAAAAAATTCTATCTTATACACCCGAGACGTACGGCATAGGCCACCCAATCGGCGACAGCTTGGAGCACTTGGGAACCCCATGGAGTTCTTTCATAGTAGGGATTGAGTGGTGTCCGAGAACAAATCGGAAAATTTACACGGGTCATGTAATATGCAGAAAATGTGGGACATCATTCCCACTCTACCCAGATAGACGGAACGATCACTTGTTCCACCATGACAAACGGTGCTTTCGTTAGTTAGTTCGTCAAGCAATTTCATCACTACTGTAATGCTCTTGTAATATAATCTAATCTATCGCTTATTTTATCATCTAAACTTTCGGTGTATGTGTCCTTATATAAGTTTAACAAATAATTTAAGTGCTTCGTGGGAACTATTCGTAACAAGAGTGGTTGTCGACTATAATACTTAGGGTTATTGCACTAGTGCAAATTAGATGCAAAGCAAGGTGTAAATTAAATATTTTTCCAGAATATCATTGTGCACATATGAAAGATCAAATGTGGTCCATTGTTCATAAAAAATCCATTTAGAAATGATTTTTAACGGGCCTGCGAAAGGGCTAAAAAATATGACATGAGTGGTTGTCGACTATAATACTTAGGGTTATTGCACTAGTGCAAATTAGATGCAAAGCGAGGTTTAAATTAAATATTTTTCCAGAATATCGTTGTGCACATATGAAAGATCAAATGTGGTCCATTGTTCATAAAAATTCCATTTAGAAATGATTTTTAACGGGCCTACGAAAGGGCTAAAAAATATAACATGAGTGGTTCTCGACTATAATACTTAGGGTTATTGCACTAGTGCAAATTAGATGCAAAGCGAGGTGTAAATTACATATTTTTCCAGAATATCGTTGTGCACATATGAAAGATCAAATGTGGTCCATTGTTCATAAAAATTCCATTTAGAAATGATTTTTAACGGGCCTACGAAAGGGCTAAAAAATATAACATCAGTGGTTCTCGACTATAATACTTAGGGTTATTGCACTAGTGCAAATTAGATGCAAAGCGAGGTGTAAATTACATATTTTCCGAATATCACAGTACATATGAAAGATCAAATGTGGTCCATTGTTCATAAAATTCCATTTAGAAATGATTTTTAACGGACTGCGAAAGGGCTAAAAAACATCACATGAGTTGTTGTCCACTATAATACTGTGTTGTCCTTTAATTTTGAAAATTGCCTTTGTCCACATCGCTGCTGTTTCACCTGTCACCTCCTGTCGCCCAATCAATGGGCGACGGAGGTATATTTTTGAAATTTTTCGTATTTCACGTATATTATTGCAATTTCAATAAAACATCTATTATTTCCAAAAAATATATATATTTTATCAACTTGAGTAAAAAAATGTATTACTAGACGAAATAAATCATCATTTTTCTATGAATCGTCGTCTCCGTTCAAAAAATGCCGAACAACGATATCCGTTTTTTTCGACATAATATTCTCAAATACTACATGACTTATCACTGACAGATATGAACTTTTTTTAATTTATTACATTCTAGTTTGAATTGCAACACAACACTGTGAAATGTATGAATAAATTATTTGTGAGGATATTCCTGTCGCAATTCCAAATTGCGACATAGGGCTCAACAATGCTGGTAGCCTCTCTGTCGCAATTCCAAACTGCTACAGGCTCTCTGTCGCATTTTGAAATTGCGACAGAGAGCCTGTCGCAATTCCAAAATGCGACAGGTGGGTATTTCTGTTATTTTTTTCGGCATATTTTTTCTGTAAATTTTGATTAAAAATATTTTATTTAAAAGAAATTCAAAAGAAAAGTAAGAAAGGTGAAAATTTTCTGAATTGCATAAGATGATCTATATTTAACCGCAGATTATGTACTAATAGATATGTAAATCATCTGCAGTCATTAAATAACCAGAAAATAAAATAAAGAGAAAAGAAAAGAGAAACAAGAAAATTTAAATTTGAGTAAAGCAGTGAAAATAATAATAATTTGGCTCTTTTAAAATTTTAAAATCATCCCGATCAGCTGCAATCCGTTAAAAATGATTAAATTAGGCGATCGAGCTATTAAATAAAGCTCGACCATATAAAATCGAATAAAGCTCAAAAAATCGCAAAGTAAATTTCGTAAATCTCACAATAATAAGATGAGAAGGTTGGATAGCTTAAAACATGCAAAAATCTATTCGCCACTGAATATGGCATTTGTGTGATTTCAGGAAATAAATCAAATTGGACCGCAGATAAGTCATCAGGTGAAGACGATTATTTCAATCAAAATCCAGGCAAGCAATCCATGACCATGCTTATTTTGATATCAATGTTTTATTTGGAATATATGTGGTATCATTGGTGCATGGTAAAATGCTGTTTTAAATAAAACATAAATCGGTTTGTTGGATTAACTGCAGATGCAATTGTGATTGTGTTTTTGACTCAACCAATGGGTGTGGTCGGGGTGAGTTGTTAAAAGGTGGGTAGAGGATGCCATATTTTGGTATTGCTGACGGAACCCTCTACATAAGAATATAATATAAGGTTGAAACCACTACACTCGGGCAATGAGCCGTATTAAATCGTATCAACAATAGTGTGTGGAAACAACCAGAAAAGATTGTCCTATGATGGTGTTTAATCTCCACGTTGGGTAAATATGATGTGTTAAGCTGGACGTGCCGGATGTCCAGTGAAGGACACAGTGATAACCGGTAAAGGTTATCTGGTGCTATATTTTAAAGCTACTAGCGGAGTATCTCCGATTTCGAGATGGAGATCAACTGGCTACCCCAATGTCTTAGTACCACTGATTTGTGACTAGCTAATCCTGGAATTAGTGCCATCGAATCAGTATAGGGTACAATTGGAAGGGGTCATGGTTGGAGATTTTAAATGCCAAAGTATTGATAAACATTCTGGGTTCTCAACTAATGTTGAGTTCACTATAGGTAAAGCAAAAGAACACCTGCGTAGGGTATAAAATCATGAATTCATGCATGTCTCCTGGACTGAAGGTTACGAAAGTTAATTCTACCTCATATACGAGTGCTAGTAGAAGTTTTACAAATAAAAATAGAACACAAGATTTGCTTAATAAAACCTATTTTCGGCAATTGGTTTTGGGTTATGTTTTGAGGAGTGGAACCGGGGATGGTTCCAGGTTGATAAATTCATAAATGCATAATTACTATTAATGTTTGCTGAGTACACCTTTGTACTCACCCTTATCTACTCCCTCTTTTTCTTAGACTCTGATTGCTTTGGATTCTCCGACGAGGATTGGTTGGATAATCAACCGCAGGAGCTGGGTGATGAGGGGGCGTAGTTCGGCCTAGAGGACTGGATGGAGTAGAGGCCCTTATAGTAGAGGCTTTCGTTCTCAGGATTATTTTGTATAATTAAATGTTGTAATGGCTTTTGCTGTAAATTATGTAATATGACAGGTGGAGGACTGTAAGAAGGTGCTGCGTTTGGAATGCAATAAGTTCCTATTAGTCTCTAATTAGTGTTCTGCTGCAACACTCTGAAATGGTATGTTAACTAATAAATTGTCGAGCTTACTCGAAGAGCTGTTAGTTAATATGCCCTGATTAGTGTAATTAACTCAGAATTAATGATACTACTATAGCCATTATTTAGGGTTAATTATGCGGGTCGTCACATCCGCTTTTGCCTTGAAGGCGATATTCTTTTTCTTCGAAGAGCTTTGCTCCAAAAGCTCTCCTTTTCCTTCTTGTAAAGCTCATTGATGATGGGATTTCCAAGAAGTCCTGTTGGCGTCATCCTTGGTAACTTCGGTGAGTTGAGAAACAACGTCACCAAAGTCTCATATTTTTTCTGGAAGAGCTCTAAGCATCTTACGAACAATATCAAGATCGGTTAGTGATGCTTCAAGGCTTTTGAGCTCATTTACTATGTTATTGAGCCATGAATACATCTTATTGATGTTCTCATATGGTAACATAATAAAGCTCTCATATTTGATCCGAAGCATATGCAATTTAGCTTCTTTGAGCGAGGATGTCCCCTCATGAATTTTCGAGAGGGTTGTCCAGATCTCATGAGCGATTTTGAGTTTGCTCACTCAATTGAACTCATCCGTGTTCAAAGCACCAAAATGAGTATTCATAGCTTGAGCATTAAGATGAGTGTTTCGCTCTTCTTGTTCCATTGTAAGTGTGGGATTAACTCCCGGAGCGAAACCCTCAACTACAATTCTCTATATACTTGGGCTCATGGCCTTTAGATAAACGGTCATGCGTATTTTCTAATACGTATAATTTGTGCTATTAAAAAATGGCGCCTTACCTATTGACACCCCATCGTTAGCCATCCTTACTCTCTAGACGGTAAAGCTCTAATAGAGAGTCCAAACTCTCATACCACTTGTAGGATCAAGGATAATCGATTAGAGGAGGGGTAAATAGGAGGTTTCTAAATTTTTTTAGCACTAATTGCAATTAATAAAATCACTAAGCTAGAATTGCAATTATGGCAATTTACAACCAAATTTTCTAGTGATCACTAAGCACTCTAGCAATTCAAATATGAGCAAGAGATAATTCTAAGCAGAAGTAATATATTCAAATTTCTAGAATTATAAGTTTAGCACAAAAATAATAAATGCAAACCACAAGAGAATGAGACACAAAATTTTATCACATGGTCTCGGAGACTTGCCGATCTCCCCTAATCCACGTTGAGGTGAGTTGAACAACTTCAAGCCGGCTCCAACCTCTTGAGTCTTCCTTAATCACTAAGGTAGTTCTTCTCCGCTCCAGGTTGGTGAACTCTAGCCTTCACAACTTGCCGGGGCTTCTCACAATCTTTGTCGAGAAGCTCACCGCGCACAAACGCCTCCAAGCCATCTAGGAGGCGGCAACTTCTAAGAGTAATAAACTTTAACGGTCGCTTGAGGTGAATCAAGTGTTTAAATGGCTCAATTTAGTGCTCTCACTTGATTTTCACTCAACTACTCCTCAAATGTGAATTTAATGCAATTGAGTAGAAGAGATGTACACTAGAGCTCAAGAATATGCAATAGGAATCCAAGAAGTGCTCTATGCTGCATATGGGGGTGTATTTATAGTCCTCATCAATTGTGCTAGCTGTTGTTACCAAACCCCTGAAAAATTCAGGGTGGTCGGCACTACCGTCCATCTAGGGCCGGTACTGTCGGCCTTAGGTCCAACGGTCGACTGTGGACATTAAATGCACTGACAGACTAGCTGTTACCCTGAGGTCGACACTACCGTCCATGCTAGGCCGGTAGTGTCGACCGAGCGACAGTACCGCCCATCTAGGACGACAGTGCTGACCGAGCAAGATGTAAATATACCCTATTCTGAAAAAATACTACTGAACCTAGGGCCCGGCAGTACCGCCACATGGGGTCGGTAGTGCCAGCCTAGCACTACTCAAAAACATACCTCTCTGTAATATAAGCACCGGGCACGGGGCAGATTGTCGACAGTCTGGTGAAGACAAAGACTACCATGGGTGGTAGTGCCGGTACAGGCTGCCCGAGAGAGATTTCATTATTTCTTTTTGTCTCAATTAAAAATAATCATTTTATGAGCATTGATTGAGCTATTTTTCACTGAAAACACATCAAACTACTAATCAAGAGTCCCTCTTAATAGTAAGACATCTATTCTAGCAATCTGATCTTTCTCCAATATTCTGAGATCGGTAAAAGTTATGAAAAGATCCCTAATTTCGTACCTTGTCTCTTTAGCTTGATGCATTGATCTTTTTTAGCTTCATTTTCATGTCTCATTGTTTTTCATATCTAGGATCAACCTATTTTCAAACATACTCAAAGAAAATATTAGTCATTTAATCGCGATTGTCATTAATTACCAAAACCAAAATAAATTAGGGTCTAGATGCTTTCACCAGTCCCACCAGTTTTGAAACATCAGTGGGCAGTACTGGGTTTAGACAGAGCATTGAAAATGCTTTGTTATAATCACTCGCCTTTGTGGTGTTATGATTATATCATGTGGGGGAAAGTGTATAACCTCTGCAGGGTGTAAAACTTAATCAAATAGCCGTGCTCGCGGTATTGAGCATTGCTCGATGATTACAATCAAGGGTTAGTTTTTATTTAAAATGAATTGGGGATGGAGGCTATGTCTTTGGATGTATGGAATTGGTTTAAGGATTGATTTGGTTTATTTGGAAAATAACTGATAAATTTAATATTGTTATTATTTATTTTACTGTCTTTCTAATTTATTATGCTACTCTTTTATAAATGCTATTTTTATATAAAATAACCATGTCAGCCATTTATTTGGAATAAGCCATGTATATAATATGTTAAGACTTGTATTCTGTGCACGACTTGTTGAGTTCTTCATGTACTCACCCATTGCAACAACACATCACCAGTTGGAGAAGAGGCTACACTTGCTTTCGAGGAGTTTCAGGTGGAAGCCGACAACTAGGATGTGAACCTTGTCAGTTGCCTGTGTCAAATTAAAGGGTTACTACAAATAAATTTATTTTCGTTGCAGTTTATTTATTTTTCAGTCTTAGCCCTGCGTGGTGTATTCATGTAAGATGGACCATAATGTCGTCTAACAGTTAAATTCAATTTGATGAAGTCTTTATTTATGATATCATTGACCGATTGTGATATTCATCTATGTTGAGCCTGTGTACACTAGCGTGATTCTAGACTAGTGCTGAATACATAGAGGATCCGAAGTAGTGTTTGCTGCTTCTTTTGCAGCTTCACCCTCAGAAATAAACTAGATGAGAGAGATAGAATCGCTAACCCGAGATTAAAATTTCCAATGCCTCCTTTTTCCGAACGCTTAGCTTAGCATCCATGTAACTCGTGCGATTCACCATCTATGGTCGATCCATTCTTGAGAATGTGAGCTTGATCCGAAACTTTAGCTTATGGGATATGCAAAAATTAAGAGAGCTGCTCTTCTACGACGCGTAAGTGTGTCTGCTAGGAGTCGAGTCAAACATTATCAGCTCACCAGCCAGCCAACAAGTCCTTACGAATCGAGTCACCAGACATTAAAACCGGTAGGCAGATTGTACTGCTGTACAATTCTCACTTCCTTTGTACTTGCATTGAAAACTTCTCCGTGCATGTACATTCATTCGTCTGCATGCCCCAACGCTTGCTTTTTTTCGGAACACTCATCAACTTTCACTACACAGCAAGAATCAGTAGAAATTCAATTGGATAGATTCGTGAGATTCCGCGCATATCAGATTAGCCAGTATACGTGGTTTATCTAGGTGATGTTGGCTTCCTTACTTGTTAGGCAGATATATATAGAGAGAGTGAGGCGATATATGCTGGCGTCCTACTTTCTCTGCTTCTTTCGTCACCGATGCTACTTTCTAACCACTCGAGATACACTCGACAGGGGATGAGGGGAAGAGGAATCACGCCAATGATCAGGAATAATTAAAAAAATAGCAAACGGACGAAAATAAGGAACTCAAAATTTGCTACTAGGCATCCGCCTTAGCAGTGGTAGAGTCAGCTCAAGCTCAAGCTTTGGTCCGGGCCACACGTTCTTATATCAGCTAGCAGACTTACATGTACAACTACGCATCTAGATATTACGATACAATTATCTTTAATATACAACTCTACTTTTAATGATTGAAATATAATTGTATTTGTTATATAACTCTAGAATTTATATATGATTAATTTGCACCGTTATAGTCTAGCCCCACCAAAATAAGTAGTGGAGATCCTTTCTTTAATATACAACTCTACTTGAAATACAATTATATTTGTTATATAACTCTAGTATTTATATATGATTAATCTACACCGTTATAATCTAGTTCCACCAAAATAAGTGGTGGAGATCCTTCTCTTTTTCTTTCGATTAATGTGGGAATTTCTAGAACTTTAGGATTATTGTAGGATTTTCTTACCCTCTAAGTAAATGTCTTGGATAATTTTTGGATTATTATGGGATTTTCTTACTCTCAAAACGAAGGAGATGCCTTAGATTTCACCAGTTATTTTTACATATATAGATTTTTTTATTTTACTGATTTTTTAATATATTTTATATGAGTTTTTCATCCCAAGTCTGAGACCAGGCTCGGATGGACTGAGGCCTGATTTCGCCTCTGTGCCTAAGTGCGTTGCCTAGACACTAGATACGATCTTCGCTCATCTAGATGGCCGCTTAGCCCGGTCTAATTGGCGACTAGACGCTAGTTTATCATCTGAACTAGTGCCTAGCTCCTCAGTGAACATTCGGTACCGTAAAATCAGGCGCATTTGGCATAACACACTTTGGCTTTTAAATATGATTTTCTCAACTGAATGGAGCAAACTTACCTCCTGTGCCTTTGACATATAGGGCCCACACATCTCAACAGCATGAGTAGTGAAGATTTGGAACTTTGAATTGTTTCTCTCTCAAAATCTCTCAAAGATCATATTTTATTGGTCAAAGTGTGTTATGACAAATGTACATGATTTTATATTGTCTATCTGCAGCCAAATCATAATTTTGAAATCTGACCGGCAAACACCATCTAAGTGAGGTGTTATATAGCAAATTTTACCATCAACAGATAGCAACACTGCCTAAAAGCGTTAAGACCCAGTTGTGCCTACTGCCTACAAGCGTTAAAATCCAGTTGATATAGATGTTTTCCTAAGTATTACATACTTTTCGGATGCTACCACTACTATAGTCGTTGTTTGTTGTGTGTACACAGCTAACCGCGAATTGCAATCAGGGAGATTATTCTCGACGCCGGAGGCCGAACGGCTGAAAGCTTTCGAGGATGATCTCGGAGCCAGCCTATCGTAAGCTCAAAAGGCCCCAAGAACCATGGTTCAGAATGAAATCTTTGTCGAAATTTCGGCTTTCGGTCGGGGTCGAAATTCTAAATGTCGGTAGGATAAAAAAAATTGAAAATTTTCTAATTGCTACAGTGAAGTTCGGTGAGATTTCGGGTTTTTTACCAAGATAATCGCAAATTTGACTGGTTTTCATGTTTTTAGAACTGGATTTTGCACTAATTTTTTGTGGAGAATTGTAATACCTTTTCTAAGAAATACATGTGAAAAATTTACAAAAAAAAATACATATACAAATTTTAAGTCCCACTCTCATCTTGTCTTTAGCCTCCTCTGCAAAAGTACGGTTGCAATGTACCACTCTATTTACATCAGAACATGCAGAAAAATTGTCAGGAGAAATGTAGAAAGGTCTTCTACTCCTTGCATATGCCGCCATCTTAGAGCACAATCAACATACTACAGTTTATGTTCAAGGAAAGTCACATTCTTCTCCTGCACTGTAACATTGTTCTGAGGGCAAAACCTGTTAATATTGGAAAGTTTGTTATCATTGGGGCCACAAAAGAAATTGGGAGGACGGCAATAGTGGCAGTAAGAGAATGGAGCTTGCAAGAGCCATAGATTCTCAGTGCGTAGGCCAAGATGCAGGAGTGGTACTCACCATTAATCAATGCACCGTTTCCCTTGTACACTGTCTTTCCACCGCATAACTGCTTGCTATATGTAAATGCTGGGATTGTTCTTTAGTTAAGTGGCATGGAAGAAGTATTGGAAATTCTAGTGCTCAATGATCTCACAATGATTCTGTGCTCCATAGCACAAGTATTGACCTCTTCGTTGTAAATTGTAAATTTCTCATCTACTTCTTTGGTGCACCTTTTGCTAATCGCAAATTCTATTCTTATAGTCTAGAGCAACTGGTGTGGTTGTTGATTTTAGTGAACCTTCAATTGTTTATGACAATGTCAAACAGCTACATTATCCACGTACAAGATGGAAAAAGAAAACTAAGCTATATCGTCAAGTGAGATTGTGAGATACTGAATGGTAAAATATAATAAAACACCAATGTGGTCCGTTCAAAACTGGAACATTAGAATAAAGTTACTGAATTTGTCCAAAATCTAACCTTATTAGTCATCCAACTTACATTATTGATTAATCTAAGAGTTGTATGTGATTCATAAGCATCCAAGGCCCCAATGTAGATTCAAGCAGCTGGGACCTCGGTAGCACATTGCAGTAGGCTGAACAATGAGAAAGAAACATAATGCCATTCAGAACTAAAATTATATATGTTGATGAACTATATACTATGTTATTTACTATTTAGGAATATGCAGGACAAGCTTTTAATCTGGTGAGTTATTTTTCTCCTCTCTTGATTTGTGTTAATCTTGTTGCAATTTAATTTTTAAACCAAGTTTAATTAGGGTTTATATGTAGATGAGATGAAAAGTTTAGATTTTGTTTATTTTTATTTAGGTACCATTTTGTAGTTGATGAATTTATTTCCTAGCTAGGTTCATTAGATGATGTTGTGTTCCTTTTATAGATGATGAATTATGATTAAGCATATATTTAATATTAATTGCATTTTAAGTTAATTTGATACATGATGAATTTATTATCTAGCTCCTTTAGATGATAAGTAATTAGATTGGTTTTTTAATTACTATTAATTGGGTTCTATTAGTGTACGGACATGTACATCTTGCATATATATGAATTTATTATCTAGCTCCTTTAGATGATAAGTTATTAGATTAGTTTTTTAATTACTATTAATTTGGTTCCATTAGTGTACGAACATATACATCTTGCATATAATAAATTTATTTAATTAAGATTATTGGGTATTAATATAAATGAAATTTTAGTTAATTTGGTAGGTGGGTGCTCATCATTTTTAGATGATGATCAAATTTAAGCTAATTTGGTGATAACGTATTGGATGATGGAGAAGGCATTATGGCGGTGACATCGCTTATGGATCTGATGAGGATAGGTTGGACATTGATGACGATAATAATCTTGCTCAGATGTTGCGCGATGCAGAAGGGAACTACACTAGTCAGAGAGAGTTTAATCAATTCAAGGGTTTGTTGGACGACTCGGACACACCTTTGTTCCCGGGTTGCAAGGAGGAATACACAAAGTTGCACACCGTGCTTTCACTTCTAAAATTGAAGGCAAGCAATGGTTGGTCCGATAAAAGTTTCACGGCGCTATTACATCTCTTAGCGGACATGCTTCCAGATGGAAACGTATTGCCGATAACCACTTATTTAGCTAAGAAGGTTGTATGTCCATTGGGATTGGAAGTAGAAAGAATACATGCATGTCCAAACGATTGTATACTCTATCGCAAAGAGTATATAGACATGCATGTATGTCCGGTGTGCAAATCATCGCGATACAAGCGTAAAGACCATGACAGCGAGGGCACCGTGGTGAAGAAAGGAGCTCCCGCTAAAGTGGTGTGGTATTTACCGTAATACCTCGGTGAAGCGTTTATTTGGAAACAAAAGCATGCCCAATCGATGCGATGGCACTCGGAAGAGCGTAAAAGGATGGAAAGTCGAGACACCTGCCGATTTCGCCGGTGGAGAACCATCGATAGGCTCTTTAGGATGGACTTCGGAATGAACCGAGGAATGTAAGGTTTGGGTTGAGTACGGATGGAATGAATCCTTTCGGTAACATGAGTAGTATTCATAGCACTTGGCTCTGTGACTCTCAGTATCTACAACCTTCCTCCTTGGTTGTGTATGAAACGAAAGTACATTATGATGTCGCCGCTATCCAAGGGCCGAGACAACTCGGCAATGATATTGATGTATACCTACAACCATTGGTGGAAGATCTTGTGATCTTGTGGAACGAAGGTGTATGGTATGGGATGAGTACAAGCGAGAGTACTTCACCCTACGCGCATTGTTGTTTTGCACCATCAATGATTTCCCGCCTTGGTAACCTATCCGTCGTCTTGTAAAGGATTTAAACATAATGATTTATTTTAAGATCCCGATGTTTCGTGTCGTTGGGTACAACTCCCAAAGGGTGTCAAGGTGGACAAGTACGGCTTCACTACTTTGGACATCGAACATGTCTGATCACAGAGATTTAACCATTCAGACTTGCGAAGCAAGTAGCACAAGTCTTCTATGTAATCAATTCGACAGATAAGAAGCGGCATGTAGTTCTTCAGTGGAAAAGAAGGATCGTCGGAGTTGAGAATGTCGTGGATGAGGATGAGTACAACCGGTTTGACGAGTTGCCTCCTTTCGTAGATGGCAACATCAGCTCAAGGAAGAAACCACTCAAGAAACTACCTATCATCGCGACGATCATGAAGAAGGGCAAATTGTGAAAGAAAATAATTAGCTATATACGAGTAATGGCAATGTGATGTAAACAATATGCATTTGTATGGAGTAATGGAAATATGGTGTTATGCATTTGTGTGGAGTAATGGAAATGTGGGTCATTAATATATTACTATATTAGGATTATATAGGTAATTACTATATTCGATTACACAAGTTTTAATGGTTTCTCCTCCGTATGAATTAAAACCAAATATATTGTACATAGTACATAAGGCATTTATGATATTAGAACATATTTAGAAATAATATTCTATTCTCGTATACATCCTAGAAGATATGAAAATAAACAGTAGAGATTATATAGGTATATTACTATATTAGAAATATATATGGTCATTACTGTTTTTGATTCATGACCACTTGGAAGTAGTCCGCGCAAAAGTTCGTTCACGCCGGACCACTTGAAGTAGTCCCGCAAAAGCTTATGTTAGATAACTTTATCGATGGCGGTTCTTAAACAACCGCCACATCACATTATCGATGGCGGTTCGTATAAAGAACCGCCACGGATTATATGTATCGCTGGCGGTTCTTGTGAAGAACCGCCACAGACAAAGTGAATCTGTGGCGGTTCGTATAAAGAACCGCCACAGATAATTATATATCGATGGCGGTTCTTGTGAAGAACCGCCACAGATAGTAGGATCGATGGCGGTTCGTATAAAGAACCGCCACAGATAATTATGTATCACTGGCGGTTCTTTTGAAGAACCGCCACAGATAAGTATCGATGGCGGTTCTTGTTAAGAACCGCCACGATAAGGCCCCAACATATAAAAGTCGATATGACTCATTCTTCTTCTCACCGCTGTTCTAACCCCTAAACTCCTGCCGCTTCACTCTTCGCTTCGAGCCCGACGCCACGGTCTTCGCTTCGACGCGTTCGTCAAGCGCCAGCGCCCGCCGACGCCGTCTGGACGCCTGCGTTCGCCCCGACACCTCCCGACACTGACGCCGGCCGCGCTCCTCCACCGACGCGCCGACGCCGCCTTCGACGCCGCCTGGCGCGCGCCCTCGAACGACGCCCCGACCGCACGACGCCGCGCATTCCTAGGTATGTTCTACCTTCATTCTGGATGGCTCCTGTTCTTTAGCTCAGTTGTTCTGTTGTCTGATAAAATGTTGCTTTGCTTGTTATTGCATCAAGATATTATGGTAATATAAACCAACTGAAATAGGTTTATATTACTCGAAACTATCGGTATTAAGTGCATCAAGTTGCTTGTTCCAGTAACTTATCATTAGTGGATAAGTGCATGCAATTTAGCAGACCAACAATGAATTATTTAGATTACTCGAAACTATCGGTATTAACAGTAATTTTTGTATGCCCGATTAGCCCAAAACCCGTAATATATGCTGCTCTTCTTCTTTAGAGCGAGATTCTTGATAGGTTATTCTCATGCAATAAATACAAGTTACATAAAAGAACAGATACGCATTTGATCCACAGTTTACAAGCATTATATAGAAATTCAGCTTTAACTTTTCCTTTCTTTCTAAAGTTTAGAGGTTAATCAATAGCTTTGTAATTTTATTTTTCTTAGTATAAGTCTTAATTCGTGATTTAGCTCCAGCCTTCTAGGGTGCTAGTTTTACCCTGAACCAAATCAGAGGTCTATGAAACTAGACACTTGATGCACATAAACCATCATCTCTAGTAAGTATTCATGGTTGCTGTAATGTTGATTGCTTTACTGTAATTGTGCCTCGACATATCTAGATTGGTTTTCGCTCGTGCATACAATATCGACACATCTTGTTATTGCATAAGCCACCTTCCATTTGAGATTGACAACATGATTTTGGTGGCTTGCTCATATCCTTTATTTCATCTGCACAATAGCCACAATGTTTAGTGAAAACCAACTTAGATGGGCGTCATCCATTCTCAAAGAAAATAAGCTTGCCTCGGCATCCATATTGTCAATAGGTAAGGACTTGATCGTCAGGTTCCCGTTGGTCAAGTCCTAGTGTTAATCATTTCTAAATCGGGAAGGATGTTTTGAAATGCTTAAAACAAAGATGGCGAGATCTCACCTGTTGTACGAGAGGATGTGAATGGGAGTTCGTGAATCGCAAGCGAATCTAACTTCAAAGAATGGCAATTAAAGAACTTAACATTTTCTGGATGAATAACAATATTTACATGGGGGGAAACAATAGCCATACTGTAAGTGTAAAGTGTTGCATGTTTAATCCAAAACAAAATTAGTTTTCCACTTACACATAGTGTTCTGTCCGAAGCCTATGCACATTCTTTAGTTTAGGTACAGGAATTGAAGCTGCTTCAGTGCTAATAGTAACCAATGCGTTGGCAACCACATTCTCCTTACCCTTCTTGTAGACAATTCGGTACTTCAGGCCCATCAATTGAATGCCCAATTCTTCGATTACTTTTATTTCTAGTTCTCAGAGTTAAACTTCCGCACTTAACCCATCGGATCGCCAAATTCTAATGGTTCCATACTTTACCTCTTTCAGTTCGCACATCCAAGGCTGATATGGAGGAGCAATCCACCCCGAGCCCGAGCCCTAGCCCTACCAGGTTCCTCAACCTCCACCCAACCACCGGTGTTGCCGCCGATCTTGACATACATGTGGCAAGACCTCGTGGCCGAGGAAGAAATAAGAAGCCCGGCCGGTATACCATCTCGAGGTCTCGGCCGGGCCCTAGTGCACCGCCAAAGTTCGTAGCAAAGTGCGTAACAACCCGCGGGTATATCGCAGGAGAGAGTGCCAATCACCTTTTGGATTGGCACAAAGTGCCCGATACCATCAAACGGATCTATGGATCGAGCTGAAATAAACCTTCAATTCTCAAGAAGATGAACACCGCGTCGCGGGATGCGTTGATGACCATGGATGCGGCATGGAGGAACTTCAAGGCCAGTGAATACTACTTATGTAAAGAAAACCGATCGCCATCGGGACTACCCAAACTTAGAACCATATTGGGATGATTTCGTGTCGATGAAGCAAAGTGAAGCGAAGAAAGAAGTCCAAATGAGGACCACATAAACATCTAAGAAGGAACATCCATCCACACGCACTTGGTACGGGTGGGTACGCTGGTAAAATCCTCAATGGGAGAGGCAGGAAGCGAATCACTACAATGATTGGTACAAGTCAATTGGCCGGACTACGGATCGAGTCAAGCACTACGCTAGCGAGGGCAAGTGTCACGTCTGGTGGGGCTTATCCTTCGTAAATAGCGACGACGGCAATGTCACAAAGGGTCCAGAGTCAGACGTCGAGTCTTCCCAAGGAACATTCCAACCAGATAGGGAGAACGACGAACTAACACGTGCCCTGGGAAACAAGGAGCATCCTGGACGAACAAGAGGTGTCGGGGTTAAGGTTCCGTGGAAGACAGATTCCCAGAGCACCTTCACACTTACAAGAGCCGAAAGAGAGCTAGAGAAGCGTTTGCCGAAATAGAAATGATGAAGGAAAAGATGCTTCGAGAATTACAAGGCACAATTGAACAACAAGTACAACGACAAGTACAACAAGCCATGAGCCAGTCACAAGCCGAGAACATTATTACGACCAGCCCTCCGAATCGTCGCAGCAGTTGCGCATCCGCCCCAATTGTAGAACAGGACATGGGTCATTATCCTGTGGACGACATACATGACCCCACACCGTGCCAGCTCACTTTGCCCGTCATGAACATATTCATTCAAGCTGGTAGGCATAGCGTACCCATGCCAAGAAGGAGGTGTATTGCACAACTCGCGATAAGCCGGGATATGCAAAGGTTCAGTGGACACGGTTAATCCCGATTCGCCAACCTCGGCTAGAAATGCCCCGAACGACGAGGTTACAACTCTAGGAAGTGTCGCCCACACATTCATCCAATGGCGCAAACGTGACATCACCTTGGACCATCATGAAGTGCTGTTTCTCCCGAGGTGAACTCGCCCCCTCCCGAGGTGAACTCGCCACCTCTCCTGCAGGTGAACCCGCGGCCTCTCTCTGATGAACCCGCCGGCCTCTCCTACAAGAAACCTCGCACGATCGCCACCAACACATCAACAGATGAAAGTTAGTGCGACAACTTCAGCTTGACCGACTTAAAACCTCCTCTCAAGGCATGGCGAATAGACAAGCCATATCACGAGGTCAGCGGCTGTAACGGAGTATGATGTTGTGTGCGAGAAAAGTAAGGGTAAAGCGGTCTCCAAAGGACAAGTCAAGAAAGATCAAATACGAATTGGGAAGCCGTTTGTCACCCTTCAAGCTTCATAGTCTAACAAAGGCACTAAGGCGATTACATGAATGGTATATGGAGCGATCGAACCACCATGTACTCTCAAGGTGATCACCGCCATTTTCAGAGAGGAACATTTCCACCATGAGGGGACCGGCCGCTTCATGATAGAATTCAATGAGTTGCACAACATGTACTATCAAGATGCCCTCGACGTGTCTCTTATGAGATCTTTGGTCACCGTAAGTGTCCAATATAAAATCATTGTCTACATTCATGTAATACCGATAAATGTGATGTCTAAATCATTTGTTATGTAGATACGAGTTGATCGAACTAAAAGAACCAAAGGGCGATGGCATGCCTCGATCCGGAACGGTTTGCCACCGGAAATCAAAAGAGTACCAAAGGAGGTCGAGGACTACGATATAACGCCTCATCAAACTCCAAGACAAGGAGTTCATACTTTTACCATACAATTTCAAGTAAGTGGCTCACTAGCTAGTTCAATTACTTGTTGATCTCGTTCTTTGCTCAGGTTAGGACTAATGACTACGGCATCATACATGTGTACGTAGTTTCCACGGATTCTCGTAGTAATTCATCCAGATAAAAGCAAGATGCTGATCTTGGACCCGCGGGACAAAGATCCAAAAGACTACAAAGATATGACAAGTCTAGTGAATAGGGCCTTCAAAGCATATTGTAGAAAGTGCTCAAGACACCGTCCTTTCCATAAATCACTGACAATCCGTACTAAATTTCCGACGCACAAAAACAATTTGTCTATATCGCACTCGTAGTCAATAACTCCTTCAATGTCGATAAGTTTATTCAATTTTTGCAAAGGCTACAAGCAACCGCTAGAACAAATTTATGTGGGTACTTGTGTGCCAATACATGCGCGAAATCTTAGGCTCTACAATAGTAAACAATGACGTAGAGGTTTGTCACGCTAACATCACACATTGATTTGCACATCTCATTCTCTATATAAGCTCTTAAGACAAACTTTTTCTATCTATAGCGCTTGAAGTTGCCTATGGAGGATCGGTTCCAAATGAAATCCAAGGCATTCAGGGACAGCTCGCCTACTTCATTATGAAGGAAGTACTCAACAAGAACGGCGAGTTTCATGACCCGATAATAACGATGAAGTCTTCCATACTCATCTACCACCTCCCGAGGCCCCTACCAACAAAGTGAAGACTCAGAGGCTTATAGTTCACAAAACTAGTTAATTTTTTTCGCGGTGGTGTAAATTGATGTTTCATTGAATGTCAAGTTTAGTATTGGATGGCATGGCTTGCATATGTTCTAATTTTGTCATTTCATTTAAGAAGTTGTGATTGATCTGCGCTTGTGTTGTTGCCCTTCTCCCGTGTGTGTGTGTTGATGGGTGGTGTGTGTGCGTGCGTCGTGCGCTCTAGACGAGGAGCTCTCCTCTATTGCTTTTCTCTGTGCCCTTTCATGATGGCTAGTAGAGCTTTTATAGACGTGGGTGATGGATGAATACGAAAGAGCTCATTTCAAAACTGCACCATTACAAAGAGTTTATTTGATTGCTTGATTTAGTTGCAAGTTTCCTTTGCATCTTTACCTTCCATTCATAAGATATTTGATTACATGGTCCTTATATTTTTAGATGGTGTGTTTTACTCTAATGTATGATAGTAAATGCCATTAAAAATAGCTAAATGGAGATTATAGAAGGAAAAATAGTAAAAAGTAGGATCAAAATTGTAGAATGATATGTATTTAGGAATAAAATTGAAAAATAGAATGTCACATATTCAAAAATAGAGGGAGTATAAACTAGCTAATGCATGTACAATATCCGGAGGATGCCACGGCATTCACATGGAATAAGACGGCAATGGATCGGCTAGATTTGTGATACAACAAAAGTGATCTATTTAGCTTTCCATAGTATGATATATAATGACTTCATTTACATACTCGAGAAATATTGATGCAAAGATGATGAATCGAGGAGAAGGGAGCAGGTCCAATGGGAGGCATGCCCTACACCATCACCATGATCGAGCACCTCATGCATGAGACACTTTAATTGTACATTGTAATTGTGTATATTGTAATTGTGATATGCAAAATCTGTGATTGTAATTGTGATTGATGTATTATATGTAATTGTGATTGATGTATTATATTGTAGTTGTGTATATGCAAAATCTGTGATTGTTGTACATTATAATTGTGCATATGCAAAATTGCAATTGTGATTGATGTATTATATTGTAGTTGTGTATATGCTAAATCTGTGATTGTTGTACATTATAATCGTGTGTATGCAAAATCTGTGATTGATGTATTATATGTTTCGAGGGCATGGCTACTAAAAGCACTGAGGCTAGCCCAAAATGCGCTTTTTATTTTTTCGTCGTGCACTATCTGTGGCGGTTGGTGGATAGAACCGCCACGTATAATATAGATCTGTGGCGGTTGATGTATAGAACGCCACGTATAATATAGTTATCTGTGGCGGTTGGTGGGAAGAACCGCCACGATAATATTTTTATCTGTGGCGGTTGTAGAAAGAACCGCCACGTATAGTGTAGTTATCTGTGGCGGTTGGTGGATAGAACCGCCACGTATAGTATTGTTATCTGTGGCGGTTGGTGGATAGAACCGCCATGTATAGTATTGTTATTCGTGGCGGTTAGTATGTAGAACCGCCACGATAACACTTATCTGACGTTAGAAAACCGCCACCGATAATCCTCGATTATCGATGGCACTATATCTGTGGCGGTTCAATAACCGCCACTGATGGCGGTTATGAACCGCCACTGATGACGTTTTTTGGTGTAGTGCTAATTTGTCCAACTGAGAACTAACCTTGTCATGTTTCTTGAATAAAAGCTTTAAATTCTATAACCTCTTCGTGAACACTTGAGATGAAATCTAGTATAGCTTGTCCACCCAAAAATGTTTATATGCAGGTTGAGCACGTCATGTTAGCATAAAATGCTCTATAAGCGCATTTCGTTGTGGACTTGTGGTCTAGCTTAAGACTCGTATATGTATAAATACAATCAACAAGGCAATCCAATCTCTACAAGCAATTTAGTGATGTACCAGTTACCATAGCCCCAATGTGATGATTGATGAACCGGTGGTTGTGCTTCTCAATAGAATGTACGATGTCAAGGTCTTGCGCTGCCACATCCTCCTCCCGCCCCACCGCCGACGATAAATGCTAGGGTGCCACCAACACTCACTTGCTCCCTTGTGTCGATGGCCACCATCCGGACACCCTACAACCAACCAAGGATACTTGTGGTCTCACCAATGTGGCGTTACATCGAACACCATCAAGGCATCCAAGGATCTTTGCGGTAGCCACAGTTCCTAGAAGAATTGAGTTAGCCTAGGCAAGATCGATGGAGTAAGAGCTCGCCCGCAAAGACAAAGATCTAGGAAACAACGGCGCGCGCATCGGTAAGCCCGAGCTCGACGACAACAACAGACCTGGAGGCCGCACCGGCGGTTGCGCAGCGGAAATTTCACCGAAATTTGGTCAATTTCGCTAAAATTTTGATCATTTTGGTCGAAAATTCAATTTTGCCATCCTTAAAATTACCAGATTTGAAATTTGATTTTGAATTTCGGCTCCATGTGTTGTGATCCGAAATTAAAATTTAAAACCTAGATCCTGTTCCTCTAAAAAAATTCATTCCTTGTCCCTTGCTCCTAGAGGTGGGCACTCGGGCCGGGCCTTTTTGGGCCAGCCCGAGGCACAGTGGCCAAGCCCGGCCCGACACAGAGCGGACCGTGCTGGGCCGGCATGGTACTGTAGCACAGGCCGTGCTGGACCCGTGAATCGAGCACGATAGGCGGCACGGCCGTTTGGGCCGGGCCTGGGCCGGCCCGGCATGGAGATAACACGCTGGCACGGAGGCACGATGGCACGCTGGAGGCACGGAAACCCGACAAAGACGACCGGCATGGGCGCATCGCCGCTGGCTTGCGGCAGGCACATCGACCTCGCCGCCGCCGCCGCCGCCTCCGCGCCACGCCTTGCCTCCCGCAGCCGCACCGCGCCGCCTCATCGATCGCGCGCGCCGGTTCATCGCGCCGCCGGTTGCCTTGACTTCGCCCACGCAACGCCGCCTCCCGTAAGACGTCAGACCGCGTTATCTCATCCGCCGAGCGCGCCGCTCGTTCATCGCCCGCACCACCTCGGTTCGCCTCGCCGCCTCGGCCGCCTTGGCTCACCCTCGCCACGTCTCACCTCCCGCACGCCGCCTCGGCCGCCTTGGCTCACCTGGCCTCGGTTCATCGCCCGCGCCGCATAGCCTTGCCTCCCGCCTCGTCCGTTGCGCCTCGTCGCCTTGGCTTGCTTGGCCTCGATCGCGCGTAGCGCCGCCCATCGCGCTGAGGAAACCGATGGCAAGACAGCGAGGAGGGCACAGCCGGAGCGGGAGGATGTGCACGCGATGGCCGGCGCGATGGGCAGCAGCAGCGCCAGCCCGCGGTTGTCGTCCGCCGACGCAGCCACGTCCGCGAGACCGCGATTCGCTACGCCGCGAGCGCCGCGTCCAACGACACCAGCGCGGAGAAGAAGGCAGGCTTGGTGACTGGTGAGGGCGCGTGACTGCATGAGGCTCCCCAAACACGGCCAGACCTTCTTGGAACTTTGAATGCTGGGTGAGGAACTAGCATGTAGCAAGCAGGTCGTATGTGTGAAGTTTTGTGGGTAGCTGGAGCCTTTGAAATTGGAATGGTGCGGTTATTGCCGATGGGGACATGTCGGGGTAGGGGTGCAGTGTACTGTGCACTACATATGCCATGTGATGTAAGTAGAGTAGCTGGTCAGTTTGCTTTTTGCCTACATGTACTTGACAATTGAAAGATATAAAGTGCTGTCCGATCTCTTATTTGCTGTGGCTGAGTTTGAATTGGAACATAGGAACACGATGTGTCTGTTAGAAAAAGAGAACTAAATGACGCAAAGTATTAAAAGACATAAAGAAGGAATTTCGCTCCCGTCCGCACGATTTATTCGGTAAACACTTTTTATCCCGCGCCTCGTTTCAATTTTGAACAGACACTCTCACACTCTCTCCTTAACATTCGGCAAACAGACAGCGACGTGACACGATAAAAGACGTAAAGTAACACGATATGATTGAAAATTTAAAATGAACCCGAGCGCAACGGGCATAATGAGCCAACGGTTCTCTTCTTATGACTATAAAATTCTGTCGGGCAGTCATTTATTCTACATTTCAGCACCCGAAACTCATTCTTTCTCTCCTGAGCTAATCGCGCACTTTCTCTTATTTCTTCAGCCCCCAAAACCGATTCGTTTTTCATTTATTCGCTCTCTATTTGCTTTATTTTTTTGCTCTACCGTTGCGAAATAAAATGTTTCATAAGAGCAAGAGCAGGAGAGCACGCCCCCGCTCTTCAAGTCCCCCTCGTCAAGATTAAGATATTGATCCACGCCACTCTCCCCCGACATGGGAGACTACGGCATGGATGACCGTCATCTGAATGGCACGCATGGCATCGAGGATGCCTCATATACTCTGGATGCACCGAGCTCGGATGCCGCTGCCTCGGTGCATCCGGGACGAGCGTTGGTATCCACACCGAACATACATCCCGACATATTTGTGGTGGAAGAATAACCAACGTATTTACCCCGTACTATCCTATTTCGTATGGGACGTACTTACGGTTCCAGTGTCCACTGTCTCGTCGGAATCCACTTTCAGATTGGTGGGAGGATACTTGAGCCGAGGAGGTCGTCTCTCACACCTGAGATGGTTGAGGCAATTACATGCCTCAAAGACTGGAAACGTGCAGATGAGAGGACACAACATCAGCCAGAGGATCAGGAGATCACGGACGTGGTAGCCGATTTTGACAATCTCAGCCTTAGGTAGTCTATGTATATAAACTTAGTTATTGTACTCTTTTCCTTACCGGGGGTACCCCACACCGGGTGTAAGGTTTTTAACGAGGCAGTAACTCTGTACATGTTTAAGATTTAATAAAATTTACTTCTTTTTCCCCAAATATTTGTGTCCATTGTCACTGGTCTCACGCATTTAAATTGGTGGGGAGTTTGTGATTTTTTTTCTTTTTTCCACACATTAATTAGCTCATTTGTTAGAGAGAGGATCCTGCCTGGCTATGACTACAGATAGCTTCTGTTTGTAATGTTTTGATATTGAGACGCAAAGAATCCCTGTATGCTAACCCTCCATATGCATGCAGCACGGCAATCGACATGCATAGGAGCATCGGTGTATGTGTGTGTGCATGCATGCATGCATATTCTTTCTCTTGCCTGGTTGCTCCAAAGTGACATGGCTTTGCATGCATGTACAACGAATAAAAGACAAGCTAGCTCACTTCTAGACTCTAGCAGAGTACACACAAATGTTGTGCCTATGACCCTATCTTTGGTCTTCTTGCCAAGTGTTCAAAGATGGCGTTTGCTTAGTGCTTATCCATGCACCACCAAACATAATTAGTTCCCTTTGTTAAGTGAGTAAAAATGACTAAAACAATCAGATAAAATTATTAAGAAAAATACTACTAGTCGTTCCTCGGTTTGCGACAATACTACTAATAACATCTTTCTATTTTACGATAATACTACTAGTAGTTTATAAGGCGTATTTTTTTATAATCAACTACGTGCGTCTTCGGGTCCTTTCCTCTTCTCGCAATAGTGTAAATGGACCGGACTGGGCCGGCACGGCATGGCACGAAGTAGGCACGAAGATAAATGGGTCGTGCTCGACTCGCGAAGGCGAAGCCAAGCCAACGACGGCCGCGACGGTTCCGACCGAAGCACGATGGGCCGTCGCGGGCCCGCCCAAGACGACGCCCACCTCCACCTGCTCCTCGGTCTCTAGGAACATCTGCAATGCATGTCTAGAGAGGTGTGTAGTAAAAAATCAATATTTTGCTACCAAAAAGCAACAATGTAGTTATTTTATAGTATCGATACTAAAAAAGACGTAGAATTTCCTCCGATCATAAATTTGACCACTAATTTATATTATAATATTATTGGCGTCAAAAACTTGATGTAGGGTTTCTGACAGCAGCACACCAGATGAACACCTGGTTCAGAGTGTGCCAGTCGATTTGACCTGTAATCGACAAGGTAAAAATATAAAATTCACTCAAAGCCGATCGTAACGATCAATCGGCTTAGACTCAATCAGCTTGAAGCCGATTAAGATCAAAGTAACAGGGTAAGTCTAATTAGCCGATAGTGAAGATCAATCGGCTTAGATTCAATCAGCTCAAAGCCGATTAAATCGAGATAAAAAAGGGTAAATCTAACTAGCCGATTAAAGCTAATCAGAGGATAAAGGCAGATCGATTCTGAAGAAGGTGATACGCAACAAGATCAAAATAAATCAAACCTGGGGCGTAACTCAGGATGATCAACAATTGGCGATGCACAACTTTATTGATTGAAACTGAGTTACAAGAATCTAAATTACAGAAACTACTCCTAGTCGACAGAAAAGTAGATGAAAAGTAGACGCGAATTGGTTGATTGGCTCTGGGCAGCTTTTCTGATCACCTCTAGACCTCTTTTATACCCATTGGTCGATAGAGTCCTGGTACAACACGTTAGGAGTAGAATCCGTATCGGCCTCTATTTGGATGGTGCTTTTCTTAACAACCTGTTCTGTTTTCAAATATCTTCAATCTGTATCTTGGTCGTATCTTGTTGATCTTGGACTGCCGATTCTGACCTTATCTGCCAAATTTTGGTGCAAACATATGCCCCCATTTTTGGGAGATAACATGTTATCTTCTAAAAAATTTCATCATTGATTTGAACATATATTTTCTTATCATAGCCAAAATTTTAACTACATCGAGTTAATTTGGCTTTCAGGTCGGTAATCGGCCAACTTGTATATTCGTAGTTGAATTTTAGCCAATCAGGATCCATCCAGTTCCTTAGACAAACCGATGCACACTATACGATCCCACGTTGATCGCTTACCAAATCGGCTATCTTTCGAGCCGACGGGTAGTATGGTTTTCCAGACTAGATCGGATTTGTCGAACAAAAATCATCGGCCGAATCCGGTTTTTTCTTCCTCCACTCTTTTCTCGCAATCTTAATCGGATGAAGCTCATTAAAAGTTTTATCCCATTGTTTTTCTTGTTCAGCTTCTCTTATCTCTTGGGTCCTTAGCCGCTGAAGTCTTCTTCTTTGTGATCGGCTTAAACCTGGAGGACACTATCTCGGCTTTGGTTCGATCGAATTATATACTTTCCTACCAGATTCATACTAGCGCAGTGCTAGACCCTTCATCTTGACTTATGGTCGGCTTAGAAATTCTATCTTTAGCCGACCATCGCTGTCTATCACCTCGACATGGGTAATACTGCATTGGACATGCGTTTGGTGATGGCAAAGCTAATCCCCTCTCCCAGCAAAATTGCCAAAAAGGACACCGTTGGTGAGCTCTTTCAGGGCCGCCTGGCCGATATTCATTAACTGGCCGATGTGGAGGACTTCGTCGTGGCCTTTCATTTCTCCTTTCATATTTTGCCAGTAGTTGGGAAAAAGTGGGCTTCGACTTCTGTATCGGCTTACATAGTGGCAATGATCTTTCAACCTGATAACCCTTTGGTGTGATTGTTTTAAAAAAAATTCCTTCACGGTCGACTTTTATTTGTATAGAGCCAATAGTAATCATGAGTGTCTTATTAACATCAGAATTTGATTGTACATCGGCTTGACGCATTATTTTTATAGCCGATGATATATGAATTTGATCTGCATCTTGTGTCGGCTTTTTCTTCTTTTCAGAGCAATGGACCATTTTAATTGAAAAAGGACCGGCGTCCAGCTGCATCGTCGGCTCTTCTGAACATTTTAATTGGTCATCCTCTATAGCCGATTGTATCTTGTTTTTGTAATTCTTCAATTCATCTTTGAAGCCGTTATCATCGGAGAAACAGCTTTCTTGAGCCAATACTCGCTGTAGGAGATGACTTAAATTGGTGAATTCTTGTCCGCCGAATTTTTCTCTTAATGGGGGTATCAGCCCCTGGAAAGCTAAATCGGCCAACTGATTATCAGGCAGGGTAACACTAAAACACCTATTTCTCACTTCCCTAAATCTCTTAACATAATCATTTACCGATTCCCCGGATTTCTGTTGGACAGAACTTAGATCTGAAATCCTAAGTTCTAGACTGCCGGAGAAAAAGTACTCATGGAATCGGCTTTCCAAATCTTTCCAAAAATGAACCGAATTTGGAGGTAAATTAGTAAACCAAGTAAACGCTGGCCCTGACAAGGATAACGGGAACAATCTAATTTTGAGTCCGTCGGACTGGGCAGCCTCACCACACTGAGTAATAAATCGTCCGACGTGTTCTAAAGTTGTGATTGAGTCATCCCCAAAAAATTTGGAAAAATCAGGGACTTTGAAGTTATGTGGGTAATGCATACGATCTATATAATCAGGATACGGCTTTCTATAGCCGATAACCTTACTCTTAGGTTGTAATCCAAACTGATCACGCAGTACGACGGAAATTTGATCAGCCCAGTTAACATCACCAGCCGACCAAGTGTTTGGGTTCTGCCAATTACCATCATAATTGACACCCTGCCCCCCGAGCGCAAACTCGGGATGCCGATTTGTTTTGGCTGATGGATATTGTACGGTTTGGTTGTACCCATTGTATCTCCTAATGGGTGGCTCTGGCAATGGGACGAAAGGTTCCGTGTAGGTGACAACCTTACAAGGAGTTGGATTCTGAAGAATCGGCTGTTGATGTAGAGGATATCTGTTAACCTCAATTGGTTGTGGAACCGATTGCGGGAAAACATTAAACGGGGCTGACGGCGGCAAGATAGCCGACATGTTCAGTTTAGCGGCATCAGTGTATGACTGATAATGTGTGACCCCGCTAGGACGAGGATCCCGAGGTAATATAACAGTCGGTTGAGTAGGCATCGTAGAGGGTATTGGAGCCGACGGTTTTGCTGGTGCCACTATGCTAGAACTTTGCGCTATAGAGTAAACATAATATGTTGGTAGCACTTGTAGTGGATCGAGTAGGCTCCCAGATGAAGCCAACTCTTGAGCAACAGTTTTAACACTATTTGCGATCATCGGCTTAAGTGTCGCGACGAGAGCCGATGATTGATTTATCAGAGCATGGTGCACAGATTGATTTATCATAGCCAATAATTCGACTTGAGCGGGCAGGTATTGACTTACCGGACCGTCGGTGACACCTGCATCGCCGAGTGGATTGAGCGTCGGCAAAGCGGTCCTCTGCGTGATGCCGTGCCTAGTCTTCTGATAGCAATTCAACATCATCTCTTCTAGAGCAGCTTTTTGATTTTCAATTTCTTTGCATTGCTCTGGAGTTAAATCGTTCAATGTGGGGACGATTATTGCCTCAGTGTTGAGATCTGACGGCGGAATTGATTTGCTTGATGATGCCATCCGTCCCACCGGCGTGTTAAGAGTGTGTTGGCGCCAAAACTTGATGTAGGGTTTCGACAACAAAGACACCGCATTTAACACCGGTTCAGAGCGTGCGGTCGATTTGACTCAGAATCGACAAGGTAAAAATATAAAATTTACTCAAAGCCGATCGTAACGATCAATCGGCTTAGACTCAATCAGCTTGAAGCCGATTAAGATCAAAGTAACAGGGTAAGTCTAATTAGCCGATAGTGAAGATCAATCGGCTTAGATTCAATCAGCTCAAAGCCGATTAAATCGAGATAAAAAAGGGTAAATCTAACTAGCCGATTAAAGCTAATCAGAGGATAAAGGCAGATCGATTCTGAAGAAGGCGATACGCAACAAGATCAGAATAAATCAAACCTGGGGCGTAACTCAGGATGATCAACAATCGGCGATGCGCAACTTTATTGATCGAAACTGAGTTACAAGAATCTAAATTACAGAAACTACTCCTAGTCGACAGAAAAGTAGATGAAAAGTAGACGCAAATTGGTTGATTGACTCTGGGCAGCTTTTCTGATCACCTCTAGACCTCTTTTATACCCATTGGCCGATAGAGTCCTGGTACAACACGTTAGGAGTAGAATCTGTATCGGCCTCTATTTGGATGGTGCTTTCCTTAACAACCTGTTCTGTTTTCAAATATCTTCAATCTGTATCTTGGTCGTATCTTGTTGATCTTGGACTGTCGATTCTGACCATATCTGCTAAATTTTGGTGCAAACAAATATATTTTAAAAAATTAATACAATTATAATATTATGAAAGTACATTTCGAGGCGAACCTACACATATAAATTTCATGCATCAAATCTAAATATTAAAAAGATATTGATAGCTAAAGTTTCAAAGGGTTGATTCTAAACCGATAAGTTCCTGTGACGAGGGAGAAAATACTCAGGGATATAATTATATTTAATTAATAGACAATACAGTATCTAATCGTACCGGATGACGTCATTGTATTATTTGTTTTTAAGCACTTACTATGCAAATACTGTACATGTCCTAATTACCCTTTCCGATCCCCATCTTGGTTTGGGCGGCGCTTCTGCCGAGGGCTGCCGGCCGGACTTCCCTCACGCCGGTCCCTGTGTGGTTCGGCCCTCTGCTTCGCAGAAGCCAGGTTCTTGGCCAGTACCCGATCCCAGTGCCCCTCTGCGGCTTTGTACCTTTACATGCTTCGTGGATCGACGCCGGTGTGACAAGATACGGCGCGGACGACGTGCTGCGTGGCAATGCCAGGTGAAATAAAACTCCCTGAAACTGATCAATTCTTGTGGGCTCAGATGACATCGTCTTAATTTTTAGTAGCTCGCTGATAGCTTCCGAGATTCCGGCCGAGATTTTCCGAATTTTCCCAAGAATCTGGGTATCCGGATTTCTTGGAGGGGTCATAATTTTTTTACTGCCGGGAATGGTTTACTCCCGAGAATTTATTTCCCAATAGCATATAACATTATAACCTCTAGAACCCTAAATTGGATGCCAGGATCACGAAAGCAAGGAGTATTTTTTCGCTAATGGAAACAACAATCTTAAAAGTTAGATTTAAAAAAAAAAATTTGAAGATATATAGGACCCAGTGTCCCAGAGTCGACATCGACACTAAAAGGATGGATCATTATTTACGTTGTCTTAGGCATCTTCTTTCATGCTTCCCAACCTGGTATCCATCAACAGTTTTTGACAGCACACCAGGAACTTAATACGTCCGCACGAGTCCAGGATCCTCTAGCTAGCAGCCGTCGCAGTCTAGCTAGGTTCCAGCGTAATCGGAAAATTCAGCCCTAGATGTTGTTTGCTTTGAAGACCTTGTTACGTACGCTCGTTTTCACTGATTTTTTCTTGAGCTCTTTTAAAGTGAATTAAAATCAATATAAGCCGTCCATTCCTTTGAATCTAATTATTGAAATCAATTTAGATCTAGTTATACTACCACCTATAATATTGGTAGTAAAATTCAGAGATGGGTAAAAGGGTAAAAAATTCTGTCATACTATTTGTCCTTTACGGTAAAACACATCCTATGATCTGAAGATCACCAGGTATTCGGTGAATTCAAAACTGTGAACAAATTAGAAAAAGTCTAAAATACCCCCGATGAATGGATAGAAAAAGTCTAAAATACCCTTGAGGAATTGATGGTTAGATTTGATTTCTACTATCACTAATTACTATCTATGTTATCCACCGTAAAATTTTCCTTATTTGGACGCTAACTCCGGAAGTATCTCCGAAAGTCCGACCGGTCCGAAACGACAAACCACAAGCCTCGCACTCCCATTGACTGACTTGGGAGTCTTGGATGCAAGCAACACGGTTTAGCGTAAGACTTAAAAATCTATCAGCGGTAAATTCATGCTGCATTGTCCGCTACTTTCCATCAGTTACGGCTAGAACAGGTTTCAATCCCTGACCCTGCAATAGGAGAAAAATGCTAACCAGTTTAATTTTTTATATACAGACAATTGAGTGGCACATATTGAACAAAAAAAAATTCTAGTCAATTAGAAAACTTATAAGTTCGTTATTGAAGTTTTCTTCAAATACAGTGAAATTTAATAATAAAAGTCAATAAACAGTACATGTATATATGTACTTTTTAAAAATATTAGGTTTGTTGTACTTGAATTGATTCACCTTCAAACATATTCCACCGTTCCCTGCTTGTTTGTAGTTGTAACAGATTTTCAAATCCATTTCGATAGTTGAATCTGAATTAGAAAAGTAATTGGCTGGTTCCGGCCGGTAATTATAGACATGAATATTGATATAGACTGATATATATGATCTTTTACAGAACTACTCAAGTAATGTGAATTTTCCTTCTTCTGAGAGACAGTTACTTGAATCCTGGGGCCATGCATGACTAGTAATTATAAGGTTTAATTCCCTATATGATACTGGAAATTTTCAAAATCTCTCATCTTGTCATTGATATGTGGAATCTGGATCTATGTCAGTGACACAATGAGTAGTGCCTAAAAAGATGATGCAAACTTTCGATGGGAAATAAGTATTGCCCTTTATTTTAAACCCATGCATACACGGATTGGAACCAATTGAGGTGAGTGGGACTAATGATTGGGCCCACTCTGTTAATGTCCTCCCTCTACCCTGGTCTGGAGGCAGTAGACTTGACTCTGTCGGATTCATGTATAGCAGAGCACAAGATAAAACTCCGCAGCCACATGCTACGCTGTTCCCTGAATTTCCCCATGCAAGTGCAAACCTCAAAATTCATCTAGTTTCATAAGGTGAAGTGGTACATACTAATGGAGACTAGTTTCTTGGGTGCAGTATTCTGTCTTCTACCTGCAGTCCTGTTAGGGATGCCAACAGTGGAGGCATCCGGTGGTCTAAGAAGGCTGGATGGTACTAACACGCCGCCCTCCAGTGCCACGCTCGCCGGCTGTCAGAAGAGTTGCGGCAATCTGACCTTTGACTACCCCTTCGGCACCAAATCGGGCTGCTTCCGCAACCCCGACTTCGAGCTCACTTGTTTCGTCGACGGTGGCACCACCCAGCCCCCCAGGCTCTTCTTACGGGATGGCACCTCCCAGGTTGTCCAGGATATCGATGCCAGCAACAAAGAACCTGTTGACATCGCCTTCACCCATACTATCTCCATGGTGTCTGGCGTCAATGTTTACAACATGTCCTGGATTTCTCCTGGTCGAGCCTTTGTGCTCGAGTATGCAGCGCTGAATGTCACCGGTTGCGACTTCGACATATATTTTCATGATCAGGTCATTAATACAACTACATGGACACGGCTGTGCAGTGTTAGTTGCCTTGACGAGGAGATCACGGACATGGTGGCTAGACAGAGCTGTAACGGCACTGGATGTTGCTCCATCGTTCTTGACACAACTTTTTGGGACTTTCAACTCAAATTTGTCCGCCATGGCCAAGGCGAGCTTGCGGCACGCTCCAATCGGAGTTCCTTATGGGATAGAATCACCATAACTACTAACGGTTTCTACCTGGGATGGAGCATATCGGATCAACCGACCTGTGCCAGCACCTTGGATAATAGGACAAACTATGCCTCTGTCAGCAGCAATAGCAACTGCATCGATGCGACATCAACTTTCGGTTATCTGTGCCGGTGTGATAGTGGTTATGAAGGCAATCCCTATATTCTGGATGGCTGCTCTCGTGACAAAGGTATAGTAATTAAGATAATTGCTTTAATACTCTGTAAATACCTCACTTTCGTAGTAATATACTGATACAAGATCCCCCCTTGCAAAAGTAATACTCAATGTAAGGTCCTGCTTTCCCCTTGTTTCAAAATCAAGGCTGGCACTAAAAACAAGGCAGCATGCATTTAGTTAGCATTTTTCATTTACAATCCATAGATTAGTAAGATACTAGGATGAAAGATTCAGTTAGAATACTGGGGTTCACCCTCCTTGCCCGAAAAATGTAGAGATGAAACAGAGCAATTAACGGCCCATATCAACGGGAGTACACATGAAAACCATCTCGGTTTAAACATAAAAAATATCTGGACAAACATTTTCGAAGGTGCTTATTATGCAAGCATTTTTGTGAAAAATCTACTAATAATAGTTTTATGTGAAAAAAAAATATTTTTGATATATTTGTGGACAATATTTGAGAAGTTGGATTGTACGCAATTTGAAATGTCATCTTTTCTAGTCAGGGTTAGGACTTGATTTAACAATATTTTAGCTTGCTACTAGGTAAATTACTTTCTAAGCTCTCTTTGAGGAAATAGAGATTTGGATTCCCAAATATTGGAAAGATGTCATGACATTTTTTTCACACAAAAACAGGGTATGATCCAATCGAGCGAAGGGTTGGCTGTACTAGATCTTGTGGAGATATCTCCATTCCATTTCCATTCGGACTAGAAGAAGGTTGTTTTGGAAGAAAACTATTTCAACTCAACTGCACGGACGCGGCATCATCTACCATCCAATTCGATGACTACAATCAGGTGACTTACATAAATGTTAGTGAAGGCCTCGTGGGCATCAAACATAAGGCGGAAGGTAACGACCAGCAACAATTCATAACATTACCTGGAGAACCTAACCTCTTTGATGGTTATTTGGAACACTCGATACTTTCCGTGAGATGGGCAGTTGCCAATCTAACCTGTCAAGAGGCTAAAATGAACGTTTCTGGGTATGCATGTGTTAGTACTAATAGCACTTGTGTTGGTGTCGAAACTTCCTATGGTTATGTTGGATATCGGTGCAAATGCATGCCTGGTTTTGGAGGAAATCCATATATCCTGCATGGATGCGAAGGTAAGGGCACACACCCCATCTCTCTCTCTCTCTCTCTCTGTACAGGGGCAGCTTAGTAACTAGTAAGGCGCAGGGATTCCGCGAGTGACGACGTGACTGAACGGGTCAGCACCTTAGCCATGTGTTGTTGCCAGTGCTTCGTGAAATGCCTCATTTCAATTGCAGTGCCGCATATATACAGCACCTCACTCAGGGGCTAATGCTTCGTGAAATGCCTCATTTCAATTGCAGTGCCGCATATATACAGCACCTCACTCAGGGGCTAATGCTTTGCACAGCCAACACTTTAGGTTGTTCAAAAATATATATGGATCAATGATGCCTGGTGTTTGCATGGAGCGCCGCCTGTTGCCACAGGCACCGCGAATATCAGCAAGTTTAGTACAATTTTCATGGTCTTAAGACTTATATTTTTTTAAATATAGGATATTTTCAAAATTAACCTTGTTTTCAACATATAGGTTGCGGAACTATGCAACGCCCTTACGAATAGTTATTAACATAATTTTCCTGCTTGCCATATTTCACATGCATAGCCTGTGGTTTTGCAAGGTCTCTGGTGCCTAACGTGGCAGTAGAGGTGGGCGTCGTGCCGTGCCGGGCCGGCCTAGTACGGGTCCATCGTGCCGATGTTCGAACCGCACTGTGCCACGATGGTCCACCGTGTCCGCCCGTGCCGTCAGTTGGCTGGCGGCTTCGCCTTCGGGCGAGCCAGTGCACGCCCATTTGCGCCAGACTGCTTCGTGCCGTGCCGGTCCAGGCCCGACCCATTTGCACTATTTCAACGAGAGGAAAGGAGCCAGAGACGCATATAATTGAGGCGGTGAATGCAAATATTATGAGAAAAGAACTAAAATTTATTTATTTCTAAACAGTTACATAGAACGAGGGGGATGTGTTCAATACGGGCGAGAGAGGGGGAAATAGGCGAGAAAGATACTGAGCGAGACAGACGAGAGAGATTGAGAGGGAGATTGAGAGAGACTGGTGTGAGAGAGAGCTGAGAGAGATTGAGAGAGACGAGCGAGAGAGCAGCTTCTTGCACCGTCTCTCAATCTCTCTCAGCTCTCTCTCCTGTTTTGTCCGTCTCTCTCAGGTGGCGTTCATGCTACTGAGTGCATCTATAGCGGTTATACTCTGTGAATCAGTGACCTTCATGCTAGACTTATTCCTCATACCCTGGGTCATCGGCCTAGTACGGTCCATTCTACAATGTCGTGCCAGGCCGGGCCGTCCATCGTGCCTGATTCTTGAGCCCGACACGGCCCGTACTACAGCGTTGTGCTGGCCCGGCACAGCCCACTTTGTGCCGGGTTGGGCTTCGTGCCGGATCATAACGTCGTGCCTCGGGCCGGCCCAAAAGAACCCGATCCGAGTGCCCACCTCTACGTGGCAGACCTTGCAACGCCAGTCCATGATGTTGCGAGCAAAGTTATTTTGAATATATGTTTTTCAGAATAAGATTTTGTTATATTAAAAAAAATCTGAGTCGCCACAGTAGAATAGACGTAAACCGAAGATTTAAGAATTATACATGGACAACTAAACTTTATCTCTTCCTACATGGGAAGTATATAGATATGTAGACATCTTAGATAATATAATAATCATACCGTCGATTTCGTTAATGGCATGATATTATGAAACAACTAGTCCCAGCTAGCAATGTGGACAAAATAATTGTATTTTTCTTTTGTATATTTCTTTTCTCACCTTATTGTGTTGTGTTGCAGATATGGACGAATGCCAAACACCAGCTATTTGCAAAGGTATTTGTCATAATACTATAGGAAGTTATGATTGCACAGATTGCCCAGGGAGAACAATTTATGACCTTACAGCAGCAAATTGAATTGCAGGTTCAGCAACAAATGGCCACAATCTTCTCATAGGTAAGTCTTGTAATACTCTGCTTAGTGTTTCTTTCGAAAGAAATATGTCACTGAGCTCGCGAAAAGCAGAACAGCATAGTTATTTTTATCGTTGACTTGTCGAATACCCGTGCGTTACAACGGATGAAAAAATATATTACATGCTCTGAAAATAGCTTAGCATTTTGCATTTCATCCCAACATTTTGATCAACACCCACATATCACCCTCGCTTTGAACTCTATGCCGGACCAAACTTCGCCTGCCACCAGGGATCCAAATTTCGGCGAAATTTGGCCAAATTTCACCGAAATTTCGGATTTCGGGCCCTCCGAGACCTAAACTACCAGCCAAAAAAAAACTTGAAAATGCTACAGTAAATTAATTTTTTTCGGCGAGATTTTGGTCAAACCAGCGAAATTTCATGAAAAAAAATCCGGATTTTGGTTTTTTATGGCCGGATTTGACTTCAATTACATCAATAACCCATAATAAAGTGATCTCTGATGATAATTTGTCCAAAAACTTATTTTTTGAGGTATTTTAAAATTTTAATAAAAATACTGTTAGAATTTATGGTACAATCTTAAGAAGTATAGGATCAAACATAAAATTTTATAAAATATTTTAACTTCATTTGTTATCTTTAAAAAAAAAAAACAGAATTAACATAAATGAGGTAGTAGCAGTGTCAGATTTTTATAACTTTTTTCATGTTTGATCATCATTTGAAAATTTTATGGTAATATTAGTGATTCACAAAATGTCAACATTGGAACTTTACAGATTCAGTTTCAATATTTCAAACGGCATGGACTCTGAAAATATAAATTTTGTAATAGTTGTATTCACGGCTTCACACAGTACTTATAGCTGCTTACACGTGGTTAAGCTCGCCATTGCACGAAAACTTCAGATACCACTATTCTTGTTGATTCATCAATGTAGAAACGATCAAATCAAAAGACTGGCCATGTTATTATGGATATATTGAAATAGTAGAGGTAGTACAATAGTTAGAAATAGTAGAAAAATGCATACCTGAAACTGTTAAAGTATAAGTGAATTGCCCACCTTTCCTCATCAGCTTGAGCTTTTGGGTGAACTGGCTGGTGCATGCAACTCAATATGGTATCAGAGCCAAGAAGTCTCGAGTTCAAGACCCGGTTGACGCAATTAAAAAAAAAATTGCAGTCCACTTCTATTCCACGTCCTATGCCTGAGGGAGCCTACACGTGAGGGGGAGTGTTGAAGTATAAGTGAATTGCAACCTTTCCTCATCAGCTTAAGCTTTTGGGTGAACTGGCTGGTGCATGCAACTCAATATGGTATCAGAGCCAAGAGGTCTCGAGTTCAAGACCCGGTTGACGTAATTAAAAAAAAATTGCAGTCCACTTCTATTCCACGTCCTAAGCCTGAGGGAGCCTACACGTGAGAGGGAGTGTTGAAGTATAAGAAAGATGGACAATTCACTTATACTTCAACAGAAACTTCAGTCGAAATATTCAACTGATTTAATTTGAGCACCCGGCGTGAACTGATCGATAAAGGACAACAAGCATGGGAAAAAAGAACATCAAGCAGAAAATTATCTGGACTGCAACCAATGTTATCAAGTACTCGAACCACAGAGATAGAAGGCTATAATCTCAGTTGTTTACTTTGAATCGTCCTCCAAGTTCTAAGCTATCTCATATCCTCAATAAAAATCACTCTGAAGGCACCATGCCGGACTGCTAGAAAAGCTCACTTGATCTGTCACTGCTCAAGCACTTGCAACTAACATATAAGAATGCCAATGATTCTGAAGGACCGAAATAGCAATCAGAGGAGGTGAATGATCACAATTAAAATTTTCCCTACTCAATAGATCCAACCAAAACCTCATTTGAAACACTTAAACGCAAATAAACGAAACAAAGAAAATCTTGGTCTTAAACTTGCTCGTAGGGTTGTGATGATCAAGATGATTTTGGATATTTTCCTACTTGTCATAGCAAGCAAGCACACAAGAAACAAAAACCTCAAACGCGATCTTCAAATATTTTTGAAAGATTAAGTAAAGAGATCGAGTTCTTGCAAAGGATTACCTAGATGATGAGCATATGATCTAAACAAAGATTCATCCATTAATCATAAATCATCAGCACAAGAAACACAAGTAGAAGGAGAGGAGGCAAATCCAACTTGGGAGAATGTAAATTGCAAAAAATTAAATTGCGGAATTTAAAAGCAAGTAGAAGGAGGGGAGGCAAATCCAACTTGCGAGAATTTAAATTGCAAGAATTTAAATTGCGAAATTTAAATCCTGAATTTAAGATATAATGTAAATGCTAAAATTAAATTCAGAAAAGTAAGTAAGTAAAATTTTATTTCTTTGGAGTAAAGTTTACAAAGCCTCACAACAAGGTGGGCAAAACTCAAAGGAGCACACAAAACCTTCAAGAGGGGAGAGCTACCCCCCCTCTATTTATACTACTCCTTGGCCCTTAAGTAACCTTTTCAAGGGTTGAGATTGATTCATCCTCCACCCTTGGATGAGTTCTACTTGCCCCTTAAGAAATTTCATCAAGGATTGAGATTCACTCAGGCTAACTTGATCGCTACTCTATCTTTTAAACCGCAATCCAACAGCTCTCCTTGATTCAGGCAGCCTTAAGTTATCATCTCAGCCATTCCCTTGTCTTCTAGGCTTACAAAGACTTTGTCTCCGGTCATCCTCCAGCGATCTCCGACCGTCCGGACCTCCGACGTTCCTCGTCTAGTCTCGGTCATCCTCCGTCTCACCATGACCTAACACCGTCAACCTGCAACCATCAAAAATAAGAAAACCCATCACATATCAATGTCCAAAATGATATATAATAATGATCTAATTGATAAAAATAAATCATATTCCTAACTTAAATACAGTCAAAAACTCATCACCAACATGAGTAGACCTCCACATGGTCTTTCAATCTCCCCATTAATAAGTATATTGACAAACCACCCAAAAGGCATAAATTTGAGTTAGAAAAAGACGAAATAAAGCAATTTGATTGCAAAGGCAAACTTGGTCCAAGAAAAAGAGAATGAGATTATGACCAAGTTGATAAGAAATATTTTAGAGCAAAACCAAAGAAAAAGGATGTTTTCCACAAACGCTCTAAAAATCCAATAAAAACTCACAAAAGTATAAACATGCTTATGATTCTTAAGGATTAGCACGATTTTATCACGATCATAAGAGCCAAGATGCATTCACATTTTTATCTTTTAATGATGCTTTTTCTACAATTGCTCCCCTTTTGGCAATATAGGCATCAAGAAGGCATTTTCTCCCCCCTTTACATATGTATGCATGAGATGCATCCTAAAAGAGCTTTGAAGATTATCCAAGTGACCACATATATAAAGTATAACACCAAGCTACTTAATTTCAGATTATGCTAAACTAAGACATGTTCAAGTGCAAATGTCAATTTTGCTAGAAAGCACAAATAAGACTATGTCATTTTTGCATGATTTAACAAGTGCAACACTTAGTATAGTTTCCAAACTAGAAGCAAAGCCATTCAATGGATTAAATGGAAAACCTAGAGTTCAACCTACTCAACATTTTGGGAAAGCTAGATGTGCATATAAGATCCTTCGTGCTCAAGCATCTTTAATGCAAACTTTTTTTGATTTCAAAGCAAGCACATAGTGGGGTGCAAATGTTTGACATTATTTGCATTCTTTACTCACTTAATGTTTATTTGCATTTTTTTAATTTATTGACTCAAGCCATTATCGATCATCTCAAGAGAAACTCTTAAAAGAACAGTCTTGGTTATACACGATACATTCCAAGTTCATCCCAAGTGCAATGGGAAGCAGTCTTGTGAATGTAAAGTGTTGAGTTCAATTTGCACAAAAAGAGTTAATTTTTTCTTCATTTAGCCATTTGAGTATTTGAAGGACTCTAGTATGGATTAACCTAGCTTCACCCAAGTTGCTATAGGGACTCTAGTAGAAATCCAAGATTTCACAAAACATGGCATATGCACCTAGTGAGGAAACATAGCAAGTAAAAGTTACAAGTTTCATCAAGTTTTCATTAAAGCTCAATTTTTATTTTTTTAGCAAGCTTAGCATGATGAAGCAAAATAAATTTGGACATATCTAAGCTAGCAATGATCTTTAGAAAAGTAGTAAGGTGCATAGCATGAAAGATAGCTTATTTGCATAATAGACAAAGCTTATTAAAACAGAAAATAAATTCTATATGCAATGCATGAAACAGCTCCTCAAACTCCCCCTCAACAAGTGAATCAATTTTAACCATAAATATTATTCAAGTCTCATATTAGCAAAATTAAACTAAAGAAAAGTCTAAAAGAACTCAACATAAACTAGAATCACAAAATGAGGAGAAAAGGTCGAGAAACTGCAAACTGGGTAGCTATAGAGCATAGAAAAGATAGTAGAGAACGCTATAGCTCAGACTCGCTCTCATCTTCCCTATATAACTAACATAGAAAAGCTGACTCTAGAACCTAAGCTAGAGAGTACACACAGACCCTGTCTACTTAGGGGGCCCAACACGTGCTAGACTTATAAAACTGTGAGGGAACTCAACCTAGAGAGAAGAGAGGACAACAAATTATGCATTATAGCAACCTATAGCATACGATGAGAAATCCATGCAAAGCATGACAGAAGTCTAAGTGAATTGAACTCAGAATTATAAAAATAAGCCAAATATCACCCAGAAGATGCAAAAGAAAGGAAATACTGGAATAAAAACATATATAGTACATAGTATACAAATTAGCTCCCCCTCAAAATATACCGTAAGGACACACAACTCCAAGCTCTCCTCTCAAAGCTACAAACCTAGAGCTATCCAAAGGCTTGGTAAAGATATCGGCAATCTGGTGATCACTCTCCACAAACTGGAGCACTATATCACCCTTCTCCACATGGTCTCTAAAGAAGTGGTATCTAATATCAATATGCTTGGTCTTGAAATGCTGCATTGGGTTCTTAGCAATACAAATGGCAGAAGTGTTGTCACAGAAAAGTGGAACACTATCTATGTCTAACCCAAAGTCCCGCAAGGTCGATCTCATCCATAGCACTTGACTACAGCAACTAGCGGCTGCAACGTACTCGACCTCAACGGTGGACTGTGCAACTCCAGACTGCTTCCTAGAAGACCAAGAGATAAGAGAAGTGCCAATGAATTAGTAAGTGCCAGAAGTGCTCTTTCTATCTATCCTACACCAGGTAAATCTGCATCAGAAAAGGCTTTAAGGGACAGACAAGAAGAGGAAGAGTACCAAATACCATAATCAATGGTTGCTCGAAGGTACCTAAAGTTGCGCTTCACTGCTTAGCGGTGAGAAGCACGAGGAGAAGCCTGAAATCGAGCGTACAGACACACAGCAAAATGTATATCTGGCCTCGAAGCAATGAGGTACAAGAGAGAGCCGATCATGCTTCTGAACTCCTTCTGATCAACTAACTCACCATCCCCATCAGGCTCGAGGACAGTAGTGGTGGCCATAGGAGTCATCACCGGCTTCCCATCAGACATGTCAAAGTGTCTCAGGAGGTCTCGAGTGTACTTGCCTTGATGCAAGAAAATACCCTCCCGAGTTTGCTTGATCTGGAAGCCGAGGAAGTAGCTCAACTTGCTCATCATGCTCATCTCAAAACTCTGTGCTCATCACATCTGAAAACTGAGACAAGAGAGTGCGAAGAGCTACTAAAGAAAATATCGTCCATATAAATCTAGACGATGAGAAAATGAGAATCCTGGTATCTGATGAACAAAGTTTTGTCTACTATACCCATCTTAAAACCATAACTAAGAAGATAGGACTTAAGCCTCTCATACCATGCTCTAAGGGCCTGCTTAAGTCCATATAAAGCTTTGAAAAGTTTGAAGACATGGTTTGACTATTTGGGGTTCTCGAATCCTGGAGGTTGCCTGACATACACCTCTTCCTCAATATATCCGTTGAGGAATGCACTGACATCCATTTGATAAAGCTTGAAGCTCTTGGATGTCGAAAATGTAAGCAGGATCCTAATAGCCTCTAGTCTAGCTACAGGGGCAAATGTCTCCTCGAAGTCAAGACGCTTAACCTGAGAAAAACCCTGTGCAACTGGCTTAGCTTTGTTCCTAATGACAACCCCATCCTCACTCTGCTTGTTCTCGAACACCCAATTGATCCAATGACATTATGACCAGATGGAGGTTTGAAAGGATAGGGGATGTCGCCTAGAGGGGGGGTGAATAGGCGAATTAAAAACTTTATAGCTAAATGCAGCGGAATAAAAATATTGCAGCTAAATAAAATCTCCCGAGTGTCCCGAACAATCCGGAGTGTCCGGGGTATTCAATCCGGATACTCCGGATAGTCCGATCCCGAGGTCCTAACCCGAGTGTCCGGTATTCAATCCGGATACTCGGATAGTCCGGACTGTCCGGTTATGGAGTCCTGATACTCGGATTGAGACTTGAATGAAGATTTTAAATCTTTGCAATTTTTCAACAATCTACTTGAATACAAATGATCTAAATGCTATCAGGTACATGGGGATGATGAAGATCTAGAGCCAAACACAACAATAGAGTAGATCGGGCAATTTCAAGATTCAAAATCAAATGCTAAAGCAAGAGAAAGAAGCAAACTTGGAGACGATGATTTTTCACCCAAGTTCGGATCCTTGAGGGATCCTACGTCTCCGCTGAGGCGGCTCGGTCACACTTGAGCCGGGTCTCTTTCAACCCTCTTCCTCCCGGTGTTGCACAAATGCACTCGCCGGTCTTCACTCCTTTGATTCCTTCCCTTACGGAGGCGGAACTGCCTTCACAAACTTCCCACGGCCAACCACACAAAGCTCCGGTGGCTCGAGGCGACCTCCTAACCGCCTAGGAGTCCTCAACCTCCAAGAGTAACAAATGCTCACGAAGAACAAGCTTGGAGATGAAATCAAGTGCTCAACCAACTCAAAACTCACTCCCAAACTCTTCCCAACCCTTCTCACAAGGGGATCACTTAGATCTAAGGGTAAAAGCTCCTCAAAGCCCCCACACAGCCCTCAAAATCCACACCAAAAGCCTCTTCAAAAGAGGAGGAAGGGCTATAAATAGAACTCCCAAAAACTAGCCGTTGAGGGCAGTGCGCACAACCGGAGACTCGGACTTCAATCCGGATACTCGGATTGACTGAGAAAGGCTAACAGAGAGACCCAACCCGGAGAGTCCGGATAAATGTCCGGATACTCCGGATTATCCGATAGTCCGGACTAACTCCGGATAGTCCGAATCAGATCGAGCAGCTCGGATTTAAAACGAGCATAACTTTTGACTCGGACCGATTTCAGAGATTTTGGACTCTCCCGAAAGCTAAGAACGAGGGCTACACAACCAACAAGATCTCACTATCCAAAACTCAAAGGATAACCACAGATTTCACAAAGAAATCAAGAGAGACCTACAACCCTCACTTTCCAAGCACCACCAACACCACTCTCTTTCTAAGATTCACAAGGATGGATCACTTGAGCACTTGACACATCTAAAAGTCATTCGACATCGCATCCCTCTTAATAGTACGGCAATCCTTAGACTCAAATTAAATCAAAGATAATATAAGTCTAGACATAGTCACTTGCCGTCTTCTTTCTTGATGTCGATGCATGAAGACCTTCACCATATAATTGATTACATCTTCGCCTTGTCCAACTCGACTCGATTCACCTCATGAGACTCTCGTCCTATCAACCTTGACTTGATCATCCTCTCTCGACGATCTCCACGCCAAGTTGCTCTTGACTTAGTCCTCAGCTCTTGGTGACACCGCCGTCTTGTTGACCTCGGCTTAATGATCATCCTCCAAGATACCTTGGTCATCATACACAGACGGGACCTAATTCTTTCCAAACTACTCATGAAAGACATTAGTCCCAAAAGCTCAATAGATATGAACAAGTTGATATTTGTGAGCAGTTGATTACAACAAGTGTTTCATATAAAGAAGCACAATATAAATGGAAACACTTGACATAAGAAATGTTCTCTACTAAGTACATCATGATGAATATGTAATTGATCTATATGCACTAGTGAGATAATTGCCAATATGATGAATCAATTAAATCATGGCAAGGATCACAGACTTTACTTAAATGAAGCACATGATAGAATATACACGAATTGTACATGTGCAAATAATATTTGGAGTAGGAGTAAATATGTGATCCAACACTAGATAAACTTCACTAAGAGAATTGCATGAGAAGATATACAAATAAAACATGCATGCACCAAGTCAATCTATAGCAAAATGAAGTTTAACTCTAGTTAATACATGCATACTATAATGAACTCAAATGAATATATATGCACAAATAAATATGACATGAACCAATGTGCATATATAAAATCAACATGCTACTTGGAGTTCACTATGCATTTGCACGAAAGGAATGCAATAACAAATATAGAATAGATACCAAAATTGCATACCTTATCTTTGCTTAACCTTCCTATTTGATTTTCCTCTAAATAGATGAGACTGATACTCAACTAGGCAATAACAAGTTAGTCTCATAGCAATATAATCATATTAGAGGTTTGTCATTTGCTAAGCACTAAGTTAAGCATTTACTTAATTGCATAGATTGTCATTATGAGTGTTTGTCATTAATCACCAAAATAACATAAGTGCCTAGATGCACTTTCAATCTCCCCCTTTTTGGTGATTTATGACAAACCTATTATCAATTGCACCAAATGACAATATTAAGATATTTAGCATTAAAACAAGCATAAAGATACAATAAGAGATCATACTTACAAATCATCCCTTTTGTCAATCGATTAGGGACAATTGATAAATCCATAAATTCTCCCCTTTTGTCATTAATCCCAAAAGGTGCTTAAAAGATTCTTATTGTTTATTCAATAAAAGCTGTTCTCCCCTTGATTGCACACTCAATAAAAGATTAGGGAGAAAATAAAATAAAGATAAGGAGCTAGTAATATGACAATAATATTAAGCTCCCCCTAAATATAGGCAAGATATGATACCAATTATTTCCAAGATTTAGGTAATAGATTTTTCTAGTTATACCAAATTAAAGAAGTCATGATTCTTAGGATATAAGTGATGCTTAAACATGACACACGAATATGATTTCACATATTCTTTAAACATCAAGATCATATAAAGAAGATTACACAAGTAGGAATTGCTTATATGATCACAAGATGTATACAAGATCATGAATCAAGGTTGTATAAGTAAGATGCACTTTCATGATCAAGAATTTCATAAACTTATCAAGGGTATATCTCTTTGCAATGTGTCATCCATATGTACCTTTTAATTCTTGATAACTCCAAATGCAAGTTAGATGACACTTCAAAACAATTTAGGATTAGAGGATACCTCTTGAAAGATACCAATTAATCATACCAATTGAAAGATACAACACCATTTAGAATAACACAATTTAGCATAATGGTGCGCATGACATTATTGAATATGGTCGAAAAGAAACACGCCCTTTGTCGATTCTTGTCCACCGCATGTTCGAATTGGTCATGATCACCGCGCCGGTCTTAGATCCTCGTACTATGGAGCTCCTCTCCATTTCCTTCATCCCACCATCGAAGGTGACCCCTTTTCCAATACCTTGAACATCAATAGACAAGCACACGATTTCCGGGAACAAATATCTTTTAATTTGACCCAAGTTAGTTTGATAATGTCTAAGTACAACATGCATGATATATATGATATACAAGACAATACTCTTTGCATGCAATTTAAAACAATTTGAAGATATCAATTGAAGATTTTATTACACCACTTTATAATGAAAATATTTGAAACTCATTCAAATTTGATCTTGACATCCACTTGTAAGAGAGACAATGAGTAAAACACATTCAACCTCACTCTTGAGCTTACAAGGGAAATTTTCTCTTTTCCATAATAAACTCGAAGTTATGCAAGAGAGAAAACATTTTGAGGCTAAGTTACAATTAAATCCAATTTCCAGAATAACTTAGCCAAAAGATGCACTTTCATTGGAATGAAAACTTAAATAGATATGCTCCACTTAGAAGCTTGGAGCAATGAATAAGTTCACTTAGTTTTCATCTTGAAAGGCTTGCCAAGATGCCAATTCAAAACTCTTAAAATCTCAAAAAGATTCAAATAGCAGCACAAAGTCGATTATAACTTTTAAACTATTGCTCAAATACAAAAATCATCAACGCGGAACAGATCCGACTCGAAATCCTCTTCGAGGGCTATGAAGACTGAATATTGATTTGAGCAAAGGAGAAACCCCAAAAATAGGATGAACAAGATATTGCAAGAAAGTATAGATAGCAATTTAAGAATTTGGGCGAGTAAAGACAACCCGGATACTCCGGTGTTTTTGATCCGGAGTGTCCGGATAATCCGGATACTCCGGATATATTACCCGGATACTCCGGGTTGTTCAGCTTCATCCCTAAAACTGAACATTTTGAATTTGGATCAAATCTTGATCAAATAAAGTCCAATAGCCATAAGATTTTGCAGAAATGATCCATGAACATCCAAGAGACTTCTCCAAAAATAATTTCTCAAATATCACCCTCCAATCAAAAATTAGATCAAAATGGGCATTGGAGGTTTAGTTTTGACACTAAGTCAAATAAAGTCAACAATCTTGCAAATGAGTTCAAATAAATTTGAGAATTTTCAGATATGAACTCCATATGTGATAGAAGGTTTTCTAACAAAGATTTTCAATAAATAAATTTTATTTCGAGAAATATGATGAAAGATGCATATGAAACACATAAAAGATTAAGATTTTCACCAAATCCTCAAAATGGAACCAAATGAGTTTTGAATGGTAATATGCACTTATATGGCTTCATATGATTTAGAGAGATGTTTATAAGCCTATTTGCATGATCAAATCCATTCAAATCGTAAAATCCAACTTAATGCAAGAGTATGCCAAATAAGATCGAAAGAGAGAAAAAGGCATAACTATTTCAAATTAAGTTGAAATTATTTGAAATTAGGCATAAACATTATTTAGACTCCCAAGAAACTTTTCCAAAAATAATTTTCCAAAAAAGGAGTCTCCAATCAAAGGATATGCCAAATTTTGCTTTGTAGGCATGATTTTTACTCAAAGAGAAGAAAAGTCAAAACTTTTTCAAATTGAGTCCAAATGATTTGAAACTTTCCAGAAATAAACATTGGACTATTTATAAGGTTTCCCAAAAATAATTTCATTAAAAGGAATTTTCGTTCAAAATATATGACAAAGTGCGCTTTGAAGGTTTGAAAAGAAATTGAGTTTTCACCAAATGCTCAAAATGCATTCCGGATTGAAATTTATGGAGATTTGAACTTTCATAGCTTTGTATGAGTTAGAAATACTATTTCAATCCAAGATATGCAAATAAATCCAATTCAAATAGCGAAATCCACAAAATACAACAACGGGTCATTTTGGGTCAATTGGATGATTTTGGCCAAATTCAAGTGGCTATAACTTTTGAACGGTTGGTCGTTTGGAAAAACTTTGAACTAAAGAAATGCTTAAAATGACCAACCTTATGAGTTTTTTATTGACCACTTTTTCAAACTCCAAATAGATATTGCTTTAGAAAAATTTGAAGTTAAATGCAAAAGTAAGATCACAAAGATCTTTTTAGGCCAAAGTTTGACTTTTAGCTTCTAACCAAGGGTTAGATACTTGAAATACATTTGAAAACATTTTAGAAGACTATTTTCATAAGATTTTGCATTTCAAACAAATATTTTTCTTTTAACCCTTTTTGAAGCAAGTTGAATAGGAAATAGTTTTTCATAAAAAAACTCAAAATACAACTCAATTTGGATTTCATGCAATTTCAATTTCCATGGCTTAGAATAGATTATCAAGATGGTTTCTAGCCAACATTTATAATGAAATCCAACTTGAATGCTAAGATTTGAGCAATATGCTTAAATAAGCTATTTTAGTTCAAATCAAGAATTTTGACCAATTTTGATTTCAATATAGAATTTTCATTTTGAAAGCTTGTAAAACATTTGAAATACATATTAGAATACTTTTACAAAGCTTTTCACAATTTTGGGCCTTTTAAACATAAGATTTGACTTTTGACCAAATTGGTCCTTTTGAAATAGCTATTTGTAAAACAAAGCCAAATATTTCAACACAAGATTCAAATGAAGAATAAGATGAGATATTGAGATTTGAATTTTGTGTATGAGTCTAAGATACCATTTTGAACCAAGATACTACACAAGATCCGGTCCAAACGGAGAAACTCACTAAGTGCAATAGTATGACAATTATGGGTCAAATATAGTTTTTAGTGAGTTTCAAAATCAAATAACTTTCACTAGGTTGGTCTTTTGAAAGTCTTTTGAACACAAGAATTGTTAAGAATGACCAACTCTAGGATTTTCGTTTTGGAATTACTTTCAAATTCATTTTACATTTAATACTATGAAAATTATAAGTTTAAATCCAAAACAAGATACTACTATCTAGATTTTGATCATGAAACTCATTTTCTTTTCAAAATGGATTTTGTGAAGCCAAAACCTTTGAAAAACATTTCAAATATATTTGTATACATTTTGCAACTAGTTTTTCACAAGAATACTAATGGTATACAAAATTTTGACTTTTGGCTAAATGGCTTGATTTTGAAAATATATATTTGCACTTATATAAATATGGGCACATGTAGGGATGTAATATACATGGTTATGATTTAGCACTCCCCTTAATGTGCCACAATCCCAAATTTACTCAAGATTGCAATCGAACAACTAATAAGCATGAGCAAGCATATAATCAAGCAATCTAAATTGATTTTCATGAATAATGCAATATAACCTACACAAGGCTATAAGCTATAAGAATCAATTTAAATACTTGTTACCCGAGATGTCATTGGTTTATGATTGAAGTGAATGTCTTCAAGCTTGGCTTCTTTTTCATATGATGAAATCATCCTCTTGATTGAGCCAAAGCTTTCCAATGCATCTCCAAGCACCTAATAAACTTCTAGGCACTTGTTGGTACCCAATTTTGTTGGGTCCAAAATGTTAGTCACAATAGATTTAGGAACCCAAATGGCCCTAACATTAATAGTCTTAGGTGAACTAACATGACTAGCAATGGATTTACGATTGTTATTACTCCTAAGCTAATTATTGGAATTGAATTGAGGAGGCTTAGGAGTTTTAGCATTTTTAGCAAATCCATTTCTAGTTTGATCCTTTCTAAGCACATAATAATCATTACAATGCAAGGGCTTAGAAGATCTAGCAAATCTAGCAAATGGTTTGCTATTGTTATTTTTCCTAAGCACATGATCAACATGATTTTTCTTGGTCTTAGGAAGTCTAGCATTTTGAGCAAACACATTTCTAGATTCATTTCTCCTAAGCAATTGAATATCATAATTTTGCAAATACTTGGGAGAATCGACAAACTTGGCAAACACATTGCCATTTTTGTCTTTCCTAAGCAAATAATGATCATTGACAATAATTGGCTTAGGAGTAATACCTTTGGGACAATCCTTACCGATGTGTCCCTTTTTCCGACAATTGTAGCAAGTAGGCTTTGAGCGTCTCTTCTTCTTCTTGACTTGCTCTTTGTCGGTTTGCCTCATTGTTGATGGTTGTGGCTTGATCTCCACTTTATTAGGGCACACGGAGGCTAAGTGTCCTTCTTGTTGCAAGCAAAGCACTTGATGATCTTGAATGTCTTTCGTTGTGCCTTGTCTTGTTAGTTTCCCTCTTGGAGATGTAGCCGAGTCCTCGCTATCTTGAGGTGCCCTTGGCTTGCTCAAGATCTCGTCGAGAACGGCTTTTCCTTGATGCACTTCTTCAAGTCATTTTCTAATCTAATGACTTTGGCCTTGAGCTCATTGTTTTCCTCTACAAGATTAGTCTCAATATGCATAGAGGAAGTGGAAACATTTGAATTTGAGCAACAAGGTAAATCATTGCAAGAGGTGGATATGTCAAATTTTGATGAAATATTAGGATTAACATTTAAGCAAGACATTTCATCAATTAAATCACATGAGATTCCTATATCCACCTTAGGCTTATGAATTTCTTTGGAAAGGAGGGATTCATGATTTTCTTGAAGCATATTATAATCATTTCGAAGTGATTCATGTTCAAGTTTCAAAATTTTATATTTCTTTTTCTCCTTTCCAAGACATTTATTGAGCTCCTCAAGCAAATTCATAAGTTCATTATAAGAGAGCTCATCATCGTCATTATCATCACTTACCTCATTCTTACCTTTCGCCATGAAGCAACGGATTTGTGATGGAAGAGCATCTTCATCGTCACTTGAGGCGGAGGTTGAGGTTGATGGAGATGTCGGTTCTTCATCACTTGAGCTTGAGGTGGAGCTTGATGTTTCATCTCCCGACATCTCTTCCTTAATGCAATCCTCAATAGAAGTGGATGATTCAAATAGTTCTTGAAGCTTTATCCACATTTCATGAGCGCTCTTGAGATTGCATATTCTATCAAAAATTTCATCGCTCACAACACAAAATAAAACATTAGTAGCTTGAGCGTCGAGATGTAGGCATTTCCTTTCTCCTTCAGTTGGAGCAACTTCATTCAATGGAGAGGAAAAGCCGACATCTACGATCCACCTTATTTGGGGGCTCATGGATTTAAAATGAGAAATCATAATTAATTTCCATGAAGCATAATTTGTGCCATCTAGCACAAGTGGATTAAGTGAGTGCACTAATCCTCTAGTCGACATCCTTTACTCTCTAGACGGTTAAGTCTAATAAAAGGAGAGACCTTGCTCGATACCAATTGAAAGGATGGGGATGTCGCCAGAGGGGGTGAATAGGCGAATTAAAAACTTTATAGCTAAATGCATGAATAAAAATATTGCAGCTAAATAAAATCTCCCGAGTGTCCCGAACAATCCGGAGTGTCCGGGGTATTCAATCCGGATACTCCGGATAGTCCGATCCCGAGGGTCCTAACCCGGAGTGTCCGGGGTATTCAATCCGGATACTCCGGATAGTCCGGACTGTCCGGTTATGGAGTCCGGATACTCGGATTGAGACTTCGAATGAAGATTTTAAATCTTTGCAATTTTTCAACAATCTACTTGAATACAAATGATCTAAATGCTATCAGGTACATGGGGATGATGAAGATCTAGAGCCAAACACAACAATAGAGTAGATCGGGCAATTTCAAGATTCAAAATCAAATGCTAAAGCAAGAGAAAGAAGCAAACTTGGAGACGATGATTTTTCACCCGAAGTTCGGATCCTTGAGGATCCTACGTCTCCGCTGAGGCGGCTCGGTCACACTTGAGCCGGGTCTCTTTCAACCCTCTTCCTCCCTGTTGCACAAATGCACTCGCCGGTCTTCACTCCTTTGATTCCTTCCCTTACGGAGGCGGAACTGCCTTCACAAACTTCCCACGGCCAACCACACAAAGCTCCGGTGGCTCGTAGGCGACCTCCTAACCGCCTAGGAGTCCTCAACCTCCAAGAGTAACAAATGCTCACGAAGAACAAGCTTGGAGATGAAATCAAGTGCTCAACCAACTCAAAACTCACTCCCAAACTCTTCCCAACCCTTCTCACAAGGGGATCACTTAGATCTAAGGGTAAAAGCTCCTCAAAGCCCCCACACAGCCCCTCAAAAATCCACACCAAAAGCCTCTTCAAAAGAGGGAGGAAGGGCTATAAATAGAACTCCCAAAAACTAGCCGTTGGGGCAAGTGCGCACAATCCGGAGACTCGGACTTCAATCCGGATACTCGGATTGACTGAGAAAGGCTAACAGAGAGACCCAACCCGAGAGTCCGGATAAATGTCCGGATACTCCGGATTATCCGGATAGTCCGGACTAACTCCGGATAGTCCGAATCAAGACTGAGCAGCTCGACTAAAACGAGCATAACTTTTGACTCGGACTCGATTTCGAGATTTTGGACTCTCCCAAAGCTAAGAACGAGGGCTACACAACCAACAAGATCTCACTATCCAAAACTCAAAGGATAACCACAGATTTCACAAAGAAATCAAGAGAGACCTACAACCCTCACTTTCCGCAGTACCAACACCACTCTCTTTCTAAGATTCACAAGGATGGATCACTTGAGCACTTGACACATCTAAAAGTCATTCGACATCGCATCCCTCTTAATAGTACGGCAATCCTTAGACTCAAATTAAATCAAAGATAATATAAGTCTAGACATAGTCACTTGCCGTCTTCTTTCTTGATGTCGATGCATGAAGACCTTCACCATATAATTGATTACATCTTCGCCTTGTCCAACTCGACTCGATTCACCTCATGAGACTCTCGTCCTATCAACCTTGACTTGATCATCCTCTCGACGATCTCCACGCCAAGTTGCTCTTGACTTAGTCCTCGCTCTTGGTGACACCGCCGCCTTGTTGACCTCGGCTTAATGATCATCCTCCAAGATACCTTGGTCATCATACAGACAGGACCTAATTCTTTCCAAACTACTCATGAAAGACATTAGTCCCAAAAGCTCAATAGATATGAACAAGTTGATATTTGTGAGCAGTTGATTACAACAAGTGTTTCATATAAAGAAGCACAATATAAATGGAAACACTTGACATAAGAAATGTTCTCTACTAAGTACATCATGATGAATATGTAATTGATCTATATGCACTAGTGAGATAATTGCCAATATGATGAATCAATTAAATCATGGCAAGGATCACAGACTTTACTTAAATGAAGCACATGATAGAATATACACGAATTGTACATGTGCAAATAATATTTGGAGTAGGAGTAAATATGTGATCCAACACTAGATAAACTTCACTAAGAGAATTGCATGAGAAGATATACAAATAAAACATGCATGCACCAAGTCAATCTATAGCAAAATGAAGTTTAACTCTAGTTAATACATGCATACTATAATGAACTCAAATGAATATATATGCACAAATAAATATGACATGAACCAATGTGCATATATAAAATCAACATGCTACTTGGAGTTCACTATGCATTTGCACGAAAGGAATGCAATAACAAATATAGAATAGATACCAAAATTGCATACCTTATCTTTGCTTAACCTTCCTATTTGATTTTCCTCTAAATAGATGAGACTGATACTCAACTAGGCAATAACAAGTTAGTCTCATAGCAATATAATCATATTAGAGGTTTGTCATTTGCTAAGCACTAAGTTAAGCATTTACTTAATTGCATAGATTGTCATTATGAGTGTTTGTCATTAATCACCAAAATAACATAAGTGCCTAGATGCACTTTCAAGGTTCGACAAGCTACCATACCTTGTTCCTCTCGAAGTTCTAAAGTTCCTCATGCATAGCATTAATCCAAGACTCATCGGATAATGCATGAGAAACATCCTTCGACTCAAAAGAGGCAACAAAGGCTAAGTGGAGATAGAAGCTGGACAAACCTGATTTTAAGCATATGACTCACTCAAACACATCGTTAATGATCTGATCAGATGGATGACACCTTTGAATATGGTGGGGAGGTCCAGAAGCAGAAGTGGTCTCTACCTCATGAACAGAAGATGTAAGAAGGAGAGATCACGAGACTCTGAAGCAATCAAGCAATGAAGAAAGTCTCCAGAAGAAGCAAAAAAATCAGCATGAAAAGACTCACAAATCTAGAAATCCCGCAAACTAACTCTCCTGATGAATCAAGGATTCTATAGGCACTACTCTTAAAGCTTACCTCGAAAGAGTTATCGATAAGCTGAGAGACAGAAAGCAAATTATATTGCAGCTTACTCACTAAGGCAACGTCCTTAAGAATTAAATTGTTATTAATCCAGATGGTACCTTTTGCAATGACTCTACCTGATAAAGCATTCCCAAAAGTGATCAACTCATCACTGGGGCTCGGACTAGAGAATAGAACCAATGAGAGTCTCCGGTGATATGATGAGAACAACCGGAGTCAACGATCCATACCTCTTCCTTCCCCATCCAACGAACTTGGTCAACACACAAGAGAGAGATGACTCAATACTAGGACAAAGAGAAGATTTAGGAACCCAATACTAAACCACACGACGCCTTGAAGTGCCAGCCACAGAAGAAAAAGAATGGACCCTAGCATCTCTATGACACTCAACTCTCACAAGACCAATAGCAGCACTAGAAGAAGATCTGGGAGCTAGAACTAGGTTGGCCCACTGTCGTGCAAAGGCCAGACCACCCCAGTGAGGCTGCCCAAATCTCCTACTAGAAAACACCTCACGCCGCTAATATCTACCTCGATGGAAAAAAATAAGGAATATCAAAAGGATGGCAGAGAGACTGACCACGAGCAGCTCTAGGACAAAAACTCAAATGAACAGCATGAAATCCAAGTCTGAACACTGTCCAAAAAACAGGCGACACTCTATCTTGTCTAGAAGTAGTGTGTGCCTTAGGAGCACCTAAAGTTTGGGGATGACTTTGAATACCCCTAAGTGCACGAACACGCTCACGCCTCATGATTTTGGCATGCCTAAAACAAAAGTCTACTAGATGCCCATCCTTCTGACAGAAGTTGCATGTATACTTCGCCTTACTAGGGGTAGAAGCAACAGGAGAAGCAACCTTCTAGTCAGAGATCCCATGGACAACCCCAACAGAACTAAACACAATGGTACTCGTCCTGGGAGCTACCACGATCTCTCCACTCTTGGAGCCACGCACAATGGTGGGAGGATGCGCCCTAGCATGCTCCAAGTAGTCAAATCCTAGATTTTGATTAAATCGGCTAATCTTAGACTGGTTTAGGATAAGATTGAGCTTCTTCTTGTCTCCTACAAACTTCTCAAGAGTTCTCATGAGGTACTCACACTCCTGGAAGAGAGAGGCACAGGAAGAACAGGAGAAAGAAGATGAAGAAGAACTAGATAAAGAAGAACTACCAGTATGTGCATTTTTCTCTCTCAGTACGGCTACCTCAACTTTGAGGGTCTCACAAAAAACGCAAGGGGCATTTCTAATCCTAAGGGTCTAGCCCTCAAGCTTCTTTCTAAGCTCGACTTGGATTTTATCCAAGTCCCCCTAAATCTCAGCACATTGCAAGCAACTTTCTTGTGACTTAGCTAGTAAGTTCTTAGCAAGTTTAGCGCACTTGACATTTAATGATTTATTGTCAAGTTTTAGTTGTCTACAGCCCTCACATGAGCTGACTAAGTCCTTAAAAGCATGCAATTCAAGTTCATTATTTCTAGTAGATAGTTTTCCAAGGTGAGTGCTCATGGCATCAATTTTAGATAGCAATTTAGGGCAATGTTCACAAGATACGCTAGTGTGAGCATGAAGAAAAATAGCATCTATAGGAATAGTATCAACAGAACTAGTGCTATTATTCTTCAACCTAAGACCTTCAAGCTCAGAAAGCACACTATCATGCATAGCCCTTAGGTTCTCAAGCTTCACAAGTAAAGCATCGCAAAGAGTACAGTCATCACAGGCTCGGGAGGAACAAGATCTAAGTGAAGCTAACTCCCGAGTTAAGGTACCTACTTCCTTCTCTAACTCCATAAATCTAGCTCTAGCTCTAGCTCTAGCATGAAATTTTCCTAACTTGCAGAAAGCTTCATTGAGCTGGTCATAGGAGGGTACCTCGTCCGAGTCACTGTAGAGCTCGGAGTTGCTCATGTCGTTGGCGTCTGCCATGAAACACATGCCGGTGAAGTGTAGTCACCTTTGTTCTTCTCTTGCGAATCATCCTCGCCCTCATCGCTCAAGTTCTCCGTGTCGGAGAGGCTGATGTAGTCAAGGGTGGTGAGGACGCGGTGGAAGAGCTTCTTATTCTTCGAGAAGTTACGGTACTTCTTCTCACGTGCCAGATAGCGAAACTAGAGGCTTCTTGTTGCGGTTCTTGTCGGTGTAGTCATTCTTTCTCGAACCGCTAGGCTCATTCTTGCCTTTCTCCAGCTTGGGGTAGTTCGCTCGAATGTGGTTGGGACCACCACATTCGAAGCAGGTGATTATGCCATCTCTCTTCCTCACCCTCACTCTCTTGTAAGCATGAGAAAATTTGAGGGCTAAAAGAGCAAGCTCATTTTCTAGAAATTTTTTCAGCTGTTCATCGCTTAGCTCTCAAAGAGCGAAAAAGGAGAAACCAACTGAAGTCTCAGAACATGATCCAATGGGATCAGTGACCAAGGCGATCGACTGCGGCTTTGTCTTACGAGAGACAATATCGATCTCATGAGTCTTGAGTCAGGGGTAAAGCCTGTCAAGAATCAAGGTCGATAAGTCTGTAGTGTCCTTGATGGTGGTCACCTTTATCTCCCAAACCCGAATATCGAATGTGGTCAAAAAGTGTCGAGCGTTCTCTGAGTCAGAGTATGTGCAACCAACTGTACGGAGATCGCTCAAGATCTTTGTGAAACGACCAAAACACTCATCAAAGGTCTCACCAGCGTGCTGTTCAAATTTGTTGTAGTCACGCTTGTATTGATCCTGTCTCACCATCTTGATTTAGGTGGTGCCCTCGTGGTAAGCATCAAGGGTTACCTAGATCTGGTGAGCAGATCGTAGGTGAGAGATCCTGTCGTACTCACTGCGGATAAGGCCTTGTATGAGGATGTTCTTTGCTTTAACATTCGCCTCAACATCAGCCATATTACCGGCCATGATGTTTTCATTAGCAGGAACCTCATACGGGAGCTTCACCTTCTGCCAAATCATGAAGCCCTGGGCAGTGATGTATGACTTCATTCTCGATTTTCAAAAAGAAAAATTAACTCCAGAAAAAATCGAAGGCTTGGTGGAATACTTATCCATCGTCATGGCTCTTGAGACCGGTCAAGATCTATAAAAGAGCAAAACTGGGTTTTGATACCAATTGAAGGACCGAAGTGACGATCAGAGGAGGGGAGGGGTGAATGATCACAATTAAATTTTTCTCCCACTCAATGGATCCAACCAAAACCTCACTTGAAACACTTAAACGCAAAGGAGCAAAACAAAAAAAAACTTGGTCTTGAACTTGCTCGTATGGTTGTGATGATCAAGATGATCTTGGATATTCTCCCACTTGTCACAGCAAGCAGTAACACAAGAAACAAAAACCTCAAACGCGATCTTCAAAAATTTCTCAAAGATTAAGCAAAGAGATTGAGCTCTTGCAAAGGATTGCCTAGATGATGATGATATGATCTAAAGAAGATTCACTCATCAATTATATATCACTGGCACAAGAAGCACAAGCAAGTAAAAAGAGAGAAGGTAAATCCAACTTGCGAGAATGTAAATTGCAAGAAATTAAATTGCGGAATTTAAAAGCAAGTAGAAGGAAGGGAGGCAAATCCAACTTGCAAGAATGTAAATTGCGGAATTTAAATGCTAAATTTAAGACATAATGTAAATGCTGAAATTAAATTAAGAAAAGTAAGGAAGTAAAATTTTATTTCTTTGAAGGAAGGTTTACAAAGCTTCACAATAAGGTGAGCAAAACTCAAAGGAGCACACAAAACCTTCAAGAGGGGAGAACTACTCCTCTCATTCTATTTATACTACTCATGATTCATCATCTACCCTTGGATGAGTTCGGCTTGGCCCTCAAGTAACCTCTTCAAGTGTTGAGATCGATTCATCCTCCACCCTTGGATGAGTTCTACTTGCCCCTCAAGAAACCTCATCAAGCGTTAAGATTCACTCAGGCTAACTTGACCGCTACTCTATTTTCCAAACCGCAATCCAACAGCTCTTCTTGATACAAGGAGCCCTAAGTTAGCATATCAGCTATTCCCTTGTCTTCTAGGCTTGTAGTGACTCTGTCTCCGGTCATCCTCCGATGATTCCCGACCATCTGGACCTCTAGCGCACCTCATCTAGTTTCGATCATCCTCCGCATCACCATGATCTAGCACCGTTGTCCTGAAACCATCAAAAACAAAGAAACCCATCATATAGCAATGTCCAAAATGTTATACAATAATTATCTAATTGCTAAAAATAAATCATATTTCTAACTCAAATACAGTCAAATTATCTAATTGCTAAAAATAAATCATATCACCAAATGGGTAGACCTCCATGTGGTCTTTCAGATTCTGTGATTCAACTTAAGCCCAAATTTTCGATTTTTTAGTCTTCAAACAAATCTATGATTAGAGAACACTCCTGCATAATAATTCTCAAATTGGAAACCAAGAATGATAATTCAACTGAAGCCACATAAGTAAAAATAAAAGATTAAAATCTACCAGGCAGGAATCTGCCTGTTAATGCGCACCCATGGACGTACTTGTGCTGTGCGAGGAGTCTGTACGTACAGCCGTCAAACGCAGATGTGCTCAAGGGAGACCATGAACCCAGCGCTCCGCTGACTGGAGTTCTCAAGGAACCAAGAGCTTGAAAACTGAAATGGAATTATCAAACGACCTCTGCTCAATGCTTAACTACAAAAATACGTTTGCTCGTGCTGAAGCACAAGTGGGATCGTCAGTGAAGCCTCCGACAATCTAGCAGCGCAGCTAACCGAGCACCTAGAGGCACTGCAACTGGCCCAGCACGTTGATATCATTCCAGAAAAAATAATGACCTAGCGGGCAAATTTTAGTAGGAATTCATAGAGGGTGGGCATCAGCTTGCTAATGAATAAGATCATGTGGTAGGCAAATTAGTTAAAATAACAAAATTCTAGATCTTTGTGAGGCATTTTACCAAACACATAATGAGCAATTTATTTGAACTCCTACCTCCACCCGTCCCAATCTGGACTCCCAAGCCGCGTCCTTCCAAGCCACCCCAGAACCCCACTCGCCTGCCCCGCTTCACCCGCCGCTGTGCCACACAGCACATGCCCCACTGCCTCTGGCTCGCGCAGCTCGCCGACTTGCCCCTACAACGGGGCTGCACACACGCAGCTGTGGGTGGCCGGGGTTGCGCCAGGGGTAGCCGGTGCTCACGCCCTGGCTGCTACCTGGTGGGTTCACCACGACCCACACTGAGTTCCCTCCACTCACGGAGAATTCTGAAAGAGAGATAGAAGAACGGTTCAGAATTACAAGAACTGAAATAGAACGGGCCTAGGCATGAATCAGGCTGGATGGGCGCATATCCTTGATCTCTCTCCATGTTAGCATGGCTGTCTTCGCCGCCCAATCCAGTCGGCGACTACACGGGGCGTGCCACAGAGACAGCAACTGCGCCCCGTGAGCGCCCTCTACCACATCCTCTCCATCACCGGTCAGTTCCAAGCTGCCCTCCTCCGGATCCCGTCGAAAGCGGCGACTCTGGTCGGGAGGTGAGGCAATGATGGGCCGTTGGGTTTTGGGATATGCAAGGAGAAGGAAAGACGCGGTGAAGGCAGTTGCCGCCAGCCGCGAGTGGTGGCCGGCGGGAACAGGGGCAGTGGTGGAGGCGCGCGGTACTAGGGCTGTGGTGAACAGCGGCGGTGACCATTATCTAGATGCAGCGGCGGAGGCCCGCTTCACAAGTATGATATAATGATTTTATAAGATTATAAATCTAATACATATATTTAAAGTTTACTAAAACTACAGTACAAAAGGTTTTAAAAATCTCAAACCATTAAAATTAGAATCAATTCAATCAACAAATCTAGTTTATTAAAAAGATATTTTTATAGCACTTTTCAAATTTCTAGCAAATTTTTAGACCGCTAAGGCATACCCAGCACACCCCCTACTACCACCTCTGTCTTGGTGGACCCGACCAGATCCGTCCGATGAAAGCGATGGCAGGGAAGAGGCGTGGAAAGAACGGACTGACCACCATCTACACCTATTTTGAAGTATCAGAGAGATAATTGTACTGATCCTCTGAATCTATATTAAGAGCGCACTACGGAAAATAATTGGCATCAATAAACTGGACCTGGGGAAAACTTGAATAGGCCAAGCTCAGGCCTGGCGCGCTAGCCAGCGTGAGGCCTACTTTGATTCGGGCTGCTTCGCCTAGGTCAACACATTTGCACATTGGAAAGTAAAGGAAAATGCTTTCTCTCTCTGTGTGGTCAGACCAATTGTTCGAATTACACCCAGGGCCCAACTTTAACAATTTCATAACTCCTCTATTTTTTTTTTCTTTTTTTGGTCTCGACGGAGGCACCCGGATAACAAAACAATAAAGGGTAAGCACACAAAGCTCGCGCATGGGCTAACAGGACCTACGAGCGATAACCAAATCCCTTAAACTATTGGCTACTGTTATGCCGGTGCTCGTGATTGCGTATCAGCGAGCACAATTCCTTTCTGGCTAACTTACCTAAATTTTTGCTTGAACATACCTAAGGACTTAACTGATGTCTTCATTCCTCCAGGTATTTGTGCTTGCATTTTCACTGTTCTTACCGCTCTTCTTGGTATACAAGTGATCATTCACAAACGAAGTGTCAAAAGACAAGTTCTCATGAGAAAGATGGACGAGTATTTTCAACAGCATGGAGGCTAGCTATTATCAGATATGATGAAAATAGAGCGCAACCTTGCATTTACCTTGTACAAAAGAGAGCTACATTGAGGCAGCGACAAATAACTTTGACAAGAACGAAATCATTGGGGAAGGAGGGCAGGGGACTGTATACAAGGGGATTATGGACAATACTCCTGTTGCGATAAAACGATGCAAAGTAGTTGATGAAAGCAGAAGAATGGAATTTGGACAAGAACTGCTAATTCTCTGTCGCGTCTACCACGATAATATAGTCAAGATTCTTGGCTGCTGCTTGTTGTTTGAGGTCCCTATTCTAGTTTATGAATTTGTGCCAAATAAAACTCTACACGATCTGCTGCATGGCCAAGATAGGAGGTGTTGCATAACACTTGCAGCTCGTTTGAGGATAGCTGCTGAATCTGCTGAAGCACTTGCACACCTGCATTCATTGATCCACCCTATCCTTCATGGCGACGTGAAGCCCGCCAACATTCTTCTAGGTGACAATTTGGTCGCAAAGGTGGCTGATTTTGGTTGCTCGATAATCGCACGGACGGAAGAAGAAGCTCTTGTCGCAAAAGGCACAATTGGATACTTAGATCCTGAGTATCTGCAGTCGTGTAAGCTCACTGACAAGAGTGATGTTTACAGCTTCGGTGTTGTTCTTTTGGAGCTTTTAACAGGTAAGAAGCCGCGGTGCCTAACGTCAATGTTTCAAGAGGTTATGAAGGAGGGCACACTTGATGAGCTCGTGGATAGAGAAATTGTTGATGGAGACGACATGGAGGTGATCCATCAAGTCGCTGAGTTAGCAAGCCAGTGCTTAGTTATGCCAGGTGAGAGTAGACCCGGCAATGAGGCAAGTCGCGCAGGAGCTTCGGCGGTTAGCAGGCCTAGCGCGGCAACATCCTGAAGCGGTCGACGGATTCATGAGCTTCTCTGAGCTGGCCAGAAGCTGGACCACTGATTCCCCTGGTTACACCGAGAGCAAAACCACAGAATATTAGAGTCTTGAGAAGAAAGCCACGCTAAGCATAGAATTTGCCAGATGACGAAAATAGCTATCATAGATCGTCGCCACTTTTTAGATCTAATGTAAGTATTTATAGTTGTGTACTTATATGTATCTTCCTCAATCCTGACGAATTATACCTCCACTAAATGTAAGGAATCCCGGGCGGTGGTTGCTTTGAGCTGGATCGGCAGCGGCTCGGCTTGCGGCTCGAGCCGAGTCGCGAAAAAAAATTACGTTTGGGTTCTTTTCCAAAAAAAAATTACGGTTAGGTCTTTTTCGGGAAAAAAATACGATTATGTCTTTTTTTTAAAGAATATATATTACGTTTAGGTCATTTATGCGTTTTTAAAATCAAAATTACGTTTAGGTCCTTTTCGGGAAAAAAATATGATTGGGTCTTTTTTTTAAAAAAAGTATACATTGCATTTAGGTCCTTTTGCATTTTTCTAGCATTACGTTTTAGCCCTTTTTCAGAAAACACAAAATTTTGTTTAGGTCCTTTTCCGGAAAAAAAAGTTTGTCTTTTTTTCCGTTTTCTGTTTTTCCCTAGATGGACCTTCCGTTCCAACGAAATCTCGGATGGTATCATTTCAACCGTTTCGCGTGTTTCTTCGATTTGCTCGCATAGGGAGCGGCATCGCATGTTTTCTCGATTTGCTCTCGTGGGGAGCGGCGCCCGCGGCGTGGCATGCCACGTATGATTATCTAGTATGTTCTGTTTGTGTAAGTGGTCAGACATTGTGCTGCATATTCTCTAAAATAAGGTGATAACCACAATTTCAAGCAAGTTGAGGGCTTGATAAGCAACCACGTATTACTTCACTACTACACGTAAAGCTTTCAGATTTATGCAATATCCTTTAGCGTACTTGTTCGTTGGCTTCAGACTCGGAGAGAGAAAAGAAAAAAAACGAGCTGCTCTTCTATGGCACGAGCCTGTTGTTTATATCAGAAGAGTAAATTTCGTAAATCTATATAATTCTTGTACAAACTACGAGAAAACTACCCATTTTAGCTTCTATTTCACAGAACTACAGATTTTAGGAGAATTTGTGTTACAAAACTATAAGTTTTAGAACTGATCGGTTTATTGTAACGGGACTAACAGTGTGGGTTCACATGATAGTCCCACACGCCCTTATTTCTCATTTCACTCGCGCGTAGGGCTGTTATGTGGGCTCAGACTTTCAAACCTGTTATAAAAAAAGGTTATTTATAAAGTCTATAATTTTGTGATACAAATTCTTCTAAAATCTATAGTTCTGTAAAATTAAAGCTAAAATCTGTAGTTTTTTGATAATTTATAAAAAATCCTATAATTTTGTGAAATTTACCCTTTCCGAAATATATATGTAACAGCAACAAGTTCAACGACCAACCAACAGGCCTTGGATTGAGTCACTAGATACTAAAACCGGTATGTACTGTTATACATTTCTAGGGTCTAGCATATTGTACATGCGTGGATATTGAATATAGTGTGTGTAAACATTATCATAACCGGTTATGATACTATGAGAAGCCACCATGCAAGTATGCAACCACCAGGTCCTAAGCTGCAAATGTCGTGGCTTACAGCTACATACTGCAACATTGTCCTTTGAGACTTTTTACCACTTTTGAAATGTATTAAAATATACATTGAGCTGGTAACCAGATATACAAAAATTTGAAGGTAGAGGTACCAAAAGGTACCAGAGTTTGAACGGTAATTTGGTAGTAAAAAAAATCTATTGTCACAAGGCTTCTTCCGACTATTAGTAGCTGTAACTTTTTATAAGAGACTGTTGGACAAATAGCTAATTTCCTTCAATACTAAGCTATAAAAGCAGGTACAGTCCAGCTTTTGGTTTTTGCTAGTTATATATATATATTAGTTTATACCAAAAGCCGCTTAAAAGTTGACCTGTCTGAAGGGGCTTACTAACTTTTTGGAAGCTAAACCTGGCTTAAAGCCTCCAAACTGGACCTGATTCAAATCGAATAGTGCCATTAATCTGGTTGACCCGATTTAATACAAGAGTGATATTCCCTAGCTAAAGAAGTCCCAAGTAGGAAATGGATTTGTTTTCGTGTAGTATTAGTTTCCTGTAGGTTAGATAGTAGTATTACTGTACAACCAAGTCAATGGTTGCTTGTAAGTCATGAGAAAAATAAGAGCAAAAAACTAAGTAAATATGATAGTTGTATCGCATCATCAAAATACTTGTATTCTTCTTGTGTTTGATTTTTTTGCCATCCTACGTATGCGTAGATCCTGATTGAAAGCCAACAAGTGGTATCAAAGCAAAGTTCTAACCTTGGTGTCACAATTTCCCCGGGGGTGGCCACCACAGCTGTGTCTTAAGGCAAGCTATCGTCGCTGAGCGATGTAGTGTTGAGCGGGATCCGATAGCGTGTCAAGCGTGGATGTGGTAGTGCATGTAGCTCCACGACAAGAAGACGGTAAGATAGCGAGTTGTCATCGAGGTACACATTGTACACAATGTGTGGTGTACATGCATGTGTATTTAGGTCTTGTATTAGTGTCCCGTATGTGCGTGAGTACCTGTGAGTGTGTCCAAGTGCTCTAGTGTGTAAATTTCTGGTCTGTGTCTTCGTGCTGTCGAAGTTGTGTCACGAGCGGGAAAAGTCGGTGAGAAGATATGGTGGTGAAAGGGTGAAACAGGTGTGTCCCCTCGATACCTGCTATTGAGGAGCTTCGTTGACAATCGGCATGGCAAGATAGCATTGGCAGACATCTGCGTGTCTTGTCAAGAAGTCGACCAAAGCTACACATTCTCGTATCAGTTGTGTTCACGAGATGCTATATGCGATCATATGAGTTCTTGTGCAAGTTGTGTTCACAAAATAAACTTATGCAAAATCTTTCAGAGAGGTTGTGCGTATCAGAAGAGATCATACTGTACTAGAAAATCAAAAGTAAGTTGCTGTGTATGGCAAGAGATTGTGGTAATCTGCATGAGTCAAGGTCCGTCCTAAGTCAAGTAAGTACGTTGAGCCCAAGATGTTGCAGAGATGTATTCACCGTCCAGAGTCAAGTAAGTAAGTTGAATTCAGGATGTTGAGATGTGTTTGCCCTCCTTTGTCAAGTAAAAGTTAGATAAGTCATAGGTTAGGTCAACCGTCTCAACAAGTTAGAGTTATGTCAGAAATTAGAGATAGTTGATGTTACAATATTAAAAGGGTAAATATTAGAACTAATTTGTACGAATAAAAAACAGATTTATTTTTGAGTAGTATTTGTTTCCTAGTATGTTAGCTAGTAGTATTACTATATAACCAAGTCGTTGGTTGCTTGTAAGCCAAGAGAAAAGTAAGAGCAAGAAAATAAGTAAATGTGCTAGTTGTGCCGTTATGCCGCACATCAAAATATTTATGTTTGTGAGTTCTCGTGCTAGATATTTTGCTGTTATACATGTGTGCTGATCCTGGTTGAAAGCCAACAGATCCCACATGGCGAAGCAACTTCTGCAAAAGTACGCGGAGCACAATCGAATGTAATCGTATCCTCTGTCTGTTCAATATTTTTTTTCATTGTGATGACTTCCTGTTCTACTGATGTGAGCGAGAAAATAGAAAAAATGTTCATAATCGGAAGCTACAGTGATGATTTCTGATGATTTACTATGAGGTTACTCGATGTACCTAGATAACAGATGATGTACTGCTGTTCCACACGTCTTTGGTAGGATAGCACTCTAATTTGTGTGAAACTATCCAGTGATCCATATTCACTTGTTTGAGCGGATTCAACGTGAGGGTTTCACAAGGCCACAAAGGACTACTGCCAGCTAGGGATTCAATTGGATCAGATATATGCCGACTGACCGACCGGATATGTTCAGGTCGTATTCGGCTAGTCAGGTCGGATATTTTTCGGATTCGAATTTGGTTTCGGATATTTAGATTCGGATTCGGTACTATACTATCCGTCAGTTCGGCATTCACTGATAAATATTATCGGATATTTTTGAAAAAAATCTTATCGGATATCTGAAATCTCCCAACAGCTGGGGCCTGGGGGGAGGACCGGAGGAGTGACTCGCATCCATGGCCAAGGAGGGGTGGCTGGCGCGGTTTGGCCACCGTGCTCCAAGCCTCCAAGGTGCTTGGCGCCGCATGGGAGGCAGTGCCAGCGCAGCCACTCCGTCAACACCACAGGAAGCAGCATCAGCGCTGGGCCGAACCATGGCAGCCGATAGGCCGACCGAGCTCGGGTGCACTGAGACCGAGGGGAGGAGTAGGATTCGGTGTATATCGATGTAGGCCAACGTCGACCGTCGTTGATGTTGGGGCCGGTAGGCCCGTCATTCGGGGTCCCACGGCAGTAGTTGTTGGAGAAGCAAACGAATCTAGTGAGGGAATCGATGGCGACGCTCGGGAGCAGAGAAGGAGAAGGGGAGTCGAAGAGGGGCGCCGTTGCCGGGGAAGAGGGGCGGTAGTGCTTGGTGGATAAGGGGAGGCAGCGCTCGGGGCCGAGAGAGGGAGGGGGAAAAGCGGCGGCGGCCACCAGATGGGAAGAAAGGGGAGGGAGGATGGAGGAAAAGGGGAAAGACAGGCCGAAAGATGGCGCTGGCACTGAGGGAGTCCGTCGGCGGTGTGGAGGATGGGAGGCAACACACGGAGCAGAGAGGGAGGTGAGTGCATGAAAGAGAAGGTGAAGGGCTAGGCGGTGGTTGGGAGAAGGGATGGAGAGGGGGGGCTAGGGTTTGAGGGTGTGATCGGCGCCTGGGAATGGGCCGGGCTAGGTAGGCCGGTTAGTCAGGCCAAATTCGAGAGAGAGAATGCCAAAGCCTATAAAGGAAATTGGCTAAAAGGCAAATAGTCAGCCAATTGAAATAATTCTCATCTTGTGAATTATGGACTTTTTATTTTTCTGCTATATATACACTTACACTCCTATATTAATTCTATACGAGATAAACAACTAAAACAATATAAAACCTTGTAAATTAGGAGAACTACACAATATGCATGACCTAGAGGCGACAGCTGTTGTACTAGGAGGCGGTGCAGTGCTAGCGCGGGAGAAGTAGGGAGTAATGGAGGAGTTAAAGAGGAAGGGATTAGAACTTGGAAGGGGAGGCGGCTTGGCTAGGTGAGGTAGGAAAGGGGGCACGATGACAGTGGGCCCACCAATTGTGTGGCTTCATAGCGTCGGGGGTAGTGCTCGGGCTCGCACAAGAGAAAGGGAAGTATGTCTGACATGTGGGCTATCACCGTTCTGGACTGGCATATCAGAGACTATCTATGACATACCATTTGCTCCGTCTTTGCTTTCTTTATTGGCCTCGTCTTTGCTTTTGACCGTACAAGTGAGATTAAAAGCAGTCCCCTATGTGTACTGTAATGTTGCTATATGTATGCTTTACGAGGTATTTATTTTCGGGCGATATCCGACAAAAAATATCTGATATCGTATCGATTTCGCTCTGTATTCGCTTTGAATCCGTGACCGATATTATCCACACTGTATTCGTATCCGGTGCTATCCATATCCGACTCCAAATCCGACAATAAATATGGTTTAGGATTTGAAAAGAGCGATATCCGATCGAATCCGAACCGATTGCACACCTACTGCCAGCTAGCTTCCTTGATTCATGATTGGATGGTGCGAAAACGCGAATGTATATATACTGATTGTTCATTGTCGTAGGGATGCCGTTCGCGCAGATGTGTTTTTTGCCATTCAACTACGCGGTATAAGCTGTCAGAAGCAGTCGAAGTCAAGTCCAAGTCATCTAATTTCTGACTGGTCCATACCGTCCCAAGCCATCTTCTGGAAAATAGTGCCGACACACAACGTGTGAATATATGATCGACCCCTCCTAAAGACTCAAAGCGCAGCAAAGCCAGCGCTCGATCAGAAACACAAACAATTCATCCATGTCGTTCCTCGAACTAGCAGCTGTACTACTGTGGCTGGGAGTAGCGCCGTTTGCCGCAAGGCTCCCCGGCGTTGGAGCACTGCCTCCCCCTAGCAGCAGGTGCAAAGGAAATGTGGCGACGTAGGCATCCTGTGGCATGACATGCAAAGCTTGAGGCACATCCTGAGGAATATCTGAGGGGATCTCTTGAGCCTGTTGCTATTGACGCTGCTGAGCAGGGTGGCCAACCATCTGAGGGGAGCCTCTCTAGGCTTATACCGCTTATGAGCATATCCACACACCTTGTTGTAGCCAGCCTTCATAATGGTTAGCTTTATAATGAAAGGGCCAAAGTAGATACTTTTATCCCGCTCTCGTGCTGACATAGCTATCTCCCTTAAAATGAAATCCATCACATCGAATTTATCCCGATGCATGATCTTGCTAATGATGTTCCAGGATATCCTCGAATGTCATCAAAGTTATCACTTTTGGGATGAATGGTAACCCTGACAATGCGGTTCACTAAGCTCGCCTGGTGAAGAAGTCCTGCATCGGGTCTGAGTCGCCTGACCACTGCGCAATGCGCGGCTTCAATCTGAGGTGCGACGACACCGGGAACTACATCTACAAGCCGTTCCATGGAGTTGTCGAGGTCCTCAACATCTCCCTACAGCATGGCCAGGCCTGGCCGCCCAAGTGATGAATCGTTGGAACAGCTAGTAATTTTTTTTTTGTTGGTTTTCGCAATTGCTCATTATTTTGTAGTTTTTCATTGCTATATATATAGATGAGTATATAACCGACTAGCTAATAAATTCTATCTGCTAACAAATTAACTTAATCCAAACTTACAGAGTTTGAATCTTCTAAAACTGAAACTCAATCTTATCTCTTTACAAATTGCATGTCAAGATTATCTCTAACATTTTGCCCCCTAATCTTGACACACCGACTCTTACTCATTTAGGCAATCGGTCTCAACTACGATTTACCCAAATTTTACTCAACATAGGATTGTGAACGTATCTCCAAGAAGTTTCGACTTCTTCTTGCTGGCCATAACACCGGTGATGCACCTCGCCAATGATTACGATCTATGCCTCATCTCCAATTGTCTTTTCACCGGTAACACAACTTGATGGCGACGTAGACGCACATTAGAGCTTACTCATGAAAGAATTTGGACACACTTACAAGAACTCTCATCCACACACACATATATCATGCATGGACTCTTCCTATGTGCATGCCCGACGCCATCCTACAGGCACACCGCACCCCTGCTCTTCGGCACCACCGCTACTGCAGCTCTCCTGTGCAACCACACCCTCTGGCCTCCACGTCGGCCACCGGACACGTCGCCTTCCTGTGACTAGCCTCCGCCGTGCTCGCCTCGTACGAGTGCGCCTCGCCGGGCACCCCCCGTGACCCGCTGTCCCGTAGCTGTGCTCCCAGCACCCGCTGGTCTATGCCAAACGCACCCCACGTACCTCCAACTGCGCAACTCCAACTGCCGCCTGCGTAGTCACCGTGGCCTGATGTCGCTGCCCATGCTAATGTAGCCCATGCTCCAGCCGGCCCGACCTGCCCGTGTGAAGCCACCGGGGACCCTCCGGTCCGACCTTGTCGAGCACCGCTGCCGAGGACACCGCCGCATCGACAACAACAATAGCCTGACCCAAGGCGCAGTAGTGATGGCCTCCCTGGGACAAGTATGGCACTAAGGTTAGAACCTTGCTCTGATACTGTAACATCCCGAAAAATTCAAAAACAAATAAAGTAAGAATTTCAAATTTAAAAATGACTAAAATAAAATTTTGAATTTGAAATGTGAGTTAATTTTGAATTTTCGGCTTCTTTGAATTTTGACTTAAGGAAAAATCAATTTCTTTACTGAACTTCTATTTTCCAAATAATGGAAATCAAAATCACAAAATGAATAATGTGAAAAAAATCACTTTAGAAATTTTCTAGCATTATTTATTATCTTGGGTCTTTGCTCTAACAAAAAGCTTTTAATGGTAAAAAGAAGTGAATCCTGAATTCCAAGTTCTAAAATCAAACAAATATAAAATCATTCACAAATATATCCCTATTAACAAAAAGGACAAAAAGAAATAATAATAATAATCTTAAGTCCTCTTAAAACTCTACCCAAAACTGACATCCTTAAAACATGTTTACTATCCTCACCACCTCCTTAGCATACAACATTGTTAGGACATAAACAGATGACACAATATTTCTCTTTCTAGAAATCACAAGTATATATATGCACACAGATCCAATTCCAACATGGTATTACACATCTCCACACAACCAATCCCAGAGAAATCAAAACATAGTTTATCATCATTCAAGTGCAAATATGCAGATACTTACATACTCAAGGTCAACACATACATACTCAGATTGTGCAATAAATGAAAATTGAGCAACAAACTTCAGTACTAATAACAAGTGTCCAAGTACACAGGAGGTTTTAAGCTCTCAAAACATGTTATACAAGCAACAATCCATACAGTTCTAAATTACATATAAACCTCCAAATGTTACAATAGAAAATGTACAGCTATTAAAGCCTGGTCTCCAATTTCACCAGAACCGACCTCCAGACCAGCTCCATCCCTCCAGCCGGAAACTCTCTGTCCCTTCTACACACGCGCCAAAGGAGAAGAAAGCCATCTGCCAGCTGCATGCATGCTGAGCATGCATGGCTGCCACCGCACCATCCTAGCCAGATTACCCCTACCACAACCCACAGTTTGAGCCTCCAGACCTCTGGTTTCATCTCTCCATGTCGGTTACCTGCAGTATAAAAGAATATCTCATTTCACCCAAAGATCTTACCAACCTACAGACTCCACTACTCACCATTATTCACCAGAAAGTAGTTAACCTACCCATTTGTCCTTCTCTGCTGAGAGAAGGAAAGCTGATTTAGAAGAAGAGGAAAAAAGAGTAGCCCTGTCCCTTTCTGCTTCTGCCGACTCTTTCTTTGGCCTTTTCTGCAACAAAGAGGTACCAAGCTTTAGTTTGTGTACTTTATCCCCTCACTAACAATAAATAAAAGTCAATCATATTATGCTAGGTTATCATGTACTTAAGTATACACAGGCAAAATAAGTAATCACCACCATCAAGCAAAGGTCTGTATCATGATGACCTTAAGACATTTTCCCCTATTGCAAGCACCATTAGTCAAGTACCCTTCTCAATATCTGAATACAAATTATGCTAACTCTCAATTCTAGCATATGCTCTCCTCTATAATTAAGCATACCAGCAATGATTTAGAAGCCATGTTTCTGATTCTCATGACCATTAGAGGGATTAAGACATGAGCATAGACATGCACCATCAGATCAACACTACATTCTGATTGCATAATGTAAACAGCCCTTTAGCACTCATCATCTCACTAGCAAAGGATTCATGTATATGTATAAATACATAATGATACTCAGCAACTCAACAGGATGTAATTCATATAAAGTCTCTGCTCAACAGAATTAATACAACACTAGTATCTCTGAAACTGAATATTGATCAATAGGCATAAATATCACTGTGAAGCACATAAGAAACATTGTAGTCTACACACACATGTATGAACACAAAAGCAGAGAGATTAATTTCCAAGTCGTGCAAATTAATCACAGAGGTCCAGTACACATCAACTCTCACAATCCCAATACACATAGAGCTCAGTACTGAATCATGTCATTCGGGGCACACAAGATAAATAAGCATAAGTCAGACATCTATATATATTGCTCACTACCAGCATATCCACATTTGCAGAATCCCATATAAGGGCTCATCTTCTGCACATCAACACTAATCACATCAAAAATCACAGAACATATAATCTATGCTTGATTTATTGACTGAAGATTAACGGGTTAAAGACACAAGCAATAGCAGTAGAAGGGAGGGAAGTAAAACACTTAGCTTGTAGAGGAGTAATGAACCCTAGTAGTGGCCGAGCCCTAGTCGAAGGAGTTGAAGCCGTCGGGCTGTGGTCGGTGCTGAAATGGTCGCTGCGCCACCGGAGCCGAGGAGGCCAGTGGATTTGGGCGTCGGTGCTAGGGGCGAACTCCGGTGACCTAGGGCAAAATCGAATGGGAAAATAGGGTGAGTAGGGGAGAAGGAAAGAAGAGAGAGATGGGAGAAACTCACCTCAGAGCCGCAAGATCCGGCGAAGGAGACCGCCAGGGGGTCGGGGATCTAGAGGCTTCGGCGTCGGAGCCGGAGGTGAAGACCGGTGGCGACGCTTGGGACGAGGTCGAGAGGCGGCACTCGGCACATAGAGGAAGCAGCAGCGCTTAGGGGGAAGCACGAGTGGTGGAGACGGGAGGCCCGAAGGCCAATGCTGGCGCAGTCGGTCGAGAACCAAAGGCGGTGGTGGCGACGAAGGAGAAGAACTGGAGGCGGCGCCCGGTGGAGAGTCGGTGGCACCGCCCGAAGAAGAGAAGGCACGGCAACCAGAGTAGGAGAGGCGAGCAAAGAGAGGAAGAGTTGGGGGAAAGGGAGGATCAGGTGCGACGGTTGGAGGTGAGTGAAGGGAGAGAGAAAGAGGGAAGCTAGGATTAGATAGGAGGGGTTTCGGCAAGGGCCGAATTGGGCTAAGTTCTGGGCCGACCCGGCCAGAGAAAAACAATAATAGTTATATAAGAATGAATAAATAAGTTAAATATATATATATATATATAGTATAATTACTTGGGACACCATGGTGCCTGGGCACCATGATCTAAAAAGGATATTTTTTCTATGTATTTTCATGCGATTTTTTTTGAAATTTTTAGGATGCTGAGTTTAACCAGTTTACTAACCAGTTCAAACAAGTTTGAACTGAAATTCAAACTATAGTTTCCCTTTTTTATGATAGTTTGGTTGTAGGTATGTGCTGATTTTATATATAAATCAGCAAAGCATGTGATCCAAACTCGTTCAAAATCTTTGAATTCGAGGATATTTTTTCAAAGGTATGTGTTTCATTTGAATTGTTATAGATGGGTATATACCCTAAAACTGAAATTTTTGAAAATTATACTCGAATATGGCTTAAACTTGCGCATTTAAAATCATGGTGCCCAGGCACCATGGTGCCCCATTTCGGCTTCCTATATGTATGTATGTATGTATGTATGTATGTATGTATGTATGTATGTATGTATGTATGTATGTATGTATGTATGTATATCAACATGAGCCAGAATAAAAGAATAGTGGATCAAGAAAATAATAGAGAACAAATCTAAATTTTATTGTTTTTCTCTTTCTCTAAATTAATTCAAACTTTAAAATACAAATACATTTAGTGATTAACACAAAATGCACAAGACTTACCATAAAAGTGACTTGTGTCTTAATTTTATAAATCCAAATAATTTTTGCATCTTGAAATCGTAACAAAACACATACAATCAAGAAACTCTAAATCACACCTGTTCTGTGTAGTAGAATTCTATTTGATTTTTCATCTGATTTCTTTTTGCCCTATTTAAAAGTTGTTATATTTCATTGAACTACACGTAGACTCAGACGTTCCAGAGTCTGCCACGGTCGACTCTGACTTCACGACTGAAATCATCAAGCAAGGCAAGCACCCCTTTGATCATATTGATCTCAGTGTTTAATTTTCATTTTTGTCTTATCAAATCAATTTATGCATATGCGTCTTTTCTGTAAATTCGCTATATTGTGGTACTGGTAGATATATCTGTTATCTCATGGAACTTCCTTAATAAGTATTGACATGTGAACCTTGATAACCCTAAAATTAAGGTTAGACAATATATAATGTTAATTTGGGTATAAGCGATGTATAATAATCATGCTTAACCATGCTTTAGATTTGGGATGAACAAACTGGAGAAACTGATCAGATCAAATTTTGGTATTTTGAAACATGATGATGGTTAATGGTATTTTTGTATAAAAACTCAAAACAAAACTATGGTTTAAACGTGGGCGATTACTGACAATAGCCGGAGGTGCATGGACTTGCACGTAGTGTAGGAGAAGATTATTGCTCGTATCAGATTAAGAACTGAACTATGAGTTGTTTTCAAGCCAAGAAATTCGTAAAACCACAAGTGCTGGTATGGGACAGCTTTAACCTACTAAGTTACTTAGAACTAGCTTTGTACATTGGAAGGCTGGAGTAGTACGGGCTATCCCCTTATGGATTGCTCAAAGGGAGACGTCCACACCGAGATGATAATGGAACAAACGTTTACCGATATAACGGTGTACGCCATACTATAGAGAGTGTCATCATATTTATGCTCTGAGTTCTTTTGCCATAGTATGGATTTGTTGTCACCGGGCTAGTGCAGGGTTAGTTAGGGTTAGATAATGTAACGGTTATGTTATGATCGCTCTGCGGCACACCAAAGGAGGTGTGCTAATAGCTTACACACAGAGCTGATCATTTCTTGTGGGTAAAGCTGTACACCTCTGCAGAGGGTTAACCTTTTCGAAAAGCCACGCCCGCGGTCATAGGCACTTGGTAAAGTCATCACATAGTTAGATGTTTTATTATTTTCAAAAAGGCTTGGTTTTATCTGATATGTCTTGTGTTGGCATAGAATGATGTTGTGCCATGTTTTGGCAGGAATTGTACGTCTGGATGCTCACGTCATGGAGGACTGTGAGTTGTTATTATACTCTACATACTTATTACTTTCATATCAGTTAAATTTGCTTTTACAAACTCCGTTTGCAAACTACTACTTGTTTTATAAAAGTTCAATCTCGCTTTATGCAAATTAACCGTAGAAACCTCCTTTGACATAACCTGCATTACTGCATTTGCAAATACCACCTTAAGTCTTGCTGAGTACGAAAGTATTCACCCTTACTTATTTGTTGATTTTAGGTGAGGATAGTGAACCTCCAGACGATATGTACTTTGACACAAGATGCGGGAATTATCTTAGCGAGTTTTTCTAGGGTTTATGCCTTGTCAGTTGTCTGAGGGTTGGATGGGCACACTACAAGACTTTTATTTCTTCCGCTACAATATACTTTAAATTGTAAGAATACCCTGTATCAATAGCTTCCGCTTTAATAATATTGTGTATAGTTGTGATTCCAATTGTTGTAAATATGCGTACTAGCCACTGATCATAAGACTAGTATTGTATGTACGTAGATCTTCTTGATATTCTGTACAAAAAAAAGATCGTTACAGATAACAAATGTTAGAACAGCTAGACATCACATCTCAGACGATGGAAAAAAGCAACTGGTCGGAACCTGAACCTGACGGGCACGCAGTACATGTTGTCCGACACCGACAACATGTTCACGGTCGTTGGGTGCCTGGCGCTGGCGTACGTCGGCGACCAGGACGACGTGGGCAAGTACATGAGCGGGTGCGTGTGGCCGTGTGCCGGCGGGGTGACCTGACGAGCATGACCAACGGCGCTCCTGCTCCGGGATAGGCTGCTGCCGAACGGCCATCCAGACGGGGCTGGATTTTTTCCAGGTCTGGTTCGACGAACGCTTCACCAGCAACTGCAGCTATGCGGTGCTCATGGACTCGTCCAACTTCACGTTCTCAACGAGCTAAGCGATCTCCTCGGAGTTCAACAACACCTACAGCGGGTGGGCGCCGTTGGTGCTTGATTTGGCTATCCGAAAGGACAACATCTGCGAGGTAGCACAACAGTAGCCCGATTACGCGTGCGTCAGCAGCAACAGCGAGTGCTTCAACTCGCTCAACGGACCAGGCTACATCTGCAACTGCTCCAAAGGATTCCAAGGCAACCCTTACCTTCTGGACGACTGCCAAGGTAAATTTTCTTCTAGTCCCTTCAGACCAGCCAATGTGTTGTCGTTTTAGATATAAGTATAGTTAAACTTTCGAAACTTTGAATGTCAATATCTTTTTAAATATTTAAATTAGATACATAAAAATCATATATATAATGTTATAATTTTATTGGATTTTATAAACATGTTATAATAGAAATTAATAGTTAAAGCTGTATATTAAAAACCGTGATGATGTCCAAATCAACAACTATTTATGACCCGGGAAGTATATAATCCTTAAATACCTTAAAGATTCTGACGGCTGCCACGGTGAATTTGTCTCTGGTCCCTTCATAGCCCCAATTGTTAGGTGTGTGCAGCTCTTTCGTTTTTATACCTTAATTTTATATTTTCAAGGGGTGATATTATATATTTTTTACATGAACTTGATATCTGATTGTAGATATTAATGAGTGCGAAGATCATAATGAGTACCCTTGCTATGGAAAATGCCTTACCAAACCCGGCGGATTCGAATGTGAAAGATCGAAAAGGCGACTAGAGGGGGGTGAATAGGAGCCAAATAAAATTTTCGAATAAATTCTCCCCCTAGAATTCAATCCACCAAAAGACCAGAAAGAAAGAACTGAACCATCGATCAGGCAATTTTAAGAACAGAGGCTCCGACCAGTTAAGGTCAGGTGAACAGTAAAAACTGCACTAGTCGGGTAGCTCTGGTCGGATGAACAGTACTCCCGACCTGAAGTGGTCGGATGAACAGTTTTCGTGTGAACAGTACCCCCCGACCGATGAACAGTACTCCCGACGTAAAGTGGTCGGATGAACAGTACTCGGGTGAACATTGCTCGGATGAATAGTACCCCCGACCGATGAACAGTACTCCCGACCTACAGAGATCGGATGAAAGTACTCGGGGTCGGATGAACAGTAAAATCAGCACGATCTTAACAAACAGAAATCGATGTAACTTTTGATCGGCTGATCCAAAAACAGTGAGAATTGGTGTGCACCTCCCTAAGGATGCCAGGAACCTATTTCAATCATCAATCAAAGGAATTGACACCAAAGTTCTGTCCCTTTTCAGTTTAACAAATGCAACACCAAAAACAGAGTCACGAACACAGACTTCACCCCTAACTTGCTGGTGGGAGTTGATGGTCAGAATATCCTTGGATAACTCTCCACAAATCACAGCAAGTAAGTACACGAAGAAACAACCCTTCAAACAAATAGAAACACCATCTAAAAACTAGGCACAGAAATTGGTTTCTTGCAAAACTGAATAGAAGAGGTTGTAGATTGCCTAGATGATTGGGATATGATCTACAGAAGATTCATCCAGCAATCTTTCATCCTTGGCAACAAGAACCAGAAGCCAATCAAGACCAAAGAACGCAAGTCACACGTTTACGCACTTTAAGAACACACAGATTTACAACTTGCAACAATAACGCAAGGATTGCCTAGATGATTGAAAGCACCGAATCTAGAGAAGAGTTCATCAATCATGAATTTCAACAAAGACTCGATAGCATGTAGAAGGAGATGAGGCAAATCCAAATTACGTAAAGTAAATTGCAAGTAAGTAAATGCGGAATTTAGATAACATAATTTAAGTGCGTAATGTAAATACGTAAGAGAAATAAAATAAGAATATAAGTGAAGAACATTTCATTTCTGGAAGGGAGGTTTACAAAGCCTCACAACAAAGTGGGCAAAGCTCAAATGAGCAGCAAAATCCTAAGAACCTTCAGAGAGGGGAGGCTGCCCCTACCCCTCTATTTATAGTGACCTGGGATCAATTCCCACCTTTGGATGTCCTGCTTCAATCCTAAGCCAACATCCAAGAGCCAGGATTTGATCCTTACACTGTCACTCTCAACAACTCTCAACTACTCACGTACACTTTCCTCACCTGCTCACCCCAAGGAGACACCCCTCTCCTATCTATTCATAGCAGCTTGGAACACCTACCACCCTTGGATGAGCCTCTAAACCCTAGAGCACTCCATCAAGGGCTGAGATTTTACCCACTCACAAAGCTATGCATGGGCTCACCCGAAACCCAACAACACAACGGGTTTTGCACGCTTTTCAACTCACACTAACTTGACCCGCTACTCTATCTTCCTGACTACGATCCAACGGTCCTCCTAGATCAGAGCAGCTCCAAGTTAGCATCTCATCCATTCCTTTGTCTTCTCGGCTTGCAGCTACTCCCTGGCCTCAGTCATCTTTGGCGACACCTTGATCATCTGGACCTCAGCTCTCCCAGCCTAGTCCTGATCCCCTTCGCCTCACCATGACCTAGCTCCAAAGTCCTGCAACCATCATAGACAAGGAAACCACATCACATAGCAATGTCCAACAACACATATCCATCTCAACAGAAAGATATACACTATGCTGACCAGCAAAAACCCCGACCATACGTGGTCTGACCACTGGTCTCCATCCCGACCACTCAAGGTCTGACCACTAGTCTCCATTCCGACCACCCATGGTCTGACTACTGGTCTCCATCCCGACCACTCGAGGTCTGACCACTAGTCTCCATTCCGACCACCCATGGTCTGACCACTGGTCTCCATCCCGACCAACCATGGTCTGACCACTGGTCTCCGACTCAATCACTCGGAGTCTCAACCACTCGGAGTCGGACGACCCAACCACTCGGGGTCTCAACCACTCGGAGTCGGACGACCCAACCACTCGGGGTCGGACGACTGGTCTGCAACACAGCCAAAGCCCCGACCACTCAGGTCGGACGACCCGACCACTCGGGGTCGGACGACTGGTCTCCAACCAGCCAAAGCTCCGACCACTCAGGTCGGACGACCCGACCACTCGGGGTCGGACGACTGGTCTCCAACCAGTAACTCAAATTGCTCTAGCTTGAAAAACAATCCAAATCAAACTCAAACTTGAGCACACCTTGCTCAAATAAAGTCACATACTCATCACAAACATGGATGGACCTCCACATGGTCCTTCAATCTCCCCCTTGATGAGTATATTGACAAACCACACAAAAGGCATAAATTTGAGTTTGAATGAGAGAAGAAGAAAGCAATTTGATTGCAAAGCCAAACTTGGTCGAGAGAGAAAGATACCAAGTTGGCAGAAAGAATTTAGAGCAAGACCATGAAAAGAGCAAGTTTTCAACAAAAGCTCTAAACACCAATCATAAGTGTCAAATGTGATTATGATCCATAAGAGATAGCAAAGATTTACAAAAATCATAAGAACCAACAAGCTTTCACATTTCTATCTCCTCTTTTTCTACATTTTAAATGATGCCTTTTTCTACATTTTCTCCCCCTTTTGGCAATATAGGCATCAAAATAGAATTTTCTCCCTCTTTTATGTATGCATGAAATGCAACCTAAGAGAGCTTTGAAGATTATCCAAATGATCATAATGACAAGATATGACACCAAGCTTATTAATCTCAGATTATGACCAAACTAAGACATGTCCAAGTGCAAATAACAAATTTTGCTCATAAGCTAAGTTTTGAAAATGTATCATTTTAGCAAGATTTGACAAGTGCAAAACTTAGCAAAGTTTCAAAACTAGAAGCAAAACCACTCAGGGATCAAATGGAAAACCTAGAGTTCAACCTACTCAACACTTTGGGGAAATTTGAAGTGCATATAAGGTCCTTCGAGCCCATTTTTCAATTTATGCAAATTTTCTTTAAGACTTGAAAAACATAGCGGGTGCAAATGTTTGACATTATTTGCATTCTTTACCCACTTATGTGTTTGATATTTGCATTTTTTTTTGTTGATTGACTCAAGCCATTTTCGATCATCTCAAGAGTAACTCTTAAGAGAATGATCTTGGTCGTACACAATATATTCCAAGTTCATCCCAAATGCAATGGGAGGCGTCTCGAGAATATAAAGTCTTGAGATCAATTTTGCACAAAAGAGTCAATTTTTTTTAATTTTCAATTTAGCACATATAAGCAATTCTGAAGGACTCAAATATGGATCAAGCAAATTTCACCCAAGTTGCTATAGGGACTCTAGAGAATTCCAAAATTTCACAATTCATGGTAAAAGCTCTTAGAGAAGAAACTTAGTAAGTAAAAGCAACATGTTTCATCAAGTTTTCATTTAAAGCTTTTAAGTTTTTCAGATTTCAATGAACATTAGCTTGATAAAAGAACTTGGACATATCTAAGTTAGTGATTTTCTTCGAAAGATATAGCATGATGTATTTCACGAAGATTGAGTCAAATGCATAATAGACAAAGCTTATAAAACGAAAAATGCAGTCTAAATGCAATGCATGAACAGATTCCCAAACTCCCCCTCAACAATTGAATCAATTTTAAGCTCAACTCTGGTTAAAGTTGGGTTATTATCAAGATTAGGCATAAAGAAAACCCGAATGAACTCAATAATAACCAGAAAAACAGAATGAGGAGAAGAAGTCGAGAAACTGCAAAACTGGATGGCTATAGAGCATAGAAAAGATAGAAGAGACTCACTACGGCTCAGGCTCGCTCTTATCTTCCCTGAGATCGACATAGGAAAGCTGACTCTAGATCCCAACTAAGGAGTGCACATGCACCTATCTACCCAGGAGGCCACAAAACCTCGCTAGACTTATAAGACCGTGAGGGAACTCAACCTAGAGAGAAGAGAGAACACTAATCACGCATGATAGCAACCTAAAGCACAAGATAAGAGGTCCATGCGAGGCATGCCGAAGTCTAAGTGAGTGAACTCAACTTAAAAAACAAGCCCAAAGTCATCCGTAAGAAGAAAGGAAATCTTTGGAAGAAAATATATAGTACATAATATACAAACCAGCTCCCCTCACGAAAAGCCGTAAGGGCTCACGACTCCAAGCTCACTCCTCAAGGCAACAAACTGAGCTATCCAAAGGCTTGGTAAAGATATCGCTAATCAAGGTCACTCTCTATGAGCGAAGCGCGATATCTCCCTTCTCCACATGGTCTCTAAGGAAGTGATATCTAATATCAATGTGCTTGGTCCGGAATGTTGCACTGGGTTTTAGCAATGCAAATAGCTGAAGTGTTGTCACGAAAAGTGGCACACTCTCAATTTCTAACCCATAGTCCCGCAAGGTCGATCTCATCCAGAGCACTGCTACAAAGAATCGGCTGCAAAGAACATACTCGGCCTCGCAGCGGTGGTATGCAACCCTGCATCGCTTCCTAGATGACCAAGAAACAAGAGAAGTGCCAATGAATTGGCAAGTGCCGAAGTGCTCTTCCTATCTATCCTACACCAAGAAAGTCGGCATCGGAAAAGGCTCTAAGAGATAGACAAGAAGAAGAGTACCAAATACCATAATCGGTGGTAGCACGAAGGTACCAAGATGCGCTTGACCACTTTGGCGGTGAGAGGCGCGAGGAGAAGCTTGAAATCGAGCGCACGCACACACAAATAAATGTATGTCCGCCTCAAGCGGTGAGGTACAAGAGGGAGCCGATCATGCTCAAACTCCTTTTGATCGGCAGCTCACCATCCTCATCGGGCTCGAGGACAGCAGTGGTGGCCATAGGAGTCATCACCGGCTTCCCATCTCGACATGTCAAGCGCCTCAGAGGTCACGGGTATATTTGCCTTGATGCAATAAAGTACCTCCCGAGTCCGCTTGATTTGGAAGCCAAGAAAGTAGCTCAACTCGCCCATCATACTCATCTCAAACTCAGACTCATCACATCGAAAACCGAGAGACAAGAGAATGAGACGAGCCACCAAAATGATATCGCCCACATAAACCGGACAAGAAGAAAATGAGACTCGTGGTGTCCGATGAATGAGTTTTGTCTACTATGCCCATTTTAAAGTCATGGTCGAGAAGATAAGACTTGAGCCTCTCATACCATGCTCTGGGGCTGCTTGAGTCCATACTGAGCTTTGGAAAGCTTGTATACATGACTCAAAACTTGGGGTTCTCGAATCTCGGAGGTTGCTTGACATAAAGCTCTTCCTCAATATAGCCATTGAGGAATGCACTCTTGACATCCATTTGATAAAGCTTGAAGCCTTTGGATGCGTAAAATGCAAGCGAGATTCGGATAGCCTCTAGCCTAGCTACAGGAGCAAAGGTCTCCTCAAAGTCAAGACCTCAACCTGAGAAAAGCCCTGTGCAACTAGTCTAGCCTTGTTTCTAATTACAACCCCATTCTTACTCTGCTTATTTTTGAACACCCACTTGGTCCCAATGACATTATGACCGGATGGGGATTGACAAGTCGCCATACCTTGTTCCTCTCAAAGTTCTCAAGTTCTCATGCATAGCATTAATCCACGACTCATCGGATAATGCATGAGAAACATCCTTCGGCTCAAAGGAGGCAACGAAGGCAGAGTGAAGGCAGAAAGAGGACAGACCCGTTCTTGAGCGGGTGACACGCTCGAACAAATCACCAACCATCTGATCAGGAGGATGACGTCTCTGAATATGACGGGGAGGTCCAGCAATAGAAGTAACCTCTACCTCTTGAACAGAAGAGGTAGGAACAGAGCCACTCGCTGAAGGAGAGTCGGAAGGCAAGTGCTGGTCTCCCTGAGGTGCAGAAATGGAAACAGGAGGCACCTCAGGTGGAGAGGGGACTGGATCCGGTGGAACACCATCATTTCCATCATCCTCATCTTCTTCAAAGATGGTCTCGGAGGGATAAGAAGAGCCTAAAACATCAGGTCTAGCTCCTGGGCTAGCCTCATCAAAGGTCACATCACAGGTCTCTATGATCCTATGCGCATCAACACCTGCACCCTATAGCCACGAGAAGAAGATGAGTAACCTAGAAAGATACCATCGTAAGAGCGAGACTCAAACTTATCTAGGTTACGGACTTCAAGATAAAACACTTGCAACCAAAACGAAAATGAGACACACGGGCCTTCGCCCATACCTCAACTCATAAGAAGTGCGATGCAAATGTGCTCTAAAAACACGCGATTAGAAACATGGCAAGCAAGAGCTATAGCCTCATTCAAAACTTCCTAGAGTATCAGACTCATCTAGCATCGCCCTAGCCATCTCAACTGTGGTCCTGTTCTTCCTTTCCACTATGCCATTCTCACGAGGCGCGAGGGAGAAGAGAACGATGCTCTAAACCGGACTCCACACAAAAACTCTCAAAGTAGGAATTCTTGAACTCAGTGCCATTATCACTGCAGATAGCTCGTAATGCACCGGGAGCTCAATAGACAACCCATGACCAAACCCCAAGTGAGAAAAGTCTCATCCTTTGAGGCCATGAAGAATACCCAAGAGAATCTAGAAAATCATCAACGATGACAAGAACATACCACTTCCCTCCCGCCGATCGCACTCTATTTGGACCAACGGTGTCCATATGTAAAAGCTGTCCCGGTGCATCACCATCACTACGGTCCACCGGAGGATGAGAAGCAAGAACCATCTTGCCATGTCGGCAAGGAGAGCAAACTAAGTCTTTGACCATCTTGAGTTTAGGCAAACCCGAATGAGATCGTGGTGCGACTCGGGTCAAATGATCAAAACCAATGTGACCAAGTCTCCTATGCCGAAGGAGAGATCACGGGACTCGAAGCAATCAAACATCGAAGAGAGTCTCCGGAAGAAGCGGAAAAATCAGCACGAAAGACTCTCCCAAATCTAGAAATCCCAAGAACTAACTCTCCGATGAATCAAGGATTCTACAGCATTACTCTTGAAGCTTACCTCGAAAGAGTCATCAATAAGTCGAGAAACAGAGAGCGATTGTATTGCGACTTACTTACTAAGGCAACATCTTTAAGAATGAAATTTTGGTTAATGCAGATGGTACCTTTAGCTATGACTCTACCTGAAGAAGCATCCCCGAAAGTGATCAACTCATCACCGGGGGCTCGGACTAGGGAAGAGAACCATCGAGAATCTCCGGTCATATGACGAGAACAACCGAGTCGATAATCCAAACATCTCCTTCCCCATCCGATTTAAACCGATCAAGACACAAGAGAGAGAGATGACTCAGTATGGGATAGAGTGAAGACTTGGGAACCCAATACTGAACCACACGACGCCTCAGTACCACACACAAGAAGAAGACTGGACTCGAGTGTCTCTCTGACGCTCAACTCTCACATGATTAGGAGCAACTCTGGTAGATAATCTAGGAGTCAAAACTGGGTTGGCACGCCGTGGTGCAAAAGCCGAGCCACCCCAGTGAGGCTTCCTAAATCTCCTACCAGAAAACACCTCACGCCGCTGATATCTACCTCGATGGGAAAAACGAGGAATATCAAAAGGACGGCGGAAAGACTGACTACGAACAGCTCCAAGACTAAAACTCGAAGAACCAGCATGAAAACCGAGTCCTGGACGCTGCCCAAAAACAGGCGACTCTCTAACCTGGCAAGAAACAGTGTGTGCCTTAGGAGCACTCAAAGTCTGGGGATGACCCTGAATACCCCTAAGAGCAACAACACGCTCACGCCGAGTGATCTTAGCGCGCCTGAAGCAGAAATCTACTAGGTGACCATCCTTTTTACAGAAGGTGCATGTGTACTTCGCCTTGCTAGAGACGAATAACAGGAGTAACACCCTTCCGGTCAAGTCCTATAGACAACCCCAGCAGACCTAAACTTGGTGGTGCTCACTCTGGGAGCTACCACAATCTCACCACTCTTGGAGCCGCGCACAATGGTGGGAGGATGCGCCCGAGCGTGCTCGAAGGGATCAAATCCTAGACCTTGATTAAATCTACTAATCTTGGATTGGTCTAGAATAAGATTGAGCTTCTTCTTGCCTCCAACAAACTTCTCGAGAGTGCTCATAAGATACTGGCAATCTCGAAAGAAAGAAGCACAAGAAGAGCAGGGAGAAGAAGAAGAAGAAGAAGAAGAACCAGAAAGATGAGCTCTCTCAGCATGTGCATTTTTCTCCCTCAGCACGGCTGCCTCAATCTTGAGGGCCTCACAAGAAACGCAAGACGCATTTCTAATTCTATTGGCTTGGTCTTCTAATTTCTTCCTAAGCTCGACATGGATTTTATCCAAGTCCCCTCAATCACAGAACATTGCAAGCAACTTTCTTGTGACTTATCTAGTAAGTCCTTAGCAAGTTTAGCACACTTGACATTTAAGGATTCATTGTCAAGTTTTAGTTGCCTACAGCCCTCACATGAGCTGACTGGTTCCTTAGAAGCATGCATTTCAAGTTCATCGTTTTTAGAAGAAAGCTTCCTAAGGTGATCGCTCATGGAATCAATTTCGGCAAGCAATTTAGGGCAGTTAGAGCATGATGGAGTGGAGTGAGCATGAAGAAAACTAGCCTCAACAGAATAGCATCAATGTAACTAGTGCTAGCATTCTTCAACCTAAGACCATCAAGTTCAAGCAAGCACACTATCATGTATGGTCCTTAGGTTCTCCAACTCCACAAGAACAAAGATCACGAGAACACAGTCATCGGTGACTCGGGAGGAGAAGATCTAAGTGAAGCTAACTCCGAGTCAAGGTACCTACTCCGTCTCAAGCTCCGCACACCTAGCTCTAGCTCTAGCATGAAATTTTCCTAATTTGCGTAAAGCTTCGTTGAGCTGGTCATAGGAGGGTACCTCGTCAGAGTCAGTTGCCAGACACTCGAGTCGCTTGCTTCAATGGCGCCGCCATGAAGCACATGCCGAGAAGTCGCCGCCGCTCTTCTTCACTTGCGGTTCATCCTCGCCGCCGCTCCACGCCTCCGAGTCGGAGAGCTCGATATCATCTAGCGGCGAGGACCCGATGAAAGAGCTTCTTGTTCTTAGCAAAGTTGTGGTACTTCTTCTTCGCCGGCTCACGAGCTGGGGCCTTCTTGTTGCGGTTCTTGTCGGTGTAGTCGTTCTTGCCTGAACCGCCCTGTTCGTTTTTGCCTTTCTCCAGCTTGGGACAGTTTGCTCGAATGTGGTTGGGGCCACCACACTCGAAACAGGTGATCACCCCACCTCTCTTCCTCTCTCTCACTCTCTTGTATGCATATGAAAATTTGCGAGCAAGAAGAGCAAGCTCATTGTCTGGAAATTTTTCCAGTTGGTCATCGCTTAGCTCGCAAAGGGCGGAGAGAGAGAAACCAACAGAAGAATCAGAAAGAGAAGATCCAATGGGATCGGTGACCAAAGCCATCGACTGAGATTTCGTCTTCCGCGAGACGACGTCGATCTCATGAGTCTTGAGGCGGGAATAAAGCCCGTCAAGAGTCAAGGTCGACAGGTCGGTGGTGTCCTTGATGGTGGTCACCTTCATCTCCCAAACACGAAGATCAAGTGCGGTCAAGAAATGTCGAGCATTATCCGAGTCAGGGTATATGCAACCGACTGCTCGGAGGTCGCTCAAAATCTTCGTAAACCGACCAAAGCACTCGTCAAGACTCTCACCGCGCGGTTGTTCAAACTTGTTGAACTCACGCTTGAATTGGTCCTGTCGAACCGTCTTGATTTGGGTAGTGCCCTCATGGTAAGCATCGAGGGTCACCCAAATCTCATGAGCAGAACGAAGGTGAGAAATCCTATCATACTAACTGCGGCTAAGACCCTGTATGAGGATGTTCCTTGCTTTAGCGTTCGCCTCAACGTCAGCCATATTTCCGGCCGTGACGTTTTCATCAGCAGGAACCTCATACGGGAGCTTCACCTTCTGCCATATCAGGAAGCCCTGGGCAGTGATGTATGACTCCATCCGCAATTTCCAAAACGGAAAATCAACTCCAGAGAAAATAGGAGGCTTGGTGGAATACTTGTCCATCACCATGGCTCTTGAGACCGGTCAAGATCTAGAAAGAGCAGAACCGGCTCTGATACCAATTGAAAGATCGAAAAGGCGACTAGAGGGGGGTGAATAGGAGCCAAATAAAATTTTCGAATAAATTCTCCCCCTAGAATTCAATCCACCAAAAGACCGTAAAGAAAGAAGCGAACCATCGATCGTGCAATTTCAAGAACGAGGCTCCGACGATTAAGGTCGGTGAGCGATAAAAGCTGCCTTGGTCGGGTAGCTCGTCGATGAAGCGATACTCCCGACCTGAAGTGGTCGGATGAACAGTACTCCCGACTGAAGTGGTCGGATGAACAGTACTCCCGACCGGAAGTGGTCGGATGAACAGTGTTCGGGTGAATAGTGTTCGTGTGAACAGTACCCCCCGACCGATGAACAGTACTCCCGACCTAAAGTGGTCGGATGAACAGTACTCGGGTGAACAGTGCTCGAATGAATAGTACCCCCGACCGATGAACAGTACTCCCGACCTACAGAGGTCGGATAACAGTACTCGGGGTCGGATGAACAGTAAAATCAGCACGATCTTAACAAACAGAAATCGATGTAACTTTTGATCGGCTGATCCAAAAACAGTGAGAATTGGTGTGCACCTCCCTAAGGATGCCAGGAACCTATTTCAATCATCAATCAAAGGAATTGACACCAAAGTTCTGTCCCTTTTCAGTTTAACAAATGCAACACCAAAAACAGAGTCACGAACACAGACTTCACCCCTAACTTGCTGGTGGGAGTTGATGGTCAGAATATCCTTGGATAACTCTCCACAAATCACAGCAAGTAAGTACACGAAGAAACAACCCTTCAAACAAATAGAAACACCATCTGAAAACTAGGCACAGAAATTGGTTTCTTGCAAAACTGAATAGAAGAGGTTGTAGATTGCCTAGATGATTGGGATATGATCTAGAAGATTCATCCAAAGAATCTTTCATCCTTGGCAACAAGAACCAGAAGCCAATCAAGACCAAAGAACGCAAGTCACACGTTTATGCACTTTAAGAACACACAGATTTACAACATGCAACAATAACGCAAGGATTGCCTAGATGATTGAAAGCACCGAATCTAGAGAAGAGTTCATCAATCATGAATTTCAACAAAGACTTGATAGCATGTAGAAGGAGATGAGGCAAATCCGAATTACGTAAAGTAAATTGCAAGTAAGTAAATGCGGAATTTAGATAACAGAATTTAAGTGCGTAATGTAAATACGTAAGAGAAATGAAATAAGAATATAAGTGAAGAACATTTCATTTCTGGAAGGGAGGTTTACAAAGCCTCACAACAAAGTGGGCAAAGCTTAAATGAGCAGCAAAATCCTAAGAACCTTCAGAGAGGGGAGGCTGCCCCTACCCCTCTATTTATAGTGACCTGGGATCAATTCCCACCTTTGGATGTCCTGCTTCAATCCTAAGCCAACATCCAAGAGCCAGGATTTGATCCTTACAACATCACTCTCAACAACTCTCAACTACTCACGAGACTTTCCTCACCGCCACCCCCAAGGAGACACCCCTCTCCCTGTCTATTCATAGCAGGCTTGGAACACCTACCACCCTTGGATGAGCCTCTAAACCCTAGAGCACTCCATCAAGGGCTGAGATTTTACCCACTCACAAAGCTATGCATGGGCTCACCCGAAACCCAACAACACAACGGGTTTTGCACGCTTTTCAACTCACACTAACTTGACCCGCTACTCTATCTTCCTGACCGCGATCCAACGGTCCTCCTAGATCAGAGCAGCTCCAAGTTAGCATCTCATCCATTCCTTTGTCTTCTCGGCTTGCAGCTACTCCCTGGCCTCAGTCATCTTTGGCGACACCTTGATCATCTGGACCTCAGCTCTCCCAAAGATAGTCACGATCCCTTCGCCTCACCATGACCTAGCTCCAAAGTCCCGCAACCATCATAGACAAGGAAACCACATCACATAGCAATGTCCAACAACACATATCCATCTCAGCAGAAAGATATACACTATGTCGACCAAAGAAAACCCGACCATACGTGGTCTGACCACTGGTCTCCATCCCGACCACTCAAGGTCTGACCACTAGTCTCCATTCCGACCACCCATGGTCTGACCACTGGTCTCCATCCCGACCACTCGAGGTCTGACCACTAGTCTCCATTCCGACCACCCATGGTTTGACCACTGGTCTCCATCCCGACCAACCATGGTCTGACCACTGGTCTCCGACTCAATCACTCGGAGTCTCAACCACTCGGAGTCGGACGACCCAACCACTCGGGGTCTCAACCACTCGGAGTCGGACGACCCAACCACTCGGGGTCGGACGACTGGTCTGCAACACAGCCAAAGCCCCGACCACTCAGGTCGGACGACCCGACCACTCGGGGTCGGACGACTGGTCTCCAACCAGCCAAAGCCCCGACCACTCAGGTCGGACGACCCGACCACTCGGGGTCGGACGACTGGTCTCCAACCAGTAACTCAAATTGCTCTAGCTTGAAAAACAATCCAAATCAAACTCAAACTTGAGCACACCTTGCTTAAATAAAGTCAAATACTTATCACAAACATGGATGGACCTCCACATGGTCCTTCAGAATGTTTCTGCCCAGCCCGAGGAAATGCCTCTATGTGTATGGGATCTTCTCAAAATAATAAAAAATACATAAAGTATACGCTAAATGTATAGGTCTGTCAATATTAAATTTAAGGAAGGCATTATTTTATCCAAAATAAGACATATGTAACAACAAAACGTAGATATTTTTTATACGTAGGGTGAGATGAAGTGGTGCGGGTGTGCATAGCATATTTTTAATCGAATGTAAATCGGTTACACATACAATTTGTTCATTGGGACATCCACAGTGTAGCCACTAGCCAGTGCTAGATTTGTCACCTCATTACCACATCGTACAGGTGCTAGATTTAATTTTTGTCCACCACACTTTCTCCGGTATTTCGGTTCGTAAAGCATCGCCACCTGCGGTAGCTGGCACCGAAATAAAGCATTATAAGTTCCATGTTTTCTACGAGAATTTGTAGTGCACTTATTTTTTATTGGCAACTAAATAACACTTGCCATTAGATTTTACTGGCTAATCCCATGTATCGATGTACACAATTAGTCTTCACTAACTACAATTAGTGCTAATTCTCTTTTCGCCCTGACTGATCTAACAAAAAATATTCTACCACATGGAGAAGGGTGAGATTCCCTCTAATAATTCTTTATAGTGGTACTACTGCACGCTATACCGTTGGAATTAATTCCAGCAGTATAGCATGTTTCACAGCTAAATTTCACCTAGATAGGTTTCATGTTGTTTCGTCTAGATAGGTTTCATGTTGTTTCACAGATAAGTTTCACCAGGTTTCGTAGTGTACTTATAAGTTTCATAACATTTCAGTTTTGTAAGTTTCATTAGGTTTCGTAGGTTTCATTAGGCTTCAAAAGAGTTTTAAATAGAATTTATAAATATTTCAGTAGAATTTTTTTTAAATAATACATTTTTTAATGCAAATTGCAAAAGTGTACTACCAATTTTTTTTTTTGCAAAAATATACCCCTGTCGCCCGTTGGTTGGGCGACAGGGACTACCCGCCCTACCCAAAAGCGACAAGTGGCGGGAGCAGGGAAAGTCGCCCTCCCCAAGGGCGACAAGGATGAAATCGATGCGGTTGGGCTTATGGGAGGAGGCGGCCTCTGTCGCCCAACCGAGGGCGACTGGAGCCGAAATAAAAGCAGCGCACGGTCGGCCGAGAGAAGAACAACGGCAGAGAAAAAAGAGGGTGAGGGTGAAGAGAGAAAAAGAAAGAGAAGAGAAGAAAAGAAGGGGGAAGAAGAGCGCGATCGTGCAGTAATTTTTACGCCTATTTTATGTAGTTTAGGTTAGGATTAGGGTTAGGTTAGTACTAATTAGTTTCACGGTTTTTTAGGAAGGTTAGGGTTAGATGTAAATATTTTCAGTTTAATTTGTGTAGTATTTAGGTTAGGGTTAGATGTAATTAGTTTCACGGTTTATTTTGTTTAGGGTTAGATGTAAATATTTTCGCGATTTATTTTGTTTAGTGTTTAGGGTTAGATGTAGTTAAATGTAGTGTTCATATTTTTAGTAATTTAGTGTTTAGGGTAAAGATGGCCCATGAACAAACACCGGTCCAAAACATGAGTAATTATCTACGTAAAACATACGATTATTTGCGTTGTACATACAGTCAGTTACTCTAGTTATTTTCGCGGTTTATTTTGTGTAGTGTTTAGGGTTAGATCTAGTTAAATGTAGTATTTATTTTGTTTATTGTTTAGGGTTAGATCTAGTTAATGTGTAGTGTTTATTTTGTTTAGTGTTTAGGGTGGCGGCTTTAGCAGCATCTGATTTGTTTAGTTGTGTAGCAAGAAATCATGGTAGTGCTTAGCAACAAAATGTAGTTCAATCTAGTTAATTTTTTAGTAATTTAGTCGGTTTGTGGAAACGCATGTACATAGTTGTTTTTATGAATAATAATATGTTGTTACGGTTTTGACAGATAGATGTCGATAGATATGTTTTTTTACATATAGAAGTGCACGTATATATATTGTTAGGGCTGTAGATATTTTTTAGAAATACAAGTGGAGTGATTAATATTTTTAGTAATGTAGATATTTTTCGCAAGTGCAGATATACATACGTATAATTTATAGTACTTTTTATGAAGAGTAATTAATTCGTGTGCTAATGAATACGTTCGCAGATATGTTAGAACGAGTTCCATTTAGAATCTTTTATGGAGAAGGGGTTGTCATGTATGGTTCGGAGGGTGCGGATCTGAGTAACTTTCAGTATGTGGATAGAAGTTTAAATAGGGTCGAAGAGCGGACATTTGCTGCTGTGTTGAATTGGTTGTATTACACGTTTCGGATGGAACAAGAGAAGTGCCAGCTGAAGTTATCTTGCCTTTGCACCATGCGAGATGATCCTGTTTATTGGGAGTTAGTTGAGCTGAAGGGAACTGCAGCTTGGAGGTCATATGTGAGGGGGGCGGAGCAACGTGGATGGTGTCGGGTGCTTTTATTGCAAGCGTATGAAAGGGTTGTTGTTCATGCAGCAGGTGGGTGGACGCCGGTGAGTGTAGTGAGCCTCAAAATGAGTTCACTTATGGCGATTAATCGAAATTGGAGAGTCTAGCCGGAGCCGCATGTTGTGGTTGCAATGAGGATATTGGCTACTATTTGGTGAGCAAGTTGAGATTGGGGATGATGATGGAAACATTGGGCAAGATCTTGCGGGGGCAAGTAGACGATGGTGAGGAAATTGAGGAAGTAATAGCACATATGGAAGAGGAAGACCTTGAATATGAACAAGTAGACGTGGAAGACGCAGCGATAACTTTCGGATGAGGAAGATGAAGATGTTGAGCCGCTTGTTCCAAAGCAGATTGGAGCACACATCAATTTAATAACCAGTTGTGAATGAAGGCAATGATACACCTTGGCAGTATAGCGACAATGAGGTGAGACCTAACAGCATGTACCACACAAAAGAGGCAAGGCAGATGCTATCAAAGATTGGGCCTTATCACTAAGAAGAACTTTCGGGGTTAAGAAATCCACCCCAACCTGCTACGACGTGGTGTGCGAGATGCAGGGGTGCCCCTGGAGAGTGCATGCATACAAGCCAAAATGGGGCACCCACTGGCTATGTTTGAAGGTTGAACAACATAGTTGTATGGTGAGAAACCCCGTGGCTCACAGAACACATCTTCCGTATATCGCGAGTGTCATGTACCCGAGATAGTTGAGAACTGAATTTTGAGCCCGTGCTATTATCCGAGCAATTGAGAACAGATTTCAGTACACAATTAGCTACGGGAAGGCATGGCAGGCGAAGCAGAGGGCCTTGGAAATGAGATTTGGGAAATTTGAAGACTCGTACCATAATCTGCCCGCACTGCTCAGTTGCATTCAAGGAAGAAATCCTGTACTTTTATGATTATCGGGTATGCTGTCAAGGAAGTGGCGAACAAGAGGCATCTCAAGAGAGTTTTCTTCGCATTGGAGCATGCATTAGGGCGTTCTATCACCGCCGTCCATTGTTGTGTGTGGACGGCACATTCTCGACCGGGAAATACAAAGGACAAATAATAACAGCTGTGGGCGTCGACGCGAACAACCAGATTCTGACTGTTGCCTTTGCCTTTGTGTAAAGCGAGAACTATGAGAGTTGGCTGTGGTTCCTGCGGAACTTGAAGATCGGGTGGTGAAGACTCGCCAACATGTGTTCATACCGCATGCGAGCATCTTCGGTTCGCTTAGTGCCATCGACGATTGCAAGCAGGGAAGAGGAGCCATTTCGGGTGACTTGCAGAGCCGATGGTGCATGAGGCATTTGGGCGTGAACTTATAAGCGGTTCAAGAACAAGGAACTGATGAACATGTTCAAGAGGCTATGCAAGGTAACCAAGATAGCAAGTTCCGCACTCTTTGGAAGAATCTTGATGAGCTAACAAAAACACAAAGAGACAACCAAAGAAGTGCAACACAGAGCAGCAGAGCCTTTATTCCTCCGCAACAGAAGATGAGGCGACGAGTCGTCGCCGCAGTAAAGGCCGATCAAATGTTTCTGACCGATAAAGCACGAGCCCAAAGAGAAGTGGTCATTGTTACATGACACACATGGTGCTAGATACGGTGTCATGATGACCAACTTGGCGGAGGTGTACAACTGGGTAATGAGAGGGATGAGGTGTCTCCCGTTAGTAGGAATTGTCGAGGAGTCATGGGTACAACCAAGTATTTTGTGGATAGGCATAAAGCTGCTGAAGTAGTAATGAGAGATGAGAATACCTTGTACTCAAGCATGATAAGTAAATACATGGATGAGAAGAGTAATAAGGTGGGCAAGCATAGAGCTATCAAAGTAGGTGCACGGACACTGCGCTTCGAGGTGATATGCAGAGATAAAGGACGGCGAGGAACAAACCAGAAGGTTATCACCCAAGAGTGCATCTTACAGGCTGAATGTCAATGCTCGTGTAACAAGCCCCTCCTGTTGCCTGTGCCATGTTCTCATGTGATAGCTGCATGTGCATTATTCGGAATGCAACCCGGTACATATCTATCTGAATATTTCACAAAGGAAAAGGTGATGGCAACCTGGGGCAAGGAGCTGTATGGTTATGGTGTTGTCGGTTCTTTCACCACAACCCCTGGTGTCGATGAAAGGTTCGGGTCCCCGACTTTGATGCAAGATCATACAAAGGAGGTCGCCGCAAAACCAAAGCGATCAGAATGATATGGATGAGTCCAAAGCGTAAGCGCGTGAAGAAATGTTCGCAGTGCAGCGAACAGTCACACGCTCAAGAACCGCCACCACATAACGAAGAGGACGAAGGAGGAGATGGCAACCCGACGGCGGGGAAGGATCGCCGTCGCAAGGCGTGGTGGGCGGCGCCGTCGGACTACGGAGAAGCTGTTTGAACTATTAGATGCTATATGTCAAATTAATATTTTGTTTATGTAATGTGCGTTGCAATCTGTTTTAATATAATTCGGTGATGTAATGTGCGTTGTAATCTGTTCTAATATATTTTGCTGATGTAGTGTGCGTTGTAATCTGTTTGATTAGAGTTTGTGGACGCTTGTGTATTTATTTGTACGCATTTGGTCCGATGTATTGTTCTGATGCTTGTGTATTTATTTGTACGCATTTGGTTCGATGTATTGTTCTCATGTTTGTGTATTTATTTGTACGTATTTGGTTCGATGTATTGTTCTGATGCTTGTGTATTTATTTGTATATAACCTTCTTTTTTTGTAATTTGCAGGTATGGCTCACCAGGTTGTGGATGACGACTGGCCCTTTGAGTTGTTGGACCCAATCGTTGACGGTCGTCACCGTACACACTTCGCCACCGCTTCAGCAGAGGAGGGACAGGACCCTCAGGAGCTGGGCGTGCTACGACCGAGGCCAGCACGGGAGCTCTGGACCCTCGATCCACGTTGGATCCCCAGGTAACGTATTTATCTTTTAATTTCAAAATATTCTCGGCGCGAGATCATAATCTGCTTTAATTAACTAGTGCGGTGGTCATATTAATTTAATATTTACATTTTCGAGGTCGCGAGCGGCAGGATTGCCGCCATCGCACGGATGGTGGAGGCGCACGCAGTGCGCAGGGAGGGACGTGAGCCACCGGTTCCGCTTGTGAGTCCCTTCTCACCGCTATTGGTGGATCGGTGGAGACCGGAGACGCACACCTTCCACTTACATCGGGAGATGGCGATCACTTTGGAGGACGCGTCTCCTACCTCCTCGGTCTCCGATCGTTGGTGACCCTGTGGTGCCGCGGGACGCCGACCACCGTGGCGGGATGAGGTACTTGCGCGGTTCCATGGTGTGCTACCGCCTCCGCGTGTCGAGTCTTCACCAAAGACCCATGGTCCCACACACAAGTGGCTTCGAGTTCGTGGTAAGCAACTAACCATTCAAACTTAACTTCACATATATATATTGGCTAGACTAATAAGAAAACATAAATTTACAGGCGGAGCACATCGTTGAGCCTGCGGACGAGCAGAGGGTGAGCTGCCACCTTGAGGCGTACCTGCTCTGGCTGTTTGGCTGGTGCATGTTCACGAGCTCCCATGGGGATAGCGTGGGACAGCACTTCGTCCGGTCGCGAGGGCGATCGCGACGCACCCTTGACGCCGTGCCGCGAGACTCACGAGGGTCGGCGGTCCTCTGCGCGACGCATCGTGGGCTCTGCGGCGCTGTCGGCGGATCGCCGACGGTCGATCCTCACCGGTGTCCACCGCCGCAGCTTTGGGCATCTGAGAGGTTCCAGATCGGGCGCCCAGGATCGACACGAGTCCTCTTCTACGCGATGGTGGCGGCGATGTCGACGCTACGACTATGGGCACCATCTGGTTCTACCGACGGGTAAGATATTGCAAACCACGGTTGTGAAACCAACGCTTTAACATTTCTCAGTACTAATTGTAATGTTGATTTTTTTGTCGTCACTGCAGCCTAGGTGGGCACACGGCACGGGGCGGCTTAGCTACCCGCAGTTCATCGCTGCCTTCGACCACCTCACCGAGGACGCGTCTGGCCGGACTCCGCATACGCGGAGACGTCGAGCTACGTGTGCCGGGTGGATTGTCCACCCTATGCACACGCGACGCGGCGTACTGGCGTACACGTCGGTTCCTCGTGTTCGACGTCCTGGTCGAGGGCTACGCTGTCCATCGAGTGATGAAGCAGTTCGGTCTACGACAGGAGTTCCCGGTCTAGGTCGGCCGGCAGGTCCCACACGGCGTCCACACGTAAGTTCTGTACATCTATGTTCTCTAATATGTACGGTGTAATGACATGTAATAATGCTATATATTTTTGCTTATTCGCAGGCAGACTAGGAGGGGCGGGAATGGGGGCACCCCATGGCACGTACGTATGGCGCCATGGGTCGAGGAGTGGGGAGGAGCCTTGGACGACGTCCATGCCGAGGATGTGCCGCACGACCGCAGACGCATTCGAGGATACCGACGGTGGTACACTTCCGCACCGTATGCGTTTGGTGCGTGTCGACCGGATCCTCCTAGACACATCCCTGTGGTGAGGACACGTATCCCGCCATACGGACCGGTTACGCGGTGCGGTAAGTTACATCTAATGTACGACGTATTTTCGTATTGCATTTTCCAGATTAATGTGTTAGGTTAATTCGTAATGTATTTTTCAGACTGATGTGCTAGCCCGGTACTACGAGGAGTCCGGGAGCTTCCTGTCTCGTCTGTCTCGTGGGATAGACGTGACCAGGGAGGACGTGACCTCCTTCTTCGCGAGGTTCAGGGAGAGCGCCAGATGCACCCTCGAGTTGGCAGGTTGCCGCACGCCTCGTGATGTGGCTGACGGCCCTCGCGGCGTGCCGCTTACTGCAGGGAGGAGTGCTCCAGGTACTTCTTCACACCCCACGTTCTCCCGTCCCACCGTCACGCCGACTTACGCGACAGGGCGAGCTGCTGGACACGCTGGTCTAGCCCCTCACGTCGGAGGTAAGCCCTTCGCCACACTTCGTATGTTTTCTAATTATTTCTTGACTGTTACCAACAATTCTTCACTTCTTACAGGCTCACAGGCACGATGATTCTCCTCTGCAGCTTCACCGGCCCCTGACGACTACGAGGGGCAGTTTGATCATGCAGCCCATGCGGATTTCGACCTCGACGATGGTGACGTGTCGAGATACTTCGTTGGTCCGGATGTGCCTGGATCATCGCAGCTGCAGGGAGCACCACCACCGACGCAGCCTTCTCAGTCGGTATCGCTACACCTCCGGCTAGACCACGAGGGCCCACCACCCACCGGCGCTTGGCGTACTTTCGCGCGGGCGAGTTCGCAGGAGGCCCGCCCAGCCGCGAGGAGGTGCCCAGAAACGGGGGCGCCAGTAGTTTGTATTTGGCTTATGTATTTTGGCTTATGTATTTGGTTATTACGTTGTGACGTACTTTGCATCTTATGTATTTATTTGTATACGATATATTTTCCTTATGTTAGTAACCCCGTACTTTTGGTTATGAACTATTGTTATTCTTTATTCTGATAGCCCCGCTCTCAAGCATGGCGAAATCTTGTCGTCTGCAGACTTTTGAGAGCGAATAGCCTCATGCATCGACTTTGGCGACCTTGTCGGGCCGATGGGACAGTCACATGCATCAGCTTTGGCAGCCTTGTCGGGCCGATGGGACAGGTCACATGCATCAGCTTTGGCAGCCTTGTCGGGCCGATGGGATAGGTCACATGCATCAGCTTTGGCAGCCTTGTCGGGCCAATGGGACAGGTCACATGCATCAGTTGTGTGGAGCAGACCCTCAGCACCACTATAAAAGCGGCCGAGAGGTAGACATCCAACACCGCCAAACAAGCAATACACGCCAGCTGAATCATCAAAAATTAGGGCACGATGTCGTTCTACCGTCGCCTCTTCAGCAAGCAAAATTCATCCCGCCCCGAGTACCCGGATACTAGTAGCGTTGGCGCTTGATTCGCCGAAGTTGCCCGACCCAATTGCATCGCAACCTTTGGCGAAGATGATGCAATCTACCCACGGAGAGACGGCCGCCCGCGCTCACTACTGTTGTGTCCGCTCTTACCGGGTAGACCTGCTGGTGTCCATACAATACAGAGTAATATTACCATTTCATGCATTGTTCTTTCTTTTCTCGACAACGACCGGTGTTGCTTCTTCCAATGGATCGACGGGCGAACGCAGCGTGACTACGAATTTGTCCACAAGCGCCACGACGCCAACCCGCTTCGCGAGAACTTCAACGGTGGAGAGGCCACCAAGATCGTCCCGTTCTAGAGCGACGAGTTCGTGGTCGGTGGGCAAGAGGCCAACCAATCGGTGAGTTTCATGCGGCGAACTCATGCTTCACTCACAAAGTAGTAATTCTAAACCAGTTCATCGCCATACGGGAGTTCAAAAAGAAAATTGTGAAATTGCTCGAGTCAAAGGAGAAACCTCCTCGGGGCCACCCAAAGCCCGACTTTTGCGAACACGGCCTTGAGCGATGGTTGATACCGCCACGATGAACTAGCGGACGGAGATTCTACGGTGCCCTTGGTCGAGGATGAATGGTGCGGCTACTTCAATCGGGTGGACCCGAGACGTACCACCCACATCTCAAATTTCCGACGGGATAAGCGGGGAGCAACCCTCCCCATGGTGCTACTACACCCGTAAAAGCGGACCTCGAGTACGCCTACGGTGTTATTCAACGACCACAGCGGGCATACTGTATTGACTGCAGGACACACTTCCGGTTGTACAAGTACAAACCCAACACACACCTCCTTCACCATATAGTGGAGTGCGAGCCGAAACAGAGCAGGCGTCTCGCCAAATCTCCGCCAACGACCAACGCAGCAGAGCGCGAAGAGGTACCTCTTCTCGAAGAGGAAGGGATAAGGAAGCAGCCGGCGAGGTCCGCACCACGCAACAAGTCCTTGGCGTTACGAGACCATCAGGGAACCGGGTGGTATAAACATAGGGACGCAGGGAATCGGTATGATAAAAAATTATGTCTTACACACCGAGACGTACGGCATAGGCCACCCAATCGGCGACACCTGGGAGCACTGCGAATCCCCGTGGAGTTCTTTCATAGTGGGGATTGAGCGGTGTTCGAGGACAAATCGCAAAATTTACACGGTCGGGTAATATCGTAAAATGTAGGACATCATTCGTTTGTACCGGATAGGCGGAACGATCATCTGTTCCACCATGACAAACACCGCTTTTCGTTAGTTAGTTAGTCAAGCAATTTACATCTCTTGTAATGCCCTTGTAATATAATCTAGTCTATTGCTTATTTTACCATCTGAACTATCGGTGCATCTACCCTCATGTATGTTCAACAAATAGTTTAACACACGATTACAAATCAAAGTTTAATAACGCGATTAAAGGGCATGTATCAAAGATCAAATGTGGTCCACCGTTCGTAAAAATCAAGTTTAGACATGACATTTTACGGGGCGCCGAAAAGGCTAAAAAACATTGCCGACTATATTACTTAGGGTTGTTGCACTAGTGGAAATTAGATGCAAAGCAAGTTGTAAATTATATATTTCTCCATAATATGGAAGTGCATGTATCAAAGATCAAATGTGGTCCACTGTTCGTAAAAATCAAGTTTAGACATGACATTTTACGGGGCACCGAAAAGGCTAAAAAACATTGCCGACTATATTACTTAGGGTTGTTGCACTAGTGAAAATTAGATGCAAAGCAAGCTGTAAATTACATGTTTCTCCATAATATGGAAGTGCATGTATCAAAGATCAAATGTGGTCCACTGTTCGTAAAAATCAAGTTTAGACATGACATTTTACGGGGCGCCGAAAAGGCTAAAAAACATTGCCGACTATATTACTTAGAGTTGTTGCACTAGTGGAAATTAGATGCAAAGCAAGCTGTAAATTACATATTTCTCCATAATATGGAAGTGCATGTATCAAAGATCAAATGTGGTCCACTATTCGTAAAAATCAAGTTTAGACATGACATTTTACGGGGCGCCGAAAAGGCTAAAATACATGCACTCTACTTGTTCAAGGGAATTTTGAAAATTATTTCAATCCTAAATCTGTTTATCCAAAAAAATTATTCTTTAAATCTCTCATGTTTTTTTCCTAAAATTTTTAATTTTTCTGGCCAAATCGCCCTGCCATTGGGCGATTTTTTCATCTCACCCTACTAGTGGGCGACATGTGACGTGTCGCCGTTCCATTGGGCGACTAGTCAGGTGTCGCCCTACCATTGGGCGACCTATTTTGTGAGACACCATGTCGCCCTACCATAGGGCGACAAGCGTACATTTTTGCAATTCTTTTTTTGTGGTATATTTCTGCAATTTGAATTATAAAATATATTATTTAAAAAAAAATTCTATTTCAGTATGTCTCAATAAATTTCAATGAGTTTCTAATATGAAACTACAAGTTTCGTCAAGTTTCAAATCTGAAACTTAATTTAAAACGAAATTCAAAATAATTTTAACTGAGTTTCAACAGGCCAACTTCAAAGTTTCTCAAGTTCTAGGAAAAAACAAATGAAAACTAGTTTCATATGAGTTTAATGAGATTTGTCAAATATTCAAAAAATCAAGCGTGTTTCACAGGGTTCATATATCTGGATGAAACACTATGAAACTTCATGAAACTTATGTGTGAAACTTAGCCCTAAAACACGAAACTTACTGAAACATAGTTGTACACACTATCAATATCTAAAGAAATTGTAAACGTGAATCTATGTGATGAAACCTCATGAAACATATTAATGAAATTTTCGTGGAACGTTATGAAACTTATTCGTGAAAAGTTACGATACTTGAACTTACTGTAACTTACAAAACATCGTGAAACTTATTTCATGAAATCTTATGAAACTTATCTGTGAAATGTTGTGAAACTTAGCCGTGAACTTATGAAACCTTAGAAAACTTAAATATGAAACCTATTGAAACATAGTAGTAAAACTATCAAATACCATATGTCAGTGATGTTATGACATATCACAGATGGTTTCCTAACCGTCCGTGATAGAAGATATCACAGACGATTTTTTAATTAGGATCGTACGGTTTTTAATTATGAGTGTCTGTGATATATTAACATCACAGAAGGTATCAGTTTGAAATCGCCTATTACATCATAAAATCACAGACGGTTTCTAATTAAAAACCGTCTGTGATAAGTCTTCCTACAGAAAAGCCTTTTTCTGACTAGCCTCAGGAAATGCTAGCCATGCTCTCTGAAAAAACAGATTACAAATTAATTTAACTCAGATTACAAGCATTACATCCATTTCAAATGACAAGCATTACATCTATTTCAAATTACAAACATTACATCCATTTCAGCAGTCAACTCAGATTATATCACAGCGCAAGCAGATTACGTATAGATTAATATTGCATTGTAACATCACGAAAAATGCAATAAAATGAAAATGAATATTTTGAATTTGAATATCATTATTTCTAATTTTCTTGACATGAATGGAATTTATTTGGATTTTCTTTGAATTTTGTATTGAATGAAAAATCAATCAACTAGAATTAAAGGAATGGATAATGGTAAAAAGCTAAAATGGTAAAAATAAAAATTTGGAAAAATTACCATGGAACCATACCATGCTAGTAAGTCAGTAAAATCAACATGTAAAATTTTATGCACAGAAAAATGGGTAAATAAAATTTATGACACCTCTTTTGACTAAAAACAGTACAAGCCAGAATTAATGAAAAATATTCGAAGTTTATCTGGAGCTCGAAAAATTACCACAACACGCTCATGGTATATTTTATCTCTGGTAAAAATATCAGGATTTGATCATGTCGGCAAAGCCCTCTAATAATTCAAAAACAGAAACAATCAAAAACTAGAAAACTTCATGTCAGAATTTTTATAAACTATCCACTTGAGGTTTTGACTTGAAATGTTTGTGGAGATATCCTTAAGATAAAATGAATACCTATAAAAAGTTTGGAAAATAATTAATATTATTTACACACCTAAATAAATAGAATACCGAAATTCAAATCCTGTACAGTCCACAGTGTCAGAATTTCTAAAATTTAACCATGCGGTATTTTATCCTCAAATTTTTACTGGACATTACCAACTACCAGGAGAGGTCATTAAAAAAGTTTCACAAAATTAAACGGTGATTTGATAGTGAATTTAATGCTCACATGGAGCTGTCTGCGTGAAGTTTATCTCCTCAGCCGAGTTCTTTCACTGCCATGTGGGCCCCAGCTACGGTGACCGTAGAAATCGCCCAGCCACTGCCGGTGGACCCCGGGCCCAGCCGTCAGCCGCTCTTTTCCTTCTCCCTCTCTTCTTTCCTCCTCGCAGCCGAGCGCTCGCTCTTTCTCCCGATCCTTCGCCCAGCTTCACGCCTGCTCCCGCCTGACCCAGTGCACGTCGCCTTTGCCCGACCAAAGCCACACCTCCCCTTGGTTTTCCCGCACCATACTGCCGGTCATTCCATGTCCCTCACGCCAGAAAAGTCTCGCGCCACTTCACCGAGTCTGCGCCAAAATCAGCCGCAACTCCTCTCCGTGTTCAAACCCTGTAAATCGTCTTGTGCCGGCTATAAATGCCGCAGCGGCGTCGCAATGAAACCCCTTCTTCCTTGCTCACTCCCAAAACCAACGATCAAACCCAAATCGCCTTTCTTCGCCATTTGCGCCAGAAAAACAGAAAAGGGGGAAAACTTCAATTCGGGCAAATTGGTTAGCAATTCTTGAAATTTATTCTTCCTCTAGCTTCACTCGACACCATAGATTACTCATCACGCCGAAATTCTATCCCTCTTTGCCTACAGAGCTTCCTCACCGGGCGCCTTTCTCCTCCGACTCGGCAAGACGGTGATGCCTCTGCATCAGTAGCTTCTCCGAGCGAATCGATGGCCAAATGGAACCCTAGCGACCCATCGAAGCTTCCATCGCTACCGATTCGCCGGAAGTCTTCGCTTTTCTTCTCGTGAGCCTCACCTTCCACCGCCGCATGCCGCCGGTGGCAGCCCGCTCCGCCATCCCGCCGATGAGAGACCCCACCCACGCAGCGCCAAGACCTCCGGTGCTCGCCATGCTATCCATTCGCGGACCTTCGCGAGCTCCGTCGCCGTCGACCCCTAATCGCCGCCCTGCTTTGGTCATCGACCCATTGGACCTCCCTGTCACCGACCATAGCGATTCGAGTGCATTCGGTAAAGACGCTTCTCTGTTTGAAAAGCGTATTTCAATCTTTTCAGTTATTTTCAATAACCGAATTGATTCAAACATTGATAACTTTTGAATCCTTGGTCCAAATGAAGTGAAATAAAATTATAAATTCATCTAAAATCAATTAGTTTCAGATTATGCAATAACATTTTGAAAATGTTCACTGGGTAAATTTGAGATTTAAATTTGAAAGAAAGGGTTAAAAACACACTTCACATTAAAAAGTTGTAAACAAACTTAAAAATGAATGGAAACAATTTTAGTGAAATAGTCATGTTTCCAGGAGTTCAAATATATAAAAATATTTGAATTTTATTATTGTTTGAAATACTTTCTATTAAAGATTGTTTTCAATACACTAGAAATTCCAATATACATAATTTGAATAAAAGAAATATGGAATAAGTAAAATTTAGCTTCTAAATATTAGCATGGCAGTAGGATACCTTAGTTTGCCAAAATATTTAATAAATGAACTTGATTTGAATTAACTTGAAAAGAATGATATTGCTTAAATATAAAATGTGTATATGTATATGGATAGAAAGTTGAACATGTTAGAATATGGGTCAAATGAATTCAAATGATCGCCAAACCAGTTTTATTATACCTCTGGCAGTATAAGGTTTCCAGATATAAAATAATATTTAAAGTTTACTACATAAAACAGTAAATGATTAATTGTCAAAATGTAAATGCTTGCATAATTGGAATAGTTGTAACTTTCGTAAATAAACTCAGAATTTGATGAAACCAAATCCTATAGTCCTGAAAAATAGTACCCTTGCTGATTAGGCAAAAATACCTTATGTTTGTGCTAGGTTGAAATAAAATAACGATAGACCCTAATGATCGTTTATAGGATAAACATCGCGGATAAAAGCCAATTGTCGCGAAACCAACTTTAAATCACTTCTAAAGTCATATCCTGTTAATACCGAAAACTGAGAGGATTATCCTAGGCGGTGTAGTCGCAGTCCTATATCAAAAACTGAACTCTTATCGAGTAAAAATTTAACTATCAAGCTTTTTCGTCAACTCGTAGAACCCCTCGTCTAAATGCAGAAATTATGGAAATCAATTTAGAAATGATATTTAGGATATGGTCTACCATATTCTGGAAAAATATTTTTTTTTACAACTTACTTTTCAGTTTAATCTTGCTAGCTGAATACCCCTAAAAAGTATGTTTGTCACAACCCTTAACATCATGTAAGCGTTTTCAGTTAAGAAAATAATGTCTCGTCTAAACACTAAAATGTATGAAATCAGTTTAGATATATTCCTCAAAGTATATGCTATTAAGTTCCGAAGAAATAATCTTATTTCGTCATGTTTTGCATATAAACTTTAATAGTCAAGTAACCCTTAGTTTTATGCTTTATGAACTTCATAATAAGAATAAGCGAACCTTGTAATAAGGAAATTATAGTGAATATATTTGTATCACCAGAACCTTCTTAAAAACTATAAATAAATTTATTTAGCTAACTACCAGTTATAACTTATTTAAAACCTTTCTTATGCAAAATCTTAAGGCTAAGTGCTATTAGCGTAACCTTAACTAGTGTTCCAATTCTTTTAATCCAAATAATTTTAGCATCTATAATTCGAAATCGTAAATACAAGAATTCATAATTTTAGCCTCTTGAATTCGTAAATCAAGAATAGATAATCTATCAAAAGAAACCATGTTTTGCTCATCCTAAAAGCCATTAACTTTATGAATGTGTAATTATCTAAATCATAACATCTCGAAATCATATAATCCAAACCCTAAATCATTCTTGTTTTCTGCAATGAATCTTTATTTGATTTTCTGTCTGTCTTCTTTTCGCCCTTATTGAAGTTTATTATTTGCTTTATTTTTCCGATCGATCGACGTGTAGAATTCGACGTCCCTTCCTCCATCGTTGCCTCCGTCAGCTGCGATCGCGTCTTCGTCGTAAACGATATATAAGCAAGGCAAGCACCTCCTTTGACCATTTTGATCTCAGAATTTAATTTGCATTGTTTATTAAAATGTTTTATGCATACGTTTATTTTCTGTAAGTTGCTATTTTGTGGTACTGGTAGTTATACCTGTTGTCTCATGAAACTTCCTTGATAAGTATGAATATGTGAACCTTGATAACCATAAATTAAGTTTAGACAATTACTAAATGTCACCATGGGTATATGCGATTACTTTTATCCATGCTTAGCCATGCTTTTAGATCAAATGATGATGATGATCAGATCAAAATGTGTTCCTTGAGAAATGGAAAATGCTGTAATTATAGCTGTTGGTTATGGGTATTTTGATTAAAAACCCAAAATAAAACTATGGTTTTGATGCGGGCGATTATTGGCAATAGCCGGAGGTGCAGAGGGATTTGCACGTAGTGTAGGGTGGAGTATCGCCCGTGTCGGATTAAGGACCGAACTCAGTGTTGTATGATCCAAGATAATCCGTACAACCACAAGTGTTGTTATGGGGCTTCCTTAAACCAATTAAGTTATCTAGTTTAACTTTGCACATTGGTAGGCTGAAGTAGTACGGGCTCTCCTTTCGAGGTTTGCTCTACGGGGTGCCCACACCGAGGTGTTGGGAACAACACTTACCAATATAACGGTGTGCGCCACGTCTATGGGGAGTTCCAACATTCCTATGCTCCGAGTTCTCCCAGCATAGCGTGGGTTTTATCGTCCCGGTGCTGGTGCAAAGTTAAATTAGATAATGTAAAAGTTTTCGTCATGAACATTCTGGCCACACGCTTAAAGTGCGTGAAACTCGTGGCGAAAAGAAAAGTTCATGACTTGTGGGTAAAGTTGTACACCTCTGCAGAGTGTAAATCTAATCGATTAGCCGTCCCCTCGGTCATGGGAAACTTGGTGAACTTGCACTAGTTAAATGTTTAATTTTCTAAAATGGGTTGTGGATTGGAACTTGTCTAGCAGCTTTTATTTTCATGTCAAAGGATCGACATTGATGGATTCCATTTCTGGATTATTCGATATTCACGATGGGTTGTGAATATATTACTTATGCTTTACTTATTTCATATCAGTCAATTATGCTTTTATAAATTCCGTTTGCAAATAACTTGTTTTACAATATCAATTCTGCTTTATGCAAATTAACTGTAGTAGCCTCCTTTGAAATGGCCTGCATATATTATAGGCTTTGCTCAAGTCTTGGAGAATCTGAATGTACTCACCCTTGCTTATATGTGGTTTTTAGGTGGTTAAGTTGTCGAAGCTTCGAGGTTTCTTCCATCGCAGGTTGCGGGATTTTCCTTCGTCGAATCTTTCTAGGGATTATGCCTTGTCGGTTGCCTATTGGTTTTGGATGGGCACACTACAAGACTTTGCTTCTTTTGCTGCTATATCTCTGATTTGTAAGAATTTTCTTTATGTAATAGCTTCCGCTTAATTAATATTTGTTGTATGGTTGTGATTCCAATTGGTGTATGTGCGTACTAGCTACTGATCATGGGACTAGTACGGAAATGCACATTAGATTTCCATTTTTGCAAGTTTGTAAAAATGGGGGTCGTTACAGTTGGTATCAGAGCTATGCTGACTGTAGGATAAACCCTAGATAGAATGGTCGCTAGTTTAGAATAATCAAATTCAAAATCTTATGTCCAAGAGTTACCATATTTGCAAAATGTAGATTTTGCTAATCTTCTCTCTATCTCAAGATTCTCCTCTTACCACTACTTCCATTTTGTTTTGTAAACAAATTCCACTTTCCTTAAAACAGTCCTTGACAAATGGAGACTCCGACTTCTGCGTCAACAATCTTGAAGAGGAAAATGTCGCTCCATGAAGACTTATGTTGATAGGTCGAATAGGGATATATTAGGCTAAGTTATTTTAGAACCCTTGTATGTTAATCGATGGCTATTTTGCGTGCTTTGCTGAAATCTTTTCTCTTGTATTGCTTACGGGTTACTCTCGTAAAAGTAAAACCATTTGGTTGAAATTTACGATGTGCCAACCCTATTTAATAAGAAAATTTAATTAGAAAGATTTTAAGGAACGAAAAGTTGCCTAGTAACCTAACTGAATATCACCTAAATGTCAATCTCCTCTTGACTGCAGAATGCCTAAAACAAGATCCTTAAGGAAATTATTGGAGTGCGAGGCCGCTCAGAATTCCTGACCCACAAGAGCCAACATTCCAACTCCGATCCAATCTAGTCCGCGATATCCAACTGCTAGAACATCTCGACGCAATGTTTGTCGTGAATCACCTCCACCCCCTCAAGACCCAAGTGAAGTTATTCCTGAAGAACAATCTCCTGAACCTCAAGCTGTGGCTCAAATCTTGGCAATGCTTGAACAAGAGCATCAAGTTGATACAGTTCTACTCCAGCAAGTGATGCAAAATACCACCCACCTTAGCGAAGCTAGGGATGGAACTGGTGGTACACCACATTACTCCAAGTTGGGAGAGTTTCTGAAGACTCAACCCCCGACCTTCTCCTCATTAGTGGAACCTCTTGATGCTGATGATTGGCTCCATTCCATTGAGAGCAAGCTAGTCATTGCGCAATGTAGTGACTACGAAAAGGTTCTTTATGCTTCTCATCAACTGCATGGGCCGCAGCGATGCAGTGGGAAAACCATCAGGCGATGCTCCCTGAAGGTCAATTCATATCTTGGGTAGCATTTAAAGAAGCATTTCGTAGGACTCACATTCCTACAAGTGTCATCGAGATCAAGAAGCGAGAATTTATGGAGTTGAAGCAAGAAAGCTTATGAGTGATGGAATATTTACACCGCTTCAACCATCTATCTCGCTATGCTGTTACTGAAGTGTCAGATGAAGCCCGAAGAATTGAGCATTTCAGAGAACATCTGAATGAAGAAATCAAGTGGATGCTAGTCGCCCATGATATTCATGATTTCCAAACCTTAGTTGATAAGGCTATCCGAGTGGAGTTTGGCATGAGAACGGTAATGGAAAGCCGAAAGCGCAAATGGATAGCTCGACAATCAGTAAATGAACATTCCCCAAAGCAGCATCTAATGCAGCCAGTCAATGCTCAGCCACATGTTTCTCAAGTCCAGCAATGCCAAGGGCGAACCCTTCACCCTCAGCAGCCCACAGTTCATTCACTGCGGCAAGCAAGATCATCTTCTAGCACTCAGTGCCAGGAGATTTGTTCTTGTCCTAAGAAGAATTCTGAACAGCGTTGTCCACACCAGTAGTCCTCAAATAGAGGTCGAATGATTGGAAATTTGAAAGTCTCTAAGTCACCCTCTACTTCAAAACAAGTTACTATCTCGGTAAATGCACCATGTGACAGCAGAAGAAGCTCATAATGCACCTGATGTGGTACTAGGGACATTCCTTGTTCACTCTATACCTACATTGGTGTTATTTGATTCTGGTGCATCACATTCCTTCGTATCCAACAAGTTTATTAAGCAGCATGAACTTCAAGCTGATTTGCTTCCCACAAAGATGATAATCTATTCGCCAGGAGCAACTATGAAAACCTCAAAACTTTGTTCTGAGGTATGCATCGAGATTAGCGGAGTGTCTTTCTATGCTAATCTTATTGCTATTGAGACCCCGGGACTAGATGTAATTCTCGGTATGGAATGGTTATCTAAGCACAAAGGCTATATTGATTGTGCTAACCGATCTATATCTCTTCTCAGTCCAGACGGAATTCAAGTACAGTTTTCTTCAATCAGTAGCACTCCAGCTCAACAACCATTTCTTGGTTCTGCGATAGTTACAGAATTGAGTCAAGTACCAGTGGTATGTGAGTATTCTGATGTGTTTCCAGATGAACTGCCAGGAATGCCTCCAGACCGAGACATGGAATTTGTCATTAATCTTGTTCCCGGAACAGCACCCATCTCAAAGCGACCTTATCGCTTACCTCCAAATGAGTTGGCTGAATTGAAGAAGCAACTCAATGATCAATTGGATAAAGGATTTATTCGCCCTAGTTCATCTCCATGGGGCAGTCCATTACTATTTGTTCCTAAGAAAGACGGTGGTCTACGCATGTGCATAGATTATCGTGCTTTAAATGAGGTCACTATCAAGAACAAATATCCACTTCCTCGTATTGATGATCTTTTTGATCAACTGAATGGTGCTCATGTATTTTCGAAGATTGATTTGAGACATGGGTATTATCAATTGAAAATGAAGCCCGAGGACATTCCAAAGACTGCCTTCACCACTCGTTACGGGTTATATGAATACACCGTAATGTCATTCGGACTTACAAATGCTCCAGCCAGTTTTATGTGCCTTATGAATAAGGTCTTTATGGAGTATCTGGACAAGTTCGTAGTAGTGTTCATTGATGACATTCTCATTTACTCCAAAACTGAAGAAGACCATGTGCAACACTTGAGTATGGTGCTAGGAAAGCTTTGTGAACATAAGCTCTATGCCAAATTCGAGAAGTGTGAATTCTGGTTAAAGGAAGTCGCATTTCTTGGGCATGTTCTTTCAGAAGGTGGAATTGCAGTTGACCCAAGAAAGATCCAAGCCATTACAGAATGGGAACCACCTCAGTCTGTTCCTAAGGTTCGAAGTTTTCTCGGTTTAGCGGGATACTATCGCCGCTTTATCGAAAACTTCTCCAAGATTGCTCGTCCTATGACTCAGTTGCTGAAAAAGGAAAAGAAATTTGAATGGACCCCAGAATGTGAAACAAGTTTCCAAGAGCTTAAGAAAAGATTAACCACGGCTCCAATTCTTATTGTTCCTGATATTCATAAGAGCTTCGATGTATATTGCGATGCATCACGACACGGCCTTGGATGTGTTTTGATGCAAGAAGGAAAAGTTATCGCATATGCTTCGCGTCAACTTCGGCCGCATGAGCAAAATTACCCTACTCATGATTTGGAATTAGCAGCCGTTGTCCATGCTCTGAAGATTTGGAGACACTATCTTATTGGTAATCGATGTGAAATCTATACGGATCACAAAAGTCTGAAATATTTCTTCACCCAGCCAGATTTAAATCTCAGGCAAAGGAGATGGCTAGAGTTGATCAAAGACTATAACCTTGGCATTCATTACCATCCTGGTAAGGCTAATGTTGTAGCCGATGCTCTCAGTCGAAAGCTTCATTGTCTTTTTATCTCCGATCAATTTGAGTTGCAAAGTGAATTCCAAAAGCTAAATTTGGATATGGTTGAAGAAGGCTATGTTGCTACTCTTGAGTTGCAACCAACCCTCAGAAATCATATAAAGGCCGCACAACTCAAAGATGAGGCCATTGCCAAAATTAGAGAACAATTAAAAGAAGGTGTTGAATCTGAATTCTCAGAAAGTTCAGATGAAGTAATTATACGAGGGAATCGCATATGTGTCCCCGATGATTCTGAACTCAAGAAGCTGATTTTGAAGGAATCTCATGAATCTCCTCTTTCTATCCACCCTGGGAGTACAAAAATGTATCGAGACCTAAAACAAGAATATTGGTGGCCCTGCATGAAAAAGGAAATTGCTGCCTATGTTGCCGAGTGTGACGTATGTCAGCGAGTTAAAGCCGAAGATCAACGCCCTGCTGGACTCCTTCAACCCCTGCAAATCCCTATGTGGAAGTGGGAAGACATTAGTATGGATTTTATCACCAGTCTACCCAGAACTCGGAAAGGAAATGATTCTATATGGGTAATTGTTGATCGGTTGACAAAAGTAGCTCACTTCATTCCAGTTAGAACCACGTATCAAGGAGACAAGCTTGCAGAATTGTACATGGAGAATATTGTGCGTCTGCACGGTGTTCCAAGGACTATTGTTTCTGATCGAGGTTCCCAATTTACTTCCCGATTTTGGGAAAGTTTGCACAGTCTGTTAGGAACTAGGCTAAACTTTAGTACAGCTTATCATCCTCAAACAGATGGGCAGACTGAAAGAGTAAATCAAGTCTTAGAAGATATGCTCAGAGCCTGTGTGCTTTCATACAGCACTAATTGGGAAAAGAGTCTTGCATTTGCTGAATTCTCCTATAACAACAGCTTTCAAGCCAGCCTTCAAATGTCGCCATTTGAAGCATTATATGGAAGAAAATGCAGAACTCCTCTTTTCTGGTCCGAGGTTGGCGAAAGGAAATTTTTCGGCCCAGATCTTATCCAAGAAGCCCAAGAACAAGTGGATGTAATCAGAAGCCGATTGAAAGAAGCCCAGTCGCGTCAAAAGAGTTACGCCGATAATCGTCGGCGTGAACTCAGCTTTGAAATTGGTGATCATGTCTACTTAAAAGTCTCACCACTTCGTGGAGTTCGTCGTTTCCAGATCCGTGGAAAGCTAGCTCCCCGGTACATTGGACCATATCAAATTCTCGAGAAGATGGGTGAGTTGGCATACAAGTTGGAATTGCCACCTCAACTGTCCGAAGTTCACAATGTCTTTCATGTTTCACAACTCAGGAAATGCCTTCGTGTGCCCACTGAATTCACCAATTTAGATGACATTGATATCCAGCCAGATTTGTCATATCGAGAGCGTCCGATTCGCATCCTCGAGGAAGCAGAACGCCACACAAGAAACAAATCCCACAAAATGCTGAAGGTTCAATGGAGCAACCACACAGAAGACGAAGCAACCTGGGAACGTGAAGATCATCTGCGAAAGGAATTCCTAGATTTCTTTTAGTCCTTGCAAATCTCGAGGACGAGATTTCTGTAAGGGGGGTAGATTTGTAACATCCCGAAAAATGCAATAAAATGAAAATGAATATTTTGAATTTGAATATCATTATTTCTGATTTTCTTGACATGAATGGAATTTATTTGGATTTTCTATGAATTTTGTATTGAATGAAAAATCAATCAACTAGAATTAAAGGAATGGATAATGGTAAAAAGCTAAAATGGTAAAAATACAAATTTGGAAAAATTACCATGGAACCATACCATGCTAGTAAGTCAGTAAAATCAACATGTAAAATTTTATGCACAGAAAAATGGGTAAATAAAATTTATGACACCTCTTTTGACTAAAAACATTACAAGCCAGAATTAATGAAAAATATTCGAAGTTTATCTGGAGCTCGAAAAATTACCACAACACCCTCATGGTATATTTTATCTCTGGTAAAAATATCAGGATTTGATCATGTCGGCAAACCCTCTAATAATTCAAAAACAGAAACAATCAAAAACTAGAAAACTTCATGTCAGAATTTTTATAAACTATCCACTTGAGGTTTTGACTTGAAATGTTTGTGGAGATATCCTTAAGATAAAATGAATACCTATAAAAAGTTTGGAAAATAATTAATATTATTTACACACCTAAATAAATAGAATACCGAAATTCAAATCCTGTACAGTCCACAGTGTCAGAATTTCTAAAATTTAACCATGCGGTATTTTATCCTCAAATTTTTACTGGACATTAGAAACTACCAGGAGAGGTCATTAAAAAATTTTCACAAAATTAAACTGTGATTTGATAGTGAATTTAATGCTCACATGGAGCTGTCTGCGTGAAGTTTATCTCCTCAGCCGAGTTCTTTCACTGCCATGTGGGCCCCAGCTACGGTGATCGTAGAAATCGCCCAGCCACTGCTGGTGGACCCCGGGCCCAGCCGTCAGCCGCTCTTTTCCTTCTCCCTCTCTTCTTTCCTCCTCGCAGCCGAGCGCTCGCTCTTTCTCCCGATCCTTCGCCCAGCTTCACGCCTGCTCCCGCCTGACCCGGTGCACGTCGCCTTTGCCCGAGCAAAGCCACACCTCCCCTTGGTTTTCCCACGCCATACTGCCGGTCATTCCATGTCCCTCACGCCAGAAAAGTCTCGCGCCACTTCACCGAGTCTGCGCCAAAATCAGCCGCAACTCCTCTCCGTGTTCAAACCCTGTAAATCGTCTTGTGCCGGCTATAAATGCCGCAGCGGCGTCGCAATGAAACCCCTTCTTCCTTGCTCACTCCCAAAACCAACGATCAAACCCAAATCGCCTTTCTTCGCCATTTGCGCCAGAAAAACAGAAAGGGGGGAAAACTTCAATTCGGGCAAATTGGTTAGCAATTCTTGAAATTTATTCTTCCTCTAGCTTCACTCGACACCATAGATTACTCATCATGCCGGAATTCTATCCCTCTTTGCCTACAGAGCTTCCTCACCGGGCGCCTTTCTCCTCCGACTCCGGCGCACGGTGACAGCCCAGACCGTAGCTTCTCCGAGCGAATCAATGGCCAAAATGGAACCCTAGTGACCCACTGAAGCTTCCACTGCTACCGATTCGGCCGGGGAAGTGCTGCTTTTCTTCTCCGGCGAGCCTCACCTTCCACCGCCGCATGCCGCCGGTGGCAGCCCGCTCCGACCGTCCCCGCCGGTGAGAGACCCCACCCACGCAGCGCTAAGACCTCCGGTGCTCGCCATGCTATCCATTCGGCCGACCTTCACGAGCTCCGCGCCGTCGACCCTAATCGCCGCCCGCTTTGGTCATCGACCGTGGGACCTCCTGTCACCACCATAGCGATTCCAAGTGCATTCGGTAAAGACGCTTCTCTGCTGAGAAAACGTATTTCAATCTTTTCAGTTATTTTCAATAACCGAATTGATTCAAACATTGATAACTTTTGAATCCTTGGTCCAAATGAAGTGAAATAAAATTACAAATTCATATAAAATCAAGTAGTTTCAGATTATGCAATAACATTTTGAAAATGTTCACTAGGTAAATTTGAGATTTAAATTTGAAAGAAAGGGTTAAAAACACACTTCACATTAAAAAGTTGTAAACAAACTTAAAAATGAATGGAAACAATTTTAGTGAAATAGTCATGTTTCCAGGAGTTCAAATATATAAAAATATTTGAATTTTATTATTTTTTGAAATACTTTCTTTTAAAGATTGTTTTCAATACAATAGAAATTCCAATATACATAATTTGAATAAAAGAAATATGGAATAAGTAAAATTTAGCTTCTAAATATTAGCATGGCAGTAGGATACCTTAGTTTGCCAAAATATTTAATAAATGAACTTGATTTGAATTAACTTGAAAAGAATGATATTGCTTAAATATAAAATGTGTATATGTATATGGATAGAAAGTTGAACATGTTAGAATATGGGTCAAATGAATTCAAATGATCGCCAAACCAGTTTTATTATACCTCTGGCAGTATAAGGTTTCCAGATATAAAATAATATTTAAAGTTTACTACATAAAACAGTAAATGATTAATTGTCAAAATGTAAATGCTTGCATAATTGGAATAGTTGTAACTTTCGTAAATAAACTCAGAATTTGATGAAACCAAATCCTATAGTCCTGAAAAATAGTACCCTTGCTGATTAGGCAAAAATACCTTATGTTTGTGCTAGGTTGAAATAAAATAACGATAGACCCTAATGATCGCTTATAGGATAAACATCGCGGATAAAAGCCAATTGTCATGAAACCAACTTTAAATCACTTCTAAAGTCATATCCTGTTAATACCAAATCGAGAGGATTATCCTAGGCGGTGTAGTCGCAGATCTATATCAAAAACGAACTCTTATCGAGTAAAAATTTAACTATCAAGCTTTTTCACAACTCGTAGAACCCTCTTCTAAATGCGAAATTATGGAAATCAATTTAGAAATGATATTTAGGATATGGTCTACCATATTCGAAAAATATTTTTTTACAACTTACTTTTTAGTTTAATCTTGCTAGTGAATACCCCTAAAAGTATGTTTGTCACAACCCTTAACATCATGTAAGCGTGCCGATTAAGAAAATAATGTCTCGCCTAAACACTAAAATGTATGAAATCAGTTTAGATATATTCCTCAAAGTATATGCTATTAAGTTCAAGAAATAATCTTATTTAGTCATGTTTTGCATATAAACTTTAATAGTCAAGTAACCCTTAGTTTTATGCTTTATGAACTTCATAATAAGAATAAGCGAACCTTGTAATAAGGAAATTATAGTGAATATATTTGTATCACAGAACCTTCTTAAAAACTATAAATAAATTTATTTAGCTAACTACCAGTTATAACTTATTTAAAACCTTTCTTATGCAAAATCTTAAGGCTAAGTGCTATTAGCGTAACCTTAACTAGTGTTCCAATTCTTTTAATCCAAATAATTTTAGCATCTATAATTCGAAATCGTAAATACAAGAATTCATAATTTTAGCCTCTTGAATTCGTAAATCAAGAATAGATAATCTATCAAAAGAAACCATGTTTTGCTCATCCTAAAAGCCATTAACTTTATGAATGTGTAATTATCTAAATCATAACATCTCGAAATCATATATTCAAAACCTAAATCAATTCTGTTTTCTTGCAATGAATCTTTATTTGATTTTCTGTCTGTCTTCTTTTCGCCCTTATTGAAGTTTATTATTTGCTTTATTTTTCCGATCGATCGACGTGTAGAATTCGACGTCCCTTCCTCCATCGTTGCCTCCGTCAGCTGCGATCGCGTCTTCGTCGTAAACGATATATAAGCAAGGCAAGCACCTCCTTTGACCATTTTGATCCCAGAATTTAATTTGCATTGTTTATTAAAATGTTTTATGCATACGTTTACTTTCTGTAAGTTGCTATTTTGTGGTACTGGTAGTTATACCTGTTGTCTCATGAAACTTCCTTGATAAGTATGAATATGTGAACCTTGATAACCATAGATTAAGTTTAGACAATTACTAAATGTCGCCATGGGTATATGCGATTACTTTTATCCATGCTTAGCCATGCTTTTAGATCAAATGATGATGATGATCAGATCAAAATGTGTTCCTTGAGAAATGGAAAATGCTGTAATTGTAGCTGTTGGTTATGGGTATTTTGATTAAAAACCCAAAATAAAACTATGGTTTTGATGCGGGCGATTATTGGCAATAGCCGGAGGTGCAGAGGGATTTGCACGTAGTGTAGGGTGGAGTATCGCCCGTGTCGGATTAAGGACCGAACTCAGTGTTGTATGATCCAAGATAATCCGTACAACCACAAGTGTTGTTATGGGGCTTCCTTAAACCAATTAAGTTATCTAGTTTAACTTTGCACATTGGTAGGTCAAGTAGTACGGCTCTCCTTTCGAGGTTTGTTTCACGGGTGCCCACACCGAGGTGTTGGGAACAACACTTACCAATATAACGGTGTGCGCCACGTCTATGGGGAGTTCCAACATTCCTATGCTCCGAGTTCTCCCAGCATAGCGTGGGTTTTATCGTCCCGGTGCTGGTGCAAAGTTAAATTAGATAATGTAAAAGTTTTCGTCATGAACATTCTGGCCACACGCTTAAAGTGCGTGAAACTCCCGGCGAAAAGAAAAGTTCATGACTTGTGGGTAAAGTTGTACACCTCTGCAGAGTGTAAATCTAATCGATTAGCCGTCCCCTCGGTCATGGGAAACTTGGTGAACTTGCACTAGTTAAATGTTTAATTTTCTAAAATGGGTTGTGGATTGGAACTTGTCTAGCAGCTTTTATTTTCATGTCAAAGGATCGACATTGATGGATTCCATTTCTGGATTATTCGATATTCACGATGGGTTGTGAATATATTACTTATGCTTTACTTATTTCATATCAGTCAATTATGCTTTTATAAATTCCGTTTGCAAATAACTTGTTTTACAATATCAATTCTGCTTTATGCAAATTAACTGTAGTAGCCTCCTTTGAAATGGCCTGCATATATTATAGGCTTTGCTCAAGTCTTGCGGAGTACGAATGTACTCACCCTTGCTTATATGTGGTTTTTAGGTGGTTAAGTTGTCGAAGCTTCGAGGTTTCTTCCATCGCAGGTTGCGGGATTTTCCTTCGTCGAATCTTTCTAGGGATTATGCCTTGTCGGTTGCCTATTGGTTTTGGATGGGCACACTACAAGACTTTGCTTCTTTTGCTGCTATATCTCTGATTTGTAAGAATTTTCTTTATGTAATAGCTTCCGCTTAATTAATATTTGTTGTATGGTTGTGATTCCAATTGGTGTATGTGCGCATTAGCTACCGATCATGGGACTAGTACGAAATGCACATTAGATTTCCATTTTGCAAGTTTGTAAAAATGGGGTCGTTATCTGATTGGTATCGAGCTATGCCGATCAGAGGATAAACCCTAGATAGAATGGTCGCTAGTTTAGAATAATCAAATTCAAAATCTTATGTCCAAGAGTTACCATATTTGCAAAATGTAGATTTTGCTAATCTTCTCTCTATCTCAAGATTCTCCTCTTACCACTACTTCCATTTTGTTTTGTAAACAAATTCCTCTTTCCTTAAAACAGTCCTTGACAAATGGAGACTCCGACTTCTGCGTCAACAATCTTGAAGAGGAAAATGTCGCTCCATGAAGACTTATGTTGATAGGTCGAATAGGGATATATTAGGCTAAGATATTTTAGAACCCTTGTATGTTAATCGATGGCTATTTTGCGTGCTTTGCTGAAATCTTTTCTCTTGTATTGCTTACGGGTTACTCTCGTAAAAGTAAAACCATTTGGTTGAAATTTACGATGTGCCAACCCTATTTAATAAGAAAATTTAATTAGAAAGATTTTAAGGAACGAAAAGTTGCCTAATAACCTAACTGAATATCACCTAAATGTCAATCTCCTCTTGACTGCAGAATGCCTAAAACAAGATCCTTAAGGAAATTATTGGAGTGCGAGGCCGCTCAGAATTCCCGACCCACAAGAGCCAACATTCCAACTCCGATCCAATCTAGTCCGCGATATCCAACTGCTAGAACATCTCGACGCAATGTTCGTCGTGAATCACCTCCACCCCCTCAAGACCCAAGTGAAGTTATTCCTGAAGAACAATCTCCTGAACCTCAAGCTGTGGCTCAAATCTTGGCAATGCTTGAACAAGAGCATCAAGTTGATACAGTTCTACTCCAGCAAGTGATGCAAAATACCACCCACCTTAGCGGCTTAGGATGGAACCGTGGTACACCACATTACTCCAAGTTGGGAGAGTTTCTGAAGACTCAACCCCCGACCTTCTCCTCATCAGTGGAACCTCTTGATGCTGATGATTGGCTCCATTCCATTGAGAGCAAGCTAGTCATTGCGCAATGTAGTGACAATGAAAAGGTTCTTTATGCTTCTCATCAACTGCATGGAACTGCAGCAGTCTGGTGGGAAAACCATCAGGCGATGCTCCCTGAAGGTCAATTCATATCTTGGGTAGCATTTAAAGAAGCATTTCGTAGGACTCACATTCCTACAAGTGTCATCGAGATCAAGAAGCGAGAATTTATGGAGTTGAAGCAAGAAAGCTTATCAGTGATGGAATATTTACACCGCTTCAACCATCTATCTCGCTATGCTGTTACTGAAGTGTCAGATGAAGCCCGAAGAATTGAGCATTTCAGAGAACATCTGAATGAAGAAATCAAGTGGATGCTAGTCGCCCATGATATTCATGATTTCCAAACCTTAGTTGATAAGGCTATCCGAGTGGAGTTTGGCATGAGAACGGTAATGGAAAGCCGAAAGCGCAAATGGATAGCTCGACAATCAGTAAATGAACATTCCCCAAAGCAGCATCTAATGCAGCCAGTCAATGCTCAGCCACATGTTTCTCAAGTCCAGCAATGCCAAGGGCGAACCCTTCACCCTCAGCAGCCCACAGTTCATTCACTGCGGCAAGCAAGATCATCTTCTAGCACTCAGTGCCAGGAGATTTGTTCTTGTCCTAAGAAGAATTCTGAACAGCGTTGTCCACACCAGTAGTCCTCAAATAGAGGTCGAATGATTGGAAATTTGAAAGTCTCTAAGTCACCCTCTACTTCAAAACAAGTTACTATCTGTGGTCGTCTGCACCATGTGACAGCAGAAGAAGCTCATAATGCACCTGATGTGGTACTAGGGACATTCCTTGTTCACTCTATACCTACATTGGTGTTATTTGATTCTGGTGCATCACATTCCTTCGTATCCAACAAGTTTATTAAGCAGCATGAACTTCAAGCTGATTTGCTCCCCACAAAGATGATAATCTATTCGCCAGGAGCAACTATGAAAACCTCAAAACTTTGTTCTGAGGTATGCATCGAGATTAGCGGAGTGTCTTTCTATGCTAATCTTATTGCTATTGAGACCCCGGGACTAGATGTAATTCTCGGTATGGAATGGTTATCTAAGCACAAAGGCTATATTGATTGTGCTAACCGATCTATATCTCTTCTCAGTCCAGACGGAATTCAAGTACAGTTTTCTTCAATCAGTAGCACTCCAGCTCAGCAACCATTTCTTGGTTCTGCGATAGTTACAGAATTGAGTCAAGTACCAGTGGTATGTGAGTATTCTAATGTGTTTCCAGATGAACTGCCAGGAGTTGCATGTTGTGGTAAACGTAAAATCCACAACGGTTATTTCCCTTTCCCTGCTAGTGGAACGCAAATATAGAATTGGTCGGTTTCAGATTCATTATAACATAGTTTATATAGGATTATTGTGTATAGCGGATACTAAAAACTTAAAATCGTGCTTTAGTTTCGGTTCGTACTTACCAGAATGGCCTTCATAAAATTTGTACACTTTGAACATCCTACGTGATTGCAAAAAGTTAGCCTCACACTACTACAGAAAAGCTTATATTAGACGCCTCAACACAAACGGTTGGGAAAAACCGTCTATGATAAAGAACATCACTGACGGTTCTATAATGAAACCGTTAGTAAGACAATCACAGACGGTTCTCTTCAATAACTGTCAGTGATATCACAGACGGTTTTAGTTAAAAACCGTATGTTATTATATCATAGACAATTTAAAATACAAACCATCTGTGACAAGTTTATATCACTGACGGTTCTAACTAGAAACCGTTTATGATATGAGCTCAGATCCCTATATAACCATACCGATAGACGGTTCGTAGCGCAGACCCATGCGTTTCGTTTCCCGCAAATGTAACACCCTAGGCCTCCAAAACCAGCCTGAAATGCTACAAAACGTCACAACCTACGGCTGAATTTAATAAAAAATTCTGCAACATCTCCTTTGAAAATAAAAACAACACGGAAGCAGAATATAGAATAACACATATCACAATAACAAGAAGGGGGAACAGGAGAACCACAACAACACACTTAAATCTTCAAGTACATGACATTTAAGTTTTAAATAGTAAACTAAAATGTAACATAGAGGAACTAAAATGAAGATGTGATGTGAAAGCACATGCTGCTACTCCCAACCCTTCATGACATGCTCCAAGCACCTGGAAAAGATAAATTGCAAGGGTGAGATTTGAAAAAAATCTCACCGAGAATTATTGCTTTGACAAGTTAATTTTACATCCACTCAAGAATTTTAACACGGTATGGCGTCAAAACATTAGAATATAAAATCCTCACAAGACAATGCCACAGTTCACTGCATAACCACACGAAAAACTTCATACTGCACTTCTTCAATGAATGTACATGAATGCAATGCCATGTCCACTGCCAGCATACCCAAAGGTATGGAGCTGCATCCCACGATGTTGTACCGGTACGGTCGCAACCATAGGTCCACGATATAACTTCAAATGCATATGCTTATGCAAGTGCACATGTTATGATGCATATGCGTACAAAGAAATAACATATTCTTCCAACATGCTTCAACATTATTCACAACTGTGAAGAGATAGCACACTTCATGAATATACATAAGGCAATGATCATACTTGCTTGAAATTGAAGAATACCTCAATATTTCAGATCATAAATAAACATCATCATTCTGAAATTTTAAATATGAGTGATGAAAATTAACAAGTCAAAGATGTAGCAAAGCCACCGCTACATTTACTTGCCTCTGATGACGTAGACGTCAATCCTCAAGTGTGGCTCGAAGCACCACCACCTGTTTCGCAACCACTTCTCAGCGCCAACACTTTAAACACATAAACAAAAGGTAAACAGCATGATCCTATGCCCCAAAACTCCCTCAAAGGAAGAAACGCCAACAAACTGCAAGATGCGCAATCGATCGATAAAAGCGGCAGTATTTATCTTTTTCGTATCTATTTTTAGACCACAGCTATTAAAGTAAAACAATATATTTTTGAAAACTACAGAACTAGGGCTACAACTTTCGTGGAGAAGCCATAATTTTATCATGCGTGCAAGATTGCTTAAATGGCCTCTAAAGACAGCATTGAGAATGTGTCATCAATCTCGACCAGCGGACATTCAGACCTGAATATCTCCAAAACTACTCATCATAAAATTCTAAAATTTCACCAAGAAAAATATATTTTCATCCTCTACAACTTCTTAGTTATGTGACTTTGGAGGAAAAAACAAGAAAGTGGCCTAATCAGGGTCTGAACCTCTACAGAATCTAACAGCAAAACCAAACAGCCCACTTCCAAAATTCATATCTGGAGTTCTACCCAACATAAAATTCTGAATTTTACTAATATGAAAAGCTTAAGAAATCCTATACAAATTTTCTACAGGCGGACAACACAATTCTGCACCTAACTTGGTCGAATTCCAGATCAATCTAATACTGTCCGGTTTTCAGCATCACAACGACAGGTAACTTTGATTATTTATAACTCCCAAACCGCAAGGCCAAAAATCACGAATTAGGACTCCATGAAAAGATCTCAGAGTCCTCTGCAACAAACCTAGAACCCCATAATTTTATTCAGCCATTAACATGCTGCTATTCACGAAAGAACAGAGACTGCTCAGTCTGCCCTAAACTGAAACAGGAAAAAAAAGAAACGAGTTTTCTAGCCCTGACACCTTCCTCTAACCCACAAATTCGACAAATACCGAATAGAATCAAAGCTATCAGCGGGGAAACTCACCCATGGAGATCTTACCTCGCTTCTTACCCAAGCCCTTAGATCAACCGCGCAGGACTACAAATTCCACAGGAGCAGGAAGGATTGGGGGGCGGCTTGGAGAGGGAGGGTGAGGGGCGGCTGGGCAACCAGAAGAGGGGAGAAGAGAATGCGCCTTGTGAGGGAGGAGAGGAGGGGCGGCCAGGAAGGGGAAAAGGGAGGAGGCGCCCCGTAGGGTTAGGTTAATTTTTTTTCTCAAGTGTCCAATTAGACTTCTTCGATCTGAACTCCAAATAAAACGCATGAGAAGTCAAACAAAATTGTTTCAACGAGCTCTACACATCCGTGGTCGCCGATCGACCAACTGGCCAATGGATAAAAAAACAAAAATTTGCCTCTTCTTTAAAGCACCCGATAAAACCCTAACCTTTTTTTAAAGAATTTATGGCATTACATTCTCCCATCCTTAAAAATGAATTCGTCCTCGAATTCAGTCATTCTAAGATGACTACGGAACAACAAAAGAAAGTTTAGGAATAGGGCAAAACATAAAACACACCAGCTTCGAAAAGTTTAGGGTACTTCTTGCGCATTTGCTCCTCTAGTTCCCAAGCGGCTTCACGCTCTGACTGGTTGGTCCATAGGACTTTCAAATACTTAATGGACCTTCTCCGCATGACTCGCTCTGACGAGTCCAAAATACGCATTGGGCGACACTCCATAGTCAAATCCTGCTCCATAGTGATCGGTTCTAGGTCAATCTTATGCTCTGGATCCCTTAGATACTTCCTCAACATAGGTACATGGAAGATATTATGCACTCCACTCATGGACTCCGGCAACTGCAAGCGGTAAGCCATACTGCCCAACTCGGGCTATGATCCCAGTAGTACCGAACCACACAATGCCTTTTGTTGGTGTACTCTTAGAAGAACCTGATCACCAACTACAAACTCAAGGTCTCGTCTCCTCACATCTGCATAGCTCTTCTGCCGGCTTTGAGCGGCCAACAAGTTCTGGCGTGTCACCTACACCTTCTCCGTCGTTTGCTGAATCCAGTCCGGGCCAACCAAGGATCTTCCACCCAAAGTTTCCCAGCACAAAGGGGAAATACATCTCCTACCATATAAGGCCTCATACGGTGCCATCTTGATACTAGCCTGATAACTGTTATTGTAAGCAAACTCCACCAAAGCTAGATGATTATCCCAACTGCCCTTCCATGAAAGGACACAAGCACGCAACATATCTTCCAATGTCTGAATTATCCACTCAGACTGACCATCTGTCTATGGGTGGAAAGCTGCACTAAGAGAAAGCTGGGTTCCTAGAGCACTCTGCAAACTCTGCCAAAATTTGGACACAAACTTGGTGTCCTGGTCTGAGACAATAGACTTAGGCACACCATGCAGTCTTACCACTTCCTTCATATACAAAGAAACCAACTCCTGGGCCGCATTAGTCGTCTTCATCAGAATGAAGTGCGCTAACATAGAGAGTCTATCCACAACCACCCAAATAGCGTCTTTTCCTCGAGGCGTGCGGGGTAAACCAACCACGAAATCCATAGAAATATGTTCCCATTTCCACTCAGAAATCTCTAAGGGTCGCAACAAACCTGTAAGCCTCTTATGCTCGGCTTTTACCTGCTGACAGATATCACAAGTTGCCTCATACTTGGCAATGTCAACCTTCATCCTTTTCCACCAAAAGCTCTACTTTAGATCTTTGTACATCTTAGTCTCACTAGGATGAACTGTATAAGGAGTCCGATGAGCCTCTCGCAAGATATCCATCTTCACATCTGACTTCTATGGCACACAAAGACATCCTCTAAAACGGACTATGTCATTCTCATCAACACTAAACTCTCGGGGTCTGCCATCTACAATCCTCTTGCGAACCTCCTAAATCAAGCGATCGAGTAGTTGTGCCTCACGCACCCGCTCAAGTATGGGCGACTGAACAAGCAACTGAGTCTCCTTACTTGTAATACCTGCACAACAGAAGGAAACGCCCAAATGTTCTAAATCTACAATCAAGGGCATCACTGTAATAGGAACACCTATCCTGCTCAAGGCATCAGCCACAACATTAGCCTTCCCAGGATGATACTAGATCGTCAGGTCATAATCTTTTATCAACTCAAGCCATCTACGCTGCCTCAAATTCAACTCCTTCTGAGTAAAAATATACTAGAGGCTTTATGATCAGTGAAAATATCACAAGAACCACCATAAAGATAGTGCCTCCAAGTCTTCAGTGCAAACACCACTGCAACCAATTCCAGATCATGGGTGGAATAATTCCTCTCATGCTTCTTCATACATCAAGACACAACCAAGACAAATACAAGAAGCATCCCTATACACCGTGAAGCACTTGCCACTCTCAGGTAGAGCCAGAATAGGCGCATTCACCAGCTTATCCTTCAGAGTCTGGAAACTAGCCTCACAATCATGAGTCCACATAAAAGGAACACCCTTCGTTGTAAGCATTGTCATCGGCTTTGCAATACTATAGAAGTCCTGCACAAAACGCCGGTAATAACCAGCAAGACCAAGAAAACTACGAATCTTCGTCACACTAGCAGGCTTTTGCCACTCAACCACTGATGCAACATTCTTTGGATCAACCGAAATACCATGCACTACTACAGAATGGTACAACACTATCGCTTCATCTGGGTCGGTTCTTAAGTTTTTAGAAAAAAAACGATTGTGATAGATGACTTAGGACGGGTGTTAATAATAATCACTATCGGTTCTCAGGTTAGAAACGATTGTGATGTAGCACGGGGCACATCACAATCGGTTCTTACTTGAGAAGCGATAGTGATGTGTGTACACATCACTATCGGTTCTTTTGTGAAAATCGATTGTGATGTGCACATGCACATCACTATCGGTTCTTACTTGAGAAGCGATAGTGATGTGCATGCTCATCACTGTCGGTTCTTTGGTGAGAACCGATTGTGATATGCTTTAAAGAAGAGCATATTAGTGTTTGGTTTTTATTAAAACAGACAGTAGAAAAGAGTATTTGTATAGGTTTTTATTAAAAACAGATACTGACAACCCACTCATGCGTGTCGGTTTTAGACGTAACCGATAGTAATAAGATTTTCATCTGTGTCGGTTTTTAATAGAAACAGATAGTGATAGGATGTTCATCTGTGTCAATTTTTAATAGAAACCGATAGTAATAGGGTGTTCATCTGTGTCAGTTTTTAATAGAAACTAATAGTGATAGTGAGTTCATCTGTGTTGGTTTGGAATTAAAACCGACACAGATAATAATATTAATTGTGTCGGTTCTTGTTTAAAAACCGATACTAATTCTTATTTGTGTCGGTTCTTTATTGGAAACTGACATAGATACAGACACCAGTTATGTCAGTTTCTAATGAAAACCGACACAGATAGCACATGATCGCCAGCCACTACTTCATCTCCCGATCGAGTTGGTCTCTGTGCTCACATTTCTCTCGGTGGCTAGCTAGGGTTTGAGCGTCTTCGCCCACCGAGCTCCCCCACCCACCTCCCCCCACCGGCGTAACCCTCCCCCGAGCTCCCCCATCCCCGTCCTCGTCGGCCTCCGAGCTCCGCCCCCGTCGCCGTCCCCGTCGGCCCCTGAGGTTCGCCCCCGAGCTCCCGGCGGGCTCCCGATTTCCACCTCCATTCCCATCAAGGCCCCTGTGCTCAAGGTCCCCATCTCCGTCGGCTTCGCTCTGGGGCTCCCATAGTCAGCTCCCCCCATTTCAAAAGGTTTGCGTAGTGCTATTCTGGTAACTGCTACATGGTGCAAAACAAATTGAGACGCATATGTTTTGTTCTTTGCAGAGACGCAAGTGGAACTACTCCCGGCTGAAGTCGCCTGAAGTTCCAGCAATTACTCTGTGCCCAAGGGTGCCTTGAGATTATTATTCAGAGGTTTCACCCGTGTCATCACCAATTTTTAGCTCCGTCCAGGTGCTGTGGAATTAGAGACTGCATTTTCTTTCTTTGAAGCAGGGAAGGAGATCTAGTCGCAATCATTGGAAGGCATAAAGAAGTTCAGATACAGCCATATGCGAAAATAAGCAGAACCACTCCAGCATCTAAATTATCCTTATGAACTGAACTTACAGAAATCCCCTTCAATTCTTAACGACGTAGGAGTTGAAAATTGTCAACTTCTGCAATCATTCCGTGGAAATGAGCAATTGGGTTTTGATATAGACATTGAACAAGGATAGTTCTGCTACAAGTGCATAAGGTTCTGATTTAAGTAAAAATTGATATTGAATTGCCAATCGACATTCTTGAGTTGCCTGTGTGTTTGCTGTTTGGTTTAACCTTTTTTCTCACTGTTCCACTATGGTGCCTCTATTTATCTGTTAGTTTGACGTTGCTATACTACATTTTGTCTTGTGTTCACTTATCTTTGGTTTCAGGTTTTGGTTTTGTACATTGCAGGTAATTCTGCAACTTATTAATGTTATTTGTGTAGGAGAGGGGTTTCTAGAAGGCATGCTGATGGATGGATGGCTTTTGAGGTTGGTCATCATATGTGGTTCTGTTGAGGATTGTATAGCATCGTGGACACTAACCAAGCGTAAGAATTCATTTCTTTGCTTTGTTCAGTTCATAAATTGTTTTATTATATTGTATTGTATGCTTATTGTCATTAGCCACCAGTGCTTTACTCATCAAATAAGAATATTGTACTGTATGCATAATTTTTGATTGATTGCTGACTGATAAACCATTGGTCAACCTTATTACTTAGTTGCCACTTATTTGCAATGCACTCAATTTTTGAGTCACTAATTTTAGCCTAATGATGGTGAACATGCTGAAAATATCATGTCCATTTGTTAACTATTTCCCAGTAGCTTGCATTTACGAAAATAAGCTTTTGGTTATCAATTGCCAGATACTTCAGATGATGGTCCACCTCAAAATATCATTGCATGGTTAAGAGTTGTATTTGCTTGCTGCAAAATCAGGTAAATGGATGCTTTTGATACAATGAGTACGTTGCTTTATTTGTTCCCGCTTGTGATTCACTTACAACACCTAAAGTGAAAAGCACCATTATAAAATTAACTTCAGGAGATTCTCTGTAATTTCACATTTGCTTATGAAATTCTGAAACTCAATGCATTTTCTGCGCTATGTGTTGGCAAGTCTTGTCTGCAATAGAATGTATAGGACAAGATGTCTATAGTTTGTCTGACACTGTGATCTCCTGCTTTCCCTAATATGATGTAAACAAAACGGTTAGCTGGATGTTTGAATTTGTTAACATGGCACAGAATAATTCTATATTTGATAATGACACCAGACACCTTTTGTTTCTAAGTTTGTTACCATACCACTGGACCATGGCAACTGATGTTATCAAACTTTGTAAAGCCTGGGATTTAGATTGCATGTGTACTGACTGTTAAGCATGTTTGAGTTATATTTTGCGAACGAATGTGATATGTGTTATAATAAAGTGTTTGTGTTCTGTGAATGTGATATGTGCATAATGTGTGCAATGATTTATGCTATGTGAATGTGATATGTGCATGCATACTGTGTGAAATATGTTCTGATTGGAGGGTGAATTGAAAAATAGCACACCCCCTCATCTCTATCGGTTCTCAGAAAAAAAATGATAGAGATGAAGGGGTCATCTCTATCAGTTCTTTGTAAGAAGCGATAGAGATGATCAATCATCTCTATCAGTTCCTACAAAGAAGCGATGGAGATGAAGTGCACATCTCTATCGGTTCTTTGTAGGAACCGATAGAGATGAACCCCTCATCTCCATCGCTTCTTTGTAGGAACCGATAGAGATGATCAATCATCTCTATCGCTTCATTCTGGGAACCGATAGAGATGAGTGTTCATCTCTATCGCTTCTTTTAAAGAACCGATAGAGATGATTCCTCATCACAATCGGGCAAGAATCGACTGTGATAGCACCGCCTTATCTGTGTCTAAAGACTTTGTGTCACCACTAGAACCCATTGTGATGAAAAAAAAACCGATTGTGATGTATATTTGTGTAGTAGTGATGCTGACTAATCACATGGCCCAGAAAACTCACTTCAGAAAGCAACAAAAAATCATCCAGGTACTCATGCAACATCCTGTTCATTGATTCCATAAAGACAGCAGGAGCATTCGTTAGTCCAAAAGACATAACAACATACTCAAAGTGCCCATACCTCATGCTAAAAGCAGTCTTCTCGATATCCTCTGGTTTAATCCTCAACTGGTGACATCCTTATTGCAAATCAATCTTGGAGAACACCTTAGCGCCCCTCAACTGATCAAAAAGGTCATCAATATGAGGCAAAGGATATTTATTCTTAACAGTCACCTGATTAAGAGCACGATAGTCCACGCATAACCTCTTAGAGCCATCCTTCTCCACAAACAACACTGGAAAAGCCCAAGGTGACTTGCTAGGTCTAATGAAACCCTTAGCAAGGAGATCATCGAGAATACCCGACTTCCTAGTCCAACGATCCGAAAACAACTGACACAGAAAGCAAAGGGAGTACTTCAGAGCATTCCACCGGTCAAAAATCGGTGAAAATTGAGCGATTTTCGATGCAGATCGATGGAAATCGCTTTAAAAATTGGACGCAAAGAAATTTTGATTCCCTAGACGATTTTCAAGAAAATCGATCAATTTTTTATTTTTATTTTATTTTTTTCTAAAATGTTTGATTTCGAAACCCTTAAGTTTTTGGTGATTTTTGTGGTAAACCGGTATCGCTGGGACTTTGATTTTTAACACTAAATCGGTTTGGTTAACCCTGGATTCAAGCCCAATGCCCAACGGCTGGAGATGATGCTAGAGGCCTATTTTGTGCAGATTGAGGGCACCATGAACAAGCTCTCCATTGTATGTGCCTCGTCATTAGCATCTTAAAAGTAGTTTAATTCCATAACCAAACATATATTACTCTATATATGCGTACATTATCCGTATATCTTTATCCATTTCTGATTAGAATCTGTCACATATCCATCCCGTATCCATATCCAGCTAGCCCGTATCTAGTTCCAAATCTGGAAAAAAATATGGGCTAGAATACGGGAAGAGCAATATCCACCCGTATCTGACCCGTTTTCACCCCTACTAAGGAAGGTGAAGGACCGAGATGGCGAACAGAGGGGGGGTGAATGGTCGCAAATAAATTTTCCCCCAAAATACTCCAACAAAAACCTCTACAAGATCACTCAAAGGAAATTGTGAAAAACCCGAAAAACTAGACAACTATGTGTACCCCAAGCTTGCATGGATAAGTACCATAAAATATGTGGGGATTTTTTAGTCACAATCCTGGTTGTCTAGTGTCCAAGATAAAGAGGAATCAATTCAAACTCTTGCTTTTAGAAATGACATCAATTCAAATCACAAAAGTCACTTTCAGAAAAACAAAAGCAGAATTTTCAGAACTTGTCCTCAATTTGCACAGGAGGTTGGTGGGTTTCTGCAGCTCACAAAATTTTGAGACTTTTTCTCCATATGAGTATCAGAGTCATGAAGAACTCCACCAAATTTCTCATCAAAAAGCCTTACAAAAAAACAGGAAAAATCGAAGAACACAGTCTGGTCAAGAACTTCGAGCAGAAAGTTTGGGGCTCGGTTTTCACCTCATGGCGCCCAAATGGTGCAACAAGTGAACTCCAAAATTTTTCTGCAAGTGTATATCAGAGTCCCGCACCTCCTCCAACAAGAATCACTTGAAAAAGATTTTTCTAGATTTTTATAGAAATCAAACACTGACTGCTTCGCGAAGAACAAGTTCTGAACAAAGTTGGAACTTAAAAGAAAAGATGTTCTCTACTCAATCCAAGAGTGCAAAAGAGATGTAAAACCATATGAACACACTCAAAACATCCAAGAACAGCAGCATTTAGAAGGAGGGGAGGCAAATCCAAATTACATGAAAGTAAATTGCGAGAATGTAATTGCGGAAAGTAAATGCTGAATTTAAATTGCGTAAAGTAAAGACATAATGTAAATAGGCAAAATAAATTCAGAGGTGGATAGATAAAAATTTCATTTCTGGAAAGAGAGGTTACAAAGCCTCACTTTCATGTGGGCAAAGCTCAAAGGAGTATTCACATACCTCAAAACCTTCAAGGGAAGGAGGCTACCCCTCCACCCCTATTTATACTACTCTTGGGCCACCTACCACCCTTGGATGAGTCCCTCAACCCTAGAGCACTCATCTAAGGGCTAGGATTAACCCACACACACAGCCATGCAAGGGCTAACCCAAAACCCATACACATACCGGGTTTTCTTGCACTGTTTTCAAAGCATACTACCTAGACCCGCTAACCTATCAACTAGACCTCAATCTGACGGCCCTCATTGATCCACGCGGCATCTAGCTAGCATCATCTCCTTTCCTTGTCTTCTTGACTTGCCCGGACTCTGTCTCCGATCATCTTCCGGCGATCTCCCAACCGTCTGGACCTCCGACGCTCCTCGCCTAGTCCCGGTCATCCTTCGCCTCACCATCGTCCTACAACCATCAAAAACAAGGAAACTCCTCACATAGCAATGCCCACAAAGATATTCACTAAACCATCGAACTCATCACTACCGCGTCTATACGACCGGTACTGCTACTCCTGGCAGAGACAACTCAAATTGCTTCATTTTGAAAATCAATCCAAATCAAACTCAAACTTGAGCACATCTTGCTCAAATAAAGTCAAATACTCATCACAAACATGGATGGATCTCCACATGGTCCTTCAATCTCTCCCTTGATGAGTATATTGACAAACCACACAAAAGGCATAAATTTGAGTTTGAAAGAGAGAAGAAGAAAGCAATTTGATTGCAAAGCCAAACTTGGTCTAGAGAGAAATTAGAACCATGACCAAGTTGACGAAGAGGAATTTAGATTTTAGAGTTAAATTTAAGAAGAGCAAGTTTTCAACAAAAACTCTAAAATCCAACTAAACATGTCAAATGTGATTATGGGATTATGATCCAACAGAAGTAGTAGCATAGTTTTACAAAGATCATAATAACCAAATAAGTATTCACATTTTTATCTTTTTAGTGATTCCTTTTCTACGTTTTCTCCCCCTTTTGGCAATATAGGCATCAATTTTTTTTATGTATGCATGAAATGCAATCAAAAGAGCTTTGAAGATTATCCAATTGATCAAAATGGAAGAATATTACACCAAGCTTGTCAATTTCAGAAGATGACTAAACTAAGACATGTCCAAGTGCAAATACGAGCTTAGTTTTGAATATATCATTTTTAGCAAGATTTGACAAGTACAACACTTAGCTTTAGTTTCAAATATAGAAGAATAGCCACTCTAAGGATCAAAAGGAAAACCTAGAGTTCAACCTACTCAACACTTTGGGGAATCTAGAAGAGCATACAAGGTCCTTCGGGCTCATTTATCACTTAATGCAAGTTTTGATTTATCATCATACAAGACATAGCAGGTGCAAATGTTTGACATTATTTGCATTCTTTACCCACATATGTCTTTGTTTTTAATTTATTTGCATTTTCTTTTGACAACCAATTGACTCAAGCCGTATGCAACCATCTCAAGATGAACTCTTGAGAGGATGGTCTAGGTCAAACACGATGTATTCCAAGTTCATCCCAAGTGCAATGGGAAGCGGTCTTGTGAATGCAAAGTGTTGAGTCGTATGTGCACAAGAAGAGTCAATTTGTTTAATTTTCATTTTTAGTTTCACCCAAGTTGCTATAGGGACTCTAGAGAACTCCAAAATTTCTCAAATTATGGCACACACCTCTAGAGAAGAAACCTAGCAAGTAAAAGCAACAAGTTTCATCAAGTTTTTCATTTAAGACTTATTTTATTTTTAAGCTTAGCAAGTTAAATGAACTTGGACATACCTAAGCTAGTGATTTTCTTCAAATGATGTAGCATGGTGTATAGCATGAAGAAGAAATCAATTGCATAATAGACAAAGCTCATAAAACAGAAAATACAGTCTAAATGCAATGCATGAACAGATTCCCAAACTCCCCCTCAACAAATGAATCAATCTTAAGCTCAAATCTGGTTAAAGTTGAGTTATTATCAAGATTAGGCATAAAGAAAACCTGAATGAACTCAATAACAACCAGAAAAACAGAATAAGGAGAAGTCGAGAAACTGCAAAACTGGATGGCTATTGAGCATAGATAAGATAGAAGAGACTCACTATGGCTCAGACTCGCTCTTATCTTCCCTAGTGACTGACATAGGGAAGCTGACTCAAGATCCCAACTAAGGAGTGCACACAGACCCTGTCTACCCAGGAGGCCCAATACCTGCTAGACTTATAAGACTGAGGGAACTCAACCTAGAGAGAAGAGAGAATAGCTAATCACGCATGATAGCAACCTAAAGCACAAGATAAGAGGTCCATAGAAGGCATGCCAGAAGTCTAAGTAAGTGAACTCAACTCAAGAAAACAAGCCCAAAGTCACCCAAAAGAAACACAAAGAAAAGAAATGCTGGAAAAAAACATATAATACATAATATACAAACCAGCTCCCCCTCACGAAAGGCCGTAAGGGCTCATGACTCCAAGCTCACTCTCAAGGCAACAAATCTGGAGCTATCCAAAGGCTTGGTGAAGATATCGGCTAACTGAAGGTCACTCTCTACGAACTGAAGCGCGAAATCTCCCTTCTTCACATGGTCTCTAAGGAAGTGATATCTAATATCAATATGCTTGGTCCGGGAATGTTGCACTGGGTTTTTAGCAATGCAAATAATCAAGTGTTGTCACGTAAAAGTGGCACACTCTCTATCTCTAACCCATAGTCCCGTAAGGTCGATCTCATGCAGAGCACTGCTACAAAGAATCGGCTGCAAAGACAACATACTCGGCCTCGGTGGATTGTGCAACTCCGATCGCTTCCTAGATGACCAAGAAACAAGAGAAGTGCCAATGAATTGGCAAGTGCTGAAGTGCTCTTCCTATCTATCCTACCCAAGAAAGTCGGATCGGAAAAGGCTCTAAAAGATAGACAAGAAGAAGAAGAGTACCAAATACCATAATCGGTGGTAGCACGAAGGTACACAAGATGCGCTTGACGCTCGGGCGGTGAGAGGCGCGAGGAGAAGCTTGAAATCGAGCGCACGCACACACAAAGAAATGTATGTCCGGCCTCGAAGCGGTGAGGTACAAGAGGAGCCGATCATGCTCAAACTCCTTTTGATCGCGAGGCTCACCATCCTCATCGGGCTCGAGGACGAAGTGCCGCCATAGGAGTCATCGCGGTTTCCCATCGGACATGTCAAGCGCCTCAGAGGTCACGGTATATTTGCCTTGATGCAAGAAAGTTCCTCCCGAGTCCGCTTGATTTGGAAGCCAAGAAAGTAGCTCAACTCGCCCATCATACTCATCTCAAACTCTGAGCTCATCACCTCAGAAAACTGAGATACAAGCGAATGAGACGAGCCACCAAAAATGATATCGTCCACATAAATCTGGACAAGAAGAAAATGAGACTCATGGTGTCTGATGAACAAAGTTTTGTCTACTATGCCCATTTTGAAGTCATGGCTAAGAAGATAAGACTTGAGCCTCTCATACCATGCTCTGGGGGCCTGCTTGAGTCCATACAAAGCTTTGGAGAGCTTGTATACATGACTCGGAAACTTGGGGTTCTCGAATCCTGAAGGTTGTTTGACATAAACCTCTTTCTCAATATAGCCATTGAGGAATGCACTCTTGACATCCATTTGATAGAGCTTGAAGCCCTGGAATGCAGAGAATGCAAGCAGGATCCTAATAGCCTCTAGTCTAGCTACAGGGGCAAAGGTCTCCTCAAAGTCTAGACCCTCAACCTGAGAAAAGCCCTGTGCAACTAGCCTAGCTTTGTTGCGAATGACAACCCCATCCTCACTCTGCTTGTTTTTGAACACCCACCTGGTCCCAATGACATTATGACCAGATGGAGGCTCGACAAGCTGCCATACCTTGTTCCTTTCAAAGTTCTCAAGTTCCTCATGCATAGCATTAATCCACGATTCATCGGATAATGCATGAGAAACATCCTTCAGCTCAAAGGAGGCAACGAAAGCAGAGTGGAGGCAGAAACTGGACAAACCTGATTTTGAGCGAGTGACCCGCTCAAACAGATCACCAATGATCTGATCAGGTGGATGACCTTTCTGGATATGTCGGGGAGGACCAAAAGCAAAAGTGGCCTCTATCTCATGCACAGAAGAGGTAGGAGCAGAGCCACTCGCTGAAGGAGAGTCGGTAGGCAAGGGCTGGTCTCCCTAAGGTGCAGAAATGGAAACAGGAGGCACCTCAGGTGTAGAGGAGACTAGATCCGGTGGAACACCATCATCTCCATCATCCTCATCTTCTACAAAGATGGTCTCGGAGGGATAAGAAGAGCCTGAAATGTCAGGTCTAGCTCCTGGGCTAGCCTCATCAAAGGTCACATCACAGGTCTCTATGATCCTATGTGCATTAACACTCCAGACCCTATAGCTACGAGAAGAAGTCGAGTAACCTAAAAAGATACCATCAGAAGAGCGAGACTCAAACTTATCTAGGTTACCAGGCTTCAAGATAAAACACTTGCAACCGAAAACGCGAAAATGAGACACACTGGGCTTTCGCCCATACTTCAACTCATAAGAAGTGCGATGCAAATGTGCTCTCAAAAACACGCGATTAGAAACATGGCAAGTAGTAGTTATAGCCTCAGCCCAAAACTTCCTATGAGTCTTGACTGCGTCTAGCATCGTCCGACCATCTCTACCGTGGTCCTGTTCTTCCTTTCCACTACGCCATTCTCACTGAGTGGCGTAGGGAGAAGAGAACGATGCTCTAAACCGGACTCCACACAAAAACTCTCAAAGTAGGAATTCTTGAACTCCGTGCCATTATCACTGCAGATAGCTCGTAATGCACCGGGAGCTCAATAGACAACCCATCTTGATCAAACCCTGAAGTGAGAAAAGTCTCATCCTTCGAGGCCATGAAGAATACCCAAGAGTATCTAGAAAATCATCAACGATGACAAGAACGTACCACTTCCTCCCGCCGATCGCAATTTATTTGGACCAACAAATGTCCATATGTAAAAGCTGTCTCGGTGCATCATCATCACTACGGTGGTCGGAGGATGAGAAGCAAGAACCATCTTGCCATGTCGGCAAGGAGAGCAAACTAAGTCTTTGACCATCTTGAGTTTGGGCAAACCCGAATGAGATCGTGGTCGCTAACTCGGGTCAAATGATCAAAACCAATGTGACCAAGTCTCCTATGCCGAAGGAGAGATCACGGACTCGAAGCAATCAAACATCGAAGAGAGTCTCCGGAAGAAGCGAAAAATCAGCACGAAAAACTCTCCCAAATCTAGAAATCCCAAAACTAACCTCCCGATGAATCAAGGATTCTACAAAGCGTTACTCTTGAAGCTTACCTCGAAAGAGTCATCGATAAGTCGAGAAACAGATAGCAGATTGTATTGCGACTTACTTACTAAGGCAACATCTTTAAGAATGAAATTTTGGTTAATGCAGATGGTACCTTTAGCAATGACTCTACTCAAGATGCATCCCCAAAAGTGATTAACTCATCACCGGGGCTCGGACTAGGAAGAGAACCAACGAGAATCTCCGGTCATATGACGAGAACAACCGAGTCAACAATCCAAACATCGCCCTTCCCATCCGACAAAACTGATCAAGACACAAGAGAGAAAGATGACTCAAGATCTTGGGATAGAGTGAAGACTTAGGAACCCAATATGAACCATACGACACCTCAGTACCGACCACGAAGAAGATCGGACTCGAGTGTCTCTCCGACGCTCAACTCTTACACGATCGGGAGCAACTCGTAGATAATCTAGAGTCAAAATTGGGTTGGCACGCCGTGGTGCAAAAGCCGACCATCCCAAGAAGGTCGCTGGATCTCCTACTAGGAAAACACCTCACGCCACGATATCTACCTCGATGGGAAAAACGAGGAATATCAAGAGGACGGCGGAAAGACTGACTACGAACAGCTCCAGAACTAAAACTCAAAGAACTAGCATGAAAACCGAGTCCTAGACGCTGCCTAAAAACAGGCGACTCTCTAACCTGTCTAGAAGCAGTGTGTGTCTTAGGAGCACTCAAAGTCTGGGGATGACCCTGAATACCCCTAAGAGCAGCAACACGCTCACGCCGAGTGATCTTGGGGCGCCTGAAGCAGAAATCTACTAGGTGACCATCCTTCTTACAGAAGGTGCATGTGTACTTCGCCTTGCTAGAGGCAAAAGCAATAAGAGTAACACCCTTCTGGTCAGAAGTCTTATGGACAGCCCCAGCAGACCTAAACACGGTGGTACTCACTCTGGGAGCTACCACAATCTCACCACTCTTGGAGCCGCGCACAATGGTGGGAGGATGTGCCCGAGCGTGCTCTAAGGGATCAAATCCTAGACCTTGATTGAATCTACTAATCTTGGATTGGTCTAGAATAAGATTGAGCTTCTTGCCTCCAACAAACTTCTCGAGAGTGCTCATAAGATACTGGCAATCTCGGAAGAAAGAAGCACAAGAAGAACAGGGGGAAGGAGAGGAAGAAGAAGAACCAGAAAGAGAAGATCTCTCAGCACGTGCTTTTTGTTCCCTTAGCACGGCTGCCTAAATCTTGAGGGCCTCACAAGAAACGCAAGGAGCATCTCTAATCCTAAGGGTTTGGTCTTTTAACTTCTTCTTAAGCTCGACATGGATTTGATCCACATCATCCTTAACCCCAACACACAGCAAGCAACCAGTTTGTGACTTAACTAGTAAATCCTTAGCAAGTTGATCACACTTGACATTCAAAGCATCATTATCAAGTTTTAGTTGCTTACAACCCTCACATGAGCTGACTGGGTCCTTAGAAGCATGCAATTCAAGTTCATCATTTTTAGCAGAAAGCTTTCTAAGGTGTTCGCTCATGGCATCAATTTCAGCAAGCAATTTAGGGCAATTAGCACATGATGGAGTGGAGTGAGCATGAAGAAAACTAACCTCAACATGAATAGCATCAATAGAACTAGTGCTAGCATTCTTCAACCTAAGACCATCAAGTTCAGCAAGCACACTATCATGTATGGTCCTTAGGTTCTCCAACTCCACAAGAATAGCATCACACAAAAAGCAATCATCAGTGACTCGAGAGGGAGAAGATCTAAGTGAAGCTAACTCCCGAGTCAAGGTACCTACTTCCTTCTCAAGCTCCGTACACCTAGCTCTAGCTCTAGCATTAAATTTTCCTAATTTGCGTAAAGCTTCGTTGAGTGGTCATAGGAGGGTACCTCCTCCAGTCATTGTAGAGCTCTGAGTCGCTGATGTCGTTGGTGTCGGCCATGAAGCACATGCCGGAGAAGTCGTCGCCGCCCTTCTTCTCTTACGGATCATCCTCGCCCTCGTCGCTCCATGTCTCCGTGTTGGAGAGGTTGATGTCATCAAGCGCGGCGAGGACGCGGTGGAAGAGCTTGTTTTTGGAGAAGTTGCGGTACTTCTTCTCATGCGCCGGTTCACGAACTGGAGGCTTCTTGTTGCGGTTCTTGTCGGTGTAGTCGTTCTTGCCCGAACCGCCAACGTCGTTCTTGCCCTTCTCTAGCTTGGGACAGTTCGCCCGAATGTGGTTGGGGCCACCACACTCAAAGCATGTGATCATGCCACCTCTCTTCCTCTCTCTCACCCTCTTGTATGCATGAGAAAACTTGAGAGCGAGAAGAGCAAGCTCATTTTCTGGAAATTTTTCCAGTTGGTCATCGCTTAGCTCGCAAAGGGCGGAAAGAGAGAAACCAATAGAAGAATCAGAAGAAGAAGATCCAATGGGATCGGTGACCAAAGCCATCGACTGAGATTTCGTCTTCCGAGAGACGACATCGATCTCATGAGTCTTGAGGCGGGAATAAGGCCCGTCAAGAGTCAGAGTCGATAAGTCGCTGGTGTCCTTGATGGTGGTCACCTTCATCTCCCAAACCCGAAGGTCGAGTGCGGTCAAGAAATGCCGAGCATTGTCCGAGTCAGGGTATATGCAACCAACTGCTCGGAGGTCGCTCAAAATCTTTGTAAACCGACCAAAACACTCGTCGAGACTCTCACCAGCGCGTTGATCAAACTTGTTGTATTCGCGCTTGAACTGGTCCTGCCTCACAGTCTTGATTTGAGTAGAGCCCTCATGGTAAGCATCGAGGGTTACCCAAATCTTGTGAGCGGAGTGAAGGTGAGAAATCCTATCATACTCATCATGGCTAAGACCCAGATGAGAATGTTCCTTGCCTTAGCATTCGCCTCAACGTCAACCATATTGATGGCCGTGACATTTTCATCGCCAGAACCTCATACGGAGTTTCACCTTCGCCATATCGTAGCCCCGGCGTGATGTATGACTCCATCCGGACTTCCAAAAAGGAAAATCAACTCCATTAAAGATGGGAGGCTTGGTGGAATATTTGTCCGTCGTCATGGCTCTTGAGACCGGTCAAGATCTATGGAAGAGCAAAATCGGCTCTGATACCAATTGAAGGACCGAGATGGCGAACAGAGGGGAGTGAATGGTCGCAAATAAATTTTCCCCCAAAATACTCCAACAAAAACCTCTACAAGATCGCTCAAAGGAAATTGTGAAAAATCCGAAAAACTAGACAACTATGTGTACCCCAAGCTTGCATGGATAAGTACCATAAAATATGTGGGGATTTTTGAGTCACAATCCTGGTTGTCTAGTGTCCAAGATAAATAGGAATCAATTCAAACTCTTGCTTTTAAAAAGGACATCAATTCAAATCACAAAAGTCACTTTCAGAAAAGCAAAAGCAGAATTTCCAGAACTTGTCCTCAATTTTCACAGGAGGTTGGTGGGTTTCTGCAGCTCACAAAATTTTGAGACTTTTTCTCCATATGAGCATCAGAGTCGTGAAGAACTCCACCAAATTTCTCCTCAAAAAGCCTTACAAAAAAACAGGAAAAATCGAAGAACACAGTCTGGTCAAGAACTTCGAGCAGAAAGTTTGGGGCTCGGTTTTCACCTCATGGCGCCCAAATGGTGAAACAAGTGAACTCCAAAATTTTTATGCAAGTGTATATCAGAGTCCCGCACCTCCTCCAATAAGAATCACTTGAAAACAATTTTTCTAGATTTTTACAGAAATCAAACACTGACTGCTGCGCGAAGAACAAGTTCTGAACAAAGTTGGAACTTGAAAGAAAAGATGTTCTCTACTCAATCCAAGAGTGCAAAAGAGATGTAAAACCATATGAACACACTCAAAACATCCAAGAACAACAGCATTTAGAAGGAGGGGAGGCAAATCCAAATTACATGAAAGTAAATTGCGAGAATGTAATTGCGGGAAAGTAAATGCTGAATTTAAATTGCGTAAAGTAAAGACATAATGTAAATGCGCAAAATAAATTCAGAGGTGGATGGATAAAACTTTCATTTTTGGAAGGAGAGGTTACAAAGCCTCACTTTCATGTGGGCAAAGCTCAAAGGAGCATTCACAAACCTCAAAACCTTCAAGGGAAGGAGGCCACCCCTCCACCCCTATTTATACTACTCTTGGGCCACCTACCACCCTTGGATGAGTCCCTCAACCCTAGAGCACTCATCTAAGGGCTAGGATTAACCCACACACACAGCCATGCAAGGGCTAACCCAAAACCCATACACATACCGGGTTTTCTTGCACTGTTTTCAAAGCATACTACCTAGACCCACTAACCTATCAACTAGACCTCAATCCGACGGCCCTCATTGATCCACGCGGCATCTAGCTAGCATCATCTCCTTTCCTTGTCTTCTTCAGAAGGACTATGAAATACAGAGTTCTGTGAGGAGGAGTACTATGTAGACTATGTAAACTAGGAAGGCATTTCCTTAAATGATTGCCTATGGCATGTCGAACGATCTAAGTTATTTTATATCCGCTGCAATAGTTTATATATTTCTTAAGCCCTTAAGGCATAATTGTGTGAACTTTAACCATAAGGTCCGATGCTTTGTTTAATAATAATTTGCTACTTTCTTAGTTAATTCGTTGTATAAAATGATATTTCATCTATGTTGTCACTGTGTGCGCTATCGTGATCCTAGACTAGTATAGTATACACAGAGAGTTTCAGATTCTTAAATTCGAGCCCTAATAGGTGTCCACACGGCAGGTGTGGGGAAAACACATACAATTACAACAGTGTATGCCTTACTATGGGAGGAAAGGACGTGATGGGGCGTAAACCATCATTAGTAATGAGTGTATGGGTCTGAATTTTCACCTCCATAGCAAGGGTTTGATATCACCAGGCTGGTGCAAAGTTAGATCCAGGTGATGTAATGGTTTTACCATGATCCCTTTGCCGCACACCAAAAGAAGTGCGTTAATAGTTGGGCAACAAGAGTTGGTCATGACTTATGAGTAAGGTTGTACACCTAGATCTTTTCGAAAAGCTGCGCCGACGTCAAGGGCTAATTGGTAAATTCATCACTTAGTTAGATTTTGGATTTTAATAAGAATATTTGGATTGAAAGATGGTACGAAGCTATTGTTTCAGATATTGTGCCGAGATGGTAGGAAATTATTCAAATTGGGAATGGTGAGAACCATTGGTTCAAATATTGGGGATAGTTCGATACTCACAATCATGGAGGACTGTGAGTTGTTACATTTATGTTATTCTTACTTGTTATATACATATCTATCAAACATGCTTCTACAAATTCTGTTTACAAATTACTACTTGATATTCATGTTTCAAACTTCGCTTTATGCAATTAATCTTATTAGCATTTCCTTTAACATAGCCTACATTTATTATATCTTTATGATACACTACAAATCTTGCTGAGTACAAAAGTACTTTACTTTACTTAAATTGTTGATTCAATGGATGAAGGGAGCGAAGTCCCAGACGACACATACTTTGACTTAGGTTATGGAGAATATAATGATGAGCTTTTCTAGGGTTTACTCATTGTCAGTTTCCTGTGGTATTTTTGGCAAAGATATACTGCTGGACTTTATATCTTCTACTGCATTTTAATTTGGCCTTTAGACCATGTTGTAACAACTATGTTTCGTTAATGTATGATGAACTTGTGTTTGGATATGATAATAATGTTATAAATATGCTTACTAGCCACTAATTATAGGACTAGTACATTGTGCATATGTGATCTTCTTTGTATTCCAAGCTAAAAAGGAGGGTTTTGACATGCATGTAGATAATAGAGTATTCTGTGCATAACTTGTTGAGTACTTTATGTACTCACCCTTGCAGCAATAAATCATTTAGTTGAAGAGGAATCAACACTGGCTCTAGATGAGGAGTTCCAAGTGAAGCGAGTTACTAGGAGTCGAGACTTGTCGATTGCGTGTGGTAGATCGATAAGTTGTCCACTGAAATTTCTGTTCCACTGAAGTTTCTTAGTAAATAAGCCTCGTGAGGCCTAATAAGTGTAAAGCCGACCATTTAGATCCTCACGCTATCTATTTTATTGAATAAATCTAGTCATTTATTATGTTTTCATTGTTTATGATTTTGATATTACATCTATATTACCACTGTGTGCACTTGCGTGATACTGGACTAGTGCAGTATACACAGATAGTCTGAATTGGTATATTTGGGTGCCGACAGCTACCCTCACCATGCTCGTTGTAGCCGCCATCACCGATCGAGTCTGGGTATGAAGATGATGAGTTCTATGGTGGTGCTCGATGGTGATTCATCGCCAGTGGCAGCGAATCGACTAGGGTTGATTGTTGTGGATAAAGAAGGAAATGTGGAAAGTTATATTTGAAGATGGAGTTGGGCCCCGTCATGGTGAGGTGTGGAGGGAGAAAGAGAGCACGTAGCCCTTTCAGGTAAGGCTAGATCGGATGGTTTGCAAATGATGCATGCAGTTGATCCGAAAGTGACAAGCTATCCCATTGAAACAGCAATCGACACTGTACCGTTTCATAATTTTTCTGTTTTTATTGAGCTATAGTACCGACGTCATTTTACAGCTTAATTTGGTTCAACGCAACAGTGTATATCAAGTTCCTTACGTATACGGGGATCGACATAGTTGATCCTTGTGAAGGAAATGACTAGCTGTTTGAGTCTCACAAGGCACATCTCCTTTTGCTTCTCTAAAGAAGGCGAGTCTATTTCCGAATTCCCATTACGACATGGCGCCATTTGGTTGAGTTGGCATGGGAATTCTCCACATGCTTTGCACAAGCCATGTGGAGTCTATTTCCCAATTCCCAGTGAGTTTATTATGACGTGTTATGTCACAACACCGTTTTCATTTGGTACCGATAAGTCGTACCTTATGCTGTCTCTATACAGATCTTGTTGACCGAGTATGCAAAGATCTTTCCTAATCGTCTCACCGGATGCACATTTCCACCGCTCCCCTTGCCAAACCTCGTCGCATTAGTCCGCCCTCCTGCTATTCCATCGGAAAGACGGAAAACCGTAATACCGTTCTGTAGTCTTTCCGTTAACAAAAATATATATATCCTATAAATTTGAACGAAGAGGGTAACAAGCAACAACCCACTCGATCAAACACAGCAAAGGCGATTATTGTACCGGTGTTTAAGTAAATTTGAGACCATACTTTGGAAGACACTGAAGCATGGAATAATTTTCCTATGCTCTCGCTGTCCCATGAGTCAAAAGTCGTTGCATTGAGCTCATTAGACATGAAAAATTGACATCCTTACTTTCTAAGGAATGACTAGCTAGAAGTCTTCAGAATATGGGAAAAATTGGATTAAACTGTGCCGTGTTAAAAATAGTCTGGAGATTTTAGCGGAAGTTAGTACTTGGACCACGTAAGGCACACACAGATAGGCCAAGATTGGTTTCCCCTGTTCCTATCTATCTATCTATAATATGTATTAATTAATTCTCTAATTTAAGGTCGTCCGCACGAAGCCAATCTCACGGAATCGCCCCCGCTGCGCGCCATGTGGAATCGGATGCATCGAGGAGGCGACACATGGTCTCTTCTCGACGCAAGGAGAAGTTCAGGGAGCCTTGTCTCCGTGCCGTTGCCTCCCACTCCTCACACACTCGTTCTTTCTCCCGTGCTCCTCGCTGTCACAGCTGTGCCTCCTGAGTAGGATGAACTCGGGCCAAATATTTTTCATCTGAGAGCCAGAGCAGGTTCGATCGGGATTGGATTCAAAAGAGATTTAATTATTCGGCTGGATCTAGGGCGGAATCCGGATTCTTGAATCTAGATTCAGGATCAACTTCAGAGTGGTCAATATTCGGCAAATACGGGGCGAGATGTGGATATTGAGTTTTTTTATATTCAGTTAACCGGCAAGACCTAGTTCATTCATTACGTATTTTCCGCAGTACCCATTTGTCATGACAATTAGTTGGTTCTATTGATCTTCAACTAGCATATTTTTTTCTACGATGTCTAAGATTTGGTTGATAAATAAATTGCTATTATGGTCATGTACTTATATGATTTGATTCAACATATATTACTCTGTATATGTGTGCATTATCCGTATATCTTGAATACGTCATGTATATGTTCCGTGTTTGTGTCCTGAATAACCCGAATTCATATGTCGTATCTAGTTAAAATATGAGTTCGATATAAAAAGAACAATATCTATCCATATCCGACCTGTTTTGAGCTCTGCTACTTATCACGTCCGCCCCTATGATTGCTGCAGCCGCCGGGAGGATGAGCTCTCGCTGATGCTGCCAGAAGAGGAAATAAAGCTGCCGTTGCCCAGGAGCTCTGTGCCACGCACCACTGATTTGAAAATCTCCCTATGATTTTTTTTGTTATGAATCCAAGTTTCCGATTTGAAAGTTCTCAATTGAAAAGTTTAGGTGTGAATTGAAAGTTTTGAATGATTTAAAAAGTTTTCCAACAGTAAATTTTTCTGTAATCAATTGAAACTTTTAGAATCGAATTTCTTGATTCATTTGAAAGTTCCAAATCGAAAGTTTTTCTGAGCTGAAACGAATGAGAGGGATGGGGAAGGGGGAAGAAATGGGACTGGAGTAATTCTTTCCCCTCGTTGGGAAGATTGCGTCCATGATCACAAGCTCATGAAAGACCGCAAATTAGAGGTCCTTTTTATCTATTATATTATTAAAACAGTAAAAAATGAAGGCATCATGTTGTTCTAAAGATTAGAAGTTCTGATATTAATTGGAGGAATAAGAGAAATATCTACTCTATCAATTTTGATAGGTCTATATTATAACAGTATAGATTCAATATATATGTACCAGAGTTACTATAGTTGTATAAAGAATGCAACTATATTTCTATCATAAGCATTAGAATTGTATGAAAAGTGTAACTTTATATTCCGATATAAAAGCATGTAATGTACTACAGTGCTAACCACGTAGTTACGCGGAAAAAAATTCGGTTAGTTTCCTCAAAATACACAATCTATTCTGCCAATTAATGCATCTAGAATAAAAGATATATAGAACAAAAACTATATTCCTGTCCGTCTAGAAGGGAAGATATACAGCGCGTGCGTTGATGCTTAATCTGAACGCTCAGGCGTAGCGTAGATGCTTAATTTGAACCAATACGAATAGAAAATTCCTTGATACTAGTTTATGCCAACATGAAGACTTAGAACAAGTCCATGTCAAGTAGTAAAGTACGATTTGTAAACTAAAATCACTGGCTGGAGTGCATCGTCTTCTTGACTTACATTTCTGTAAATAAGCATTGACACCACTATATACATGCCTTACACTGATTCCTTGGACTCAGATTAATAAGATACGTGCAGCAACTGGCCAAGAACAATAAATAGTCCAGATTGTTCACACATCGTCCATGCCTTTCCACTACAGATTAACTGGTTTACTATGCCTCAGCATGGTGATTGCCGCTCGTCTCCCCGCCGTTGCAGCGGAATGCCAGAGAACATGCGGTGGCTTAGAGATCCCTTACCCGTTCGGCCTCGAGCATGCCTGCGCACTGCCCGGCTTCGAGCTCAGCTGCAACGACACCGGGAACGGAGAGCATAAGCCATTTTTCTACGACATGGAGCTTGTCAGCATCTCGGTGCTGGAAGGTCAGGTCCGAATGGCGATGTCCATCTCATCGTATTGCTACAACACCACCTCTCACGACATGGACCCCTACGTGTGGTCCCTGGACCTAACGGGCACGCCATACAGATTCTCCAACATTGGGAACAAGTTCACAGTCATTGGGTGCCAAACGCTCGCTTACATCGGCAAAACATCCGACCTGGGCAGCTTGACGACCGGGTGCCTGGCAACGTGCCGCCAAGGAGACCTTGTGAGCGTCACCGACGGCACCTGCTCCGGGATAGGCTGCTGCCAGATGCCCATCCCCAAGGGGCTCCAGTACTACCAGATCTGGTTCGATAGTGGATTCAACACGACGGACATCTACAACATGAGCCGCTGCAGCTACGCCGCAATCGTGGAGTCGTCCAACTTCACATTCTCCTGGAGCTACGCGACTTCGTCGGCCTTCAATGACACTTCCGGCGGGGTGGTACCGTTGCTGGTGGATTGGGCCATCGGAAACGAGAGCTGCGAGGTAGCGCGACGGAAGCCCGATTACGCGTGCGTCAGTAGCAACAGCGAGTGCTCAAATTCAACCAACGGACCAGGCTACAACTGCAAGTGCAACAAAGGATTCCAGGGCAACCCGTACCTTAGAGATTCCCAAAGCTGCCAAGGTGAATTTGCCTCTAATCTCTTCAGAGCAAGCATTGATATAAAACTTTTAGAGAAAATTAAGAGTTTGATTTGCAACCATCTTGTGTCTAATTATTTCTTAGCAACTATAACTACTAGTTGGCGATGGGTTAGCTTCTTAGATAAAGTACTTACTCTCCATCTCAAAAGATAAAAAAATTGAATTTTTAGATTATGAAAATACTTAATGTAAAATTTATTGAGGAGAAAGTGAAATCTTGTTTCGATTTTAACTTTAACCTCCAATTATTAATAATGTCCACCAAATTCTACAAAGGACAGAAAGTGCTCCCTAATTGACCAATGGATATACACCACGCCAGTAATGCTTGTATTCATGCAATCGGGACGAAACCAAACCATCCTTAGGAGATATGGTAGAAGGTACATTCCTTGCATGATTGCTAATTTTCATTTATTTCGAATTTTAGTTATTTAGGTTTTGCTTTGGAGTTCCTATCGGAATCAAAGTGCTAATTTTCTTTTATTTTTTATTGTAATTTTCATATAGTTTCTTTTCAGTTTTAGGTTGGAAATAGTAAACAAATCCAATTGCTAATTTAATTTAGTATTCATTCTAAATTTTAGCTATTTAGGGGTCTTACTTTGGATTTCGTACATAGAACAAACTACTAATTTCATTTGTTTAGTTTTTATTCTTAATTTTAGTTGTTTAGAGTTGCTACACTTTCTTTTAGTGCATACAAATCAAATTCCGAATCATATTATCATTCCATATTTGCATATTTTGGAATTTTAGTTCTCAATAAAAAAATAATTTTAACTTAGTAATTACTATGGATTTTAATAATTCAGAATTTTAGCTTTGAATTCATGTAAAAATTAAATTACTAATTTTCCTTTGATTGTTATTATGCTTTTTCATAATTTTGGATTTTACATGACATTGAGTCTTACCTCTTACTATGTATTTTAATATTACGCAATTCATATAAATATCAAATTGCTAATTTTATTTTGATTTATATTCTAAATTTGCATATTATTTTATTGTACATCATTTGAAGTTTTTCTTTTCAGTTGTTAGGTTCACATTTATATACAAATTGATAATTTTCTTTTATTTTTACCAAAATTTAGCTATTTAGGGATATTATTTGGAAATTGGTATGAAAATCAAATTGCTAATTTTCTTTTATTTTTTTATTCCAAATTTTAATTTTTGGTCGGAATTCGTATAAAAATTGAACAACTAATTTTTCATTTGATTTTAGTTCTGAATTGCAATTATTTTGATATTTTACTTTTATGCAAGGATTTTTCTTTTCCTTTTCTTTCTTTGTTTTATTTATTTTATTTTCTTTGTTTAGGAGCCTTGTAAGAAGTGCTTCCACCAATTGTGTTAGCTTTACTTGTAAATCTCGTCATTACACGTGCGCGCGCGCACACATATACATATACATATGTATGTATATATATGTATGTTTGTATATGCATATACATATGTATGTATGTATGTATGTATGTATGTATATTCTGTATTATACTTTTACATAAATTCAATTTATTTGGTTGTAGATATTGATGAGTGCAAGTATCCACAAGTGTACCCCTGCTACGGAACTTGTGAGAACAAGCCTGGCGGGTTTGACTGTTTTTGCCCTTCGGGTACCCGAGGCAATGCCTCTATCGCCCCGTGTGAGAAAGAGCTCACCCAAGGAGAACGGCTGACAATTGGTACACACATGTTGCAACTCTCTATATACGTTTCACCGTTTTGGCACTATTCATGGTTTTGCACTTAGATATATGTCCTTGCATTCCTAACGAAATGAGTACATCACATGTCTTTGAATCTTTTTTGGAATAAGGCAAAAGTAAAAAAGAAAGTACCTAAAATCTGTGAAACTCACATGAGAAATCATCTATGAGTTGCTCGGACCACTTAGGCACATCCGGACGTAGCAAATTCAATTATCAGCTGACTTGGCGTGTGATATCAATCATGATCAATTTTTTCTAAACTTGTTATGTTGAATGCTTGTATGAATTAATACGCGGATTAATAATAATATAAATCTACTTAACGCCATTCATTATTCCTAATTTGTTTTTTTGTGGCTTTGAGCACTCAAATTTTGGACCGTCCGATTAATCATCCGTCTCCGTTCAAAAACACGCACATTGTTTTGTCGCTCCATTCCCGTGAACAAAAACAAATTGCGTTGACGGGCAGGTAGAGTTTTGTAGGCCGCTATGTTGTGAGCCAACTTGTGGGCCGACTGAGCCGAAATAATTGCCTAAGCATCTTAAAAAAGAAGAAGAAAGGCCACGCAGAGAAAATGAGGGCAGATCAAAATTTCATCTGAAAGAATTATGGGGACATAATTCATCCACAAACCTATTACAACCAAGCATTCCATCCAGCTTGCAGATAAACAAATGCTTTACACAAAAAATTTACATAAGTTCAATTAAATATTTACAAAATCTTAAGTAAATATAGTATATAAATCATGTAAAATAAATTTATTACACCGATTTACTTCAATTCTACAGAGGTAACAGAAAAAAAAAATGCATCCTCCTGCCAGAGTGTTAGCATGGTATTGTTTTTTGTCATACATATGTCCGCACGCTCAGTAATGTATTGATAGGAAAGGGAAAAAAAACAAAAAGAGATAGTAGTTATCCTGTTGCAACAAAAATACAGAAGTGTGGGGATAGTAGTCCTGCATTTCTATCAATAACAAATAACATGAGACGCTTTTAGCATGTAGACATCTTTGTGTTTCTTTGACCTGCAAAAATGGGGAAATCTAAAAAATATACGACAAAAAAGTTACAGCTAGCATGTGGAAAAAAGGTCCATATGAAAAACCAACTCCTCCTCATCAAGGTTACCTTGGAAAAAATATAAGAATTCACCAAATCTAGAGGGATCTCATTTGACTAGAGGCAGAGCATTGTGTTCGATATTTGCATCCTCTGTTTGGGATGTCCTGTTGAGTGAAGTGTGCAGCCAGTGGCCCAGTGCCACGTCCCTGTGAATTTCATCGCAGATATGCCATAATCACAATTGTTTGAACCAAAAAAAAAGAATAAAGATACATGAAAGAAGCAATGTACACAAACAAATAAAAAAGAGCTAAAATGTATACCTACTATAGATTAGCCTTTTTTAATAAGATGATATTTTTTACATAAAATTAAAACACAATTTACATATAATTAAATTTGTAAAACTAGTATGCACTTCATATAAAAAAGGTAATCTTGGATCCTTATATTGACTACTTTGAAAATAGACTTGTCCCTTGCTAATATCAAAACAAATTTCGTGGTACAAAAAATGCGCAAAATGAAAGGACAAAAAAGAATAACCTGGTGGCCAAATGTGGTACTAGAGGATATTCAATTGTGAAAATATCAACGAAGTTCCCTGGTGATATATACACATAAAAAATGGTTAAAACTAAAAAAACAAATAGGAAAAAAAATATACTATGATAGATAACTAGTATAAGCCAAGCAATATGGTGTACAAAACAAGAAATAAGAGCCAAAAGCCCATATTAAATGCGTAGTTTGTTGGCATCATCGGTAGAACCGACACAATTGGGGTGCACACATGAGCTATGAAAAACATATACCATGCAGGAGCCATTGCAAACTGTAGTTCATGACAGGGAGAAGGTTGGATGACAGTGATGATCGGAACAATCAATTTTGCTTAAATACCCACATAGCTATCTGCATACATTTGTTTCAATTACAACACAAAACTTGCTCTATCAATGCAAAAGGAATAGTTTTGTGCTAAACAAAGTGTCTGGCTGTGACAAAAAAAGCCTTAAACTGTGAACTATATATGAAATTCTTGCTGATATGTAATCAGCTGTGGCCTTGATTAAGGTGGATGTAATTCCAAAAAAATAACCGATTTGCGCACAATTTCTTTCTGCTCGTCGCAAATCTAGGCTACAGGGATATTGCAACCATCTGATATTATGGTGAGAGAGGAAACATACCAAAACCACATAAAGCCAGCAGTTCTCTAGAATAGCTCGTCATAATTAGCCTGCTCCGTTCTATATAAAACATGAACAAACCACTTAATTCCAAAATCCCATGAACAATAACTTACACCTAGTACGACAATTGATGATTAGACATCCTATTACTCCGTAGTGTAATTCACATAATGGTTTGCTAGTCTTAAGTGGAAGTAAACAATGTGGTAAGAAAAAAAAGGTTACAGTTGGGTTGAGGCACACACATAGGGTACCTTGGACGTTGACAGCGGCAACGAGGCCAAACGCCGCAAAGAAGCCAAGACCTCCGCAGACCCATGCCTACTAAGAAATCGAAAAGCAAATATGAAAAAAATCGCACAGGTCAAAAAAATCCCTCTCCCCTCCGAATCAGACAGTTCTGCTCCCCAAACACAGAGACCATGATGTTAAATCAAACTTAAAAATAGCCATGTTCGCTCTCAAATGCATAGAACATGGTATCAAATCGAACTCAAAAACCTAAATCAAACTCAGATGGACAGATTCTGCTTCATTATCGAAGGAAAAGACAAGAGATCAAAACCACACCTTCGCAACTTACAGGCTTACAGCTACGACTAATTCACGGGCAGACCTAGAGATCCATACCTTGATCAATGGAGAGGAAGAATCGTTGGGCCTCCTCTCCCCTTGCTCTCCCCTTTGTTTGCTCTGAGCAAAAAATAAGAGAGCTACGAATCCACACGTGAACTGGTTCTCCCATTTTACCAGGTTCGCCCCGCTTGCCCCAGCCTGACCATCCGTTTCTGCCTGTATGATACATCCAAATCACGAATCATAGAGCAGCATCCGACGGACAGAAAAACAAGTGCACTGGACAGAAAAAAGAAACACCCGAGTGCTGGTTAGCAATTTCCAAGAATTTTATACTACAAATTATACAAAAAAACAGATGACGTAATAGACAGAATAAGCAAGTTTTACGTATGTAGATGTATTGTACACACAGATGCGTATACATCGGGGGTATAGTGGGGATTAGGGATGTGGGTAGGCATCCCATCCCCATCCCCATACAAAGTGTTGGGGGGAACTCTTTTCAGACCCATCCTCTTAACGGAGGAATTTTTTATGGATTAAACTAGTTTTTTAGTGGCCTTCTGCAAATTTCATGATTTGGAGTGGCATCTCCAAATTGTAAGGTTTCGTGGTGGCGTATATCAAATTTTGTAAATTAGTAAGTATTTTGCTTGCACTATGTGTGTCCTTTAGTTCGATTCAATTGAACGAGTAATGAACTACTCTCTGAAACATTTTCATAAACTTCTTGTTGACTTAAGAGCTATATATCCTCATTACTCCAGGAATTTGTGCCACTGTTTTGGTTGGCCTTCTTCTTTTTCTTGCGATAGAATGGATCAAGTACAAGCGCCGAATCGTAAGACAAGACCTCATGAGAAAGAGGGATGCATATTTTCATCAGCATGGAGGCCAGTTGTTAGTAGATGTGATGCAAATAGAAAGCAGCAGTTCGTTTAAGCTGTACGGCCAAGAGGAAATCGAGTCGGCAACTAACAACTTCGACAAGCTTAGAATCATCGGAGAAGGAGGTCAGGGGACTGTTTATAAAGGGTATGATCATGACCCACACAACAGTCCTGTCGCAATTAAGAGATGCAATGGATTTGATGAGAGTAGGAGGCTGGAATTTGGGCAGGAACTACTCATTCTTTCTCGAGTCAACCATGACAACATTGTCAAGCTTGTTGGTTGCTGTTTGCAGTTCGAAGCCCCCGTTCTAGTGTACGAATTTGTGCCAAATAAAACCCTGCATTACCTGATCCATGTCCAGAACAACGAATCCATCAGATCATTGGAGATCCGTCTGAAAATTGCTGCCGAAGCTGCTGCAGCACTTGCGTACCTACATTCGCTGGACCACCCGATCTTCCATGGGGATGTCAAGTCCGCCAACATACTTCTTGGCGACAATTTTGCCGCAAAGGTTGCTGAAAACGCCAATGTGGTGAAGGGGACAATGGGCTATCTAGACCCAGAGTACCCACTGATGTTCCAGCTTACTGACAAGAGCGACGTTTACAGCTTCGGTGTCGTTCTTTTGGAGCTCTTAACCCGTAGGAAGCCATTATCCAAAGAGAAGGTGAGCCTCGTGTCGGTGTTTCTAGAGGCAGCGAAGGAGGGCAGCCTTGATGAACTCATAGATAGGGAAATTTTGCACGAAGACAGCATGGGACTGTACCGTGAACTCGCAGAGCTAGCTTGTCAGTGCTTAGTTATGACTGGTGAGAGCAGGCCGACGATGAGTCAGGTGGCGAAGGAACTCCGGCGACTGGCGGCGCTAGTGCAACGGCGGCCGGGGTCACTTCAGGTTGTTAGATCATTCACGTTGCTAGGTAGCTCGGCTGCAGACACATCGGAGTACCAATCTGGGGTTGAAACCACCGATTACTACAGCCTTCAAAGGAAGGCCACGATGAGCATAGAATTTGCCAGATGAACTCACAGATGTCGCATAGGTGTTTGTACATGTTAGTGCCAGTTTTCAGATGTGAATTTTATGTACCTTTATGTGTATCTATATAAACTTATGAATCTTTTGTTGGTTCTTTCCTCAGGATGAAACACACACGCACACCAGACAATCCGGCAAAAACTCAAAATACAGGAGACAAAGACACTGAATAATTTTTAGGGTTGTATTTCTCTTGCTTCTTCTTTCTATTTGTAGAGTATGATTACACAAATCATCTAGCTACTAAAGGAAAGCAAAACGGCTAGATAATATGCATGCATGGCGTTCCTCCTATTGAAAGCATAACGACTAGATAAATTTCAGCATGCATGGAAAGCAAGAAAGATGCTTCTGCCGTTGTCCTTGCCAAAACAAGAAATGCCAGGGCCATGCAGGATTAAGTCCAACATACTCCCCCCTAATCCTGATGCAGCCCAAGATCACGAACACCTAACAGGTGCCGCATTGTCGCCAGCTTCGCTACTGGCAGAGCTTTAGTCAGCGCATCAGCTCGCTGCTCTTCCGTGCATACGAACTCCACAACGATCTGTCCTCCATCGACGCATTCGCGTATAAAATGGAATCTCGTATCGATATGCTTGCTACGCCCATGGAAAACAGGATTCTTTATGAAGGCAATGGCGGACTTGTTATCAACGAACAGTTTCACCGCCCTGGGCTCCTTCCTTGTTAGTTCACCCAACAGACTTCTGAGCCATAGTGCTTGGCATGCCGCCGCTGTCGCCGCCATGAACTCGGCCTCGCACGATGACAGAGCCACGGTTTTCTGCTTCTGCGAGTTCCATGAGACTAAACTGTCATTGACATAGAATGCCATACCTCCGGTGCTCTTCCTGTCATCCATGTCACCGGCCAAATCACTATCAGTGTAGCCGGTGATCATCTCTTCTCCACTTCCTCTGGTGTACACGAGTCCACAGTCGATCGTGCCCTTCAAATAACGGAGGATTTGCTTCATCGCCTTGTGGTGCATTACTGTCGGCCTCTCCATGAACCTGCTCGCCACACTGACGGCAAAGGATAGGTCCGGCCTTGTGTGGAGAAGATACCTGAGGCAACCAATGGTCCGGTGATACTCTGTTGCGTCCACCGGTTGTCCCTCCGGGTCTTTGTGCAGCTGCGATCTCTGCTCCATGGGGAATTTGGTGGGATTGCACTCCATCATCCCCAATTGCGACAACACCTTCTTGGCGTAGGAGGCTTGCTTAATCGTGATGCGGCCTTCTTCTTGCGCCACCTCAATTCCGAGGTAGTAGGTGAGCAATCCAAGATCACTCATCTCAAATTCGAACATCATTTGCCGCTTGAATGCCGCGATTGCCTCTGGATCCTCCCCTGTCACAATGAGATCATCAACATATACACCAACAATAATACCATCTCGATCTCTTCCCCTTGTATACATAGCTTGCTCCTGTGCACACTTAGTGAACCCAAGATGCTTTAGGCTCTTGTCAAGCCGCATGTTCCAAGCCCGCGGCGCCTGCCGGAGCCCATAGAGTGCCTTGCTCAACATAAGCACCAAATGCTCCTTGTTCTTCACTGTGAAGCCCTCCGGTTGAGTCACATAGACTTCCTCCTCGAGCTCACCATTCAAGAATGCCGATTTGACATCAAGATGGTGAACTTCCCAACCGCGATTTGCAGCTATGGCAAGTATAACACGCACGGTGTCGAGTCTGGCCACCGGCGCAAACACCTCCTCGAAGTCAATGCCCTGCCGCTGGACATATCCCTTCGTGGCCAACCTTGCCTTGTGCTTGATCATATCACCACTCGAATTCCTCTTCAACTTGTACACCCACTTGAGCCCAATTGGCTTGTGTCCAGTCGGCAGTGTCGTGAGAGTCCAAGTTTTATTCTTCTCAATGGACTCAATTTCCTTGGCCATGGCGTCTTCCCAGGCTTGCTGCCCGGTGGCCTCGCGGTAACAAGACGGCTCCTCCGTCTCCGCAAGCATGGCCTCTTCTTCCATGTCCTCCTCTTCGAGCTCCACCCTTCGAGCATCTCGCATGATGTCGTTGATGTGCCTGTAACGAACAGGCCCATCGTCGATGCTGCCATTGTCGCTTGACAGCGGTGTGGGTAGAACCACGGTAGCCGCGGTAGGATCATCCGTCGGTGCTTCTGAAGCCGACGTCGCCATCGGAGTGGTGGGAGATATCGAGGAGGTTGATGGCGTGTGTGCCGCAGCACATGCCCTGGTTACCGGCCCTGCCGGCGTCGCGTCGCTGGCCAGTGGAGTCGATGCAGGGGCCGGATATGTGTGTGCCGTGGGTGCCAACTCGCCTGTCGGGCCACCTGCGGGCAAAGCGGAGTCACCCATGATCGGCTCGGTGAAGTACTCCTCCTCAACGGCGAAATCAGATAGTTCCGTGCCGCCTGCGCTCGCACTCCAACTCCATTCTTCATTCTCCACGAATTTTACATCTCTACTTACATGAATTTTGCCGCGCCGTGGATCGAACAACCGGTGTGCCTTGCAGCCGTCCTCGATGCCAAGGTACACCATTGGCTGGCTGCGATCATCCAGTTTCTTCAGATGCGGCGTTGTCACCTTCGCGTGTGCTATGCACCCAAACACACGGAGGTGAGCAAGATGTGGCTTCCTCCCGTTCTAGGCTTCGAATGGGGTGCGCTCGCCTAGTGCCTTCATCGGCAGACGGTTCAGCAAGTGCACCGCGTGCCTCACCGCCTCCCCCCAAAACCTACCAGGAACGTGCATGCTCTTGAGGAGTGATCTTGCCATTGCCATCACCGTCTTGTTTCTCCGCTCCACCACGCCGTTTTGCTGTGGCGTGTATGGCGCGGTGAGATGGCGCTCGATCCCCGCCTGCTCGCACATTTTGGTGAACTCGGCAGAGAGGAATTCACCACCACGATCGGTCCTGAGCGTCTTCACGCGTCGCCCGCTCGTGTTCTCTACTTGTGCCTTGAACTTCATGAATGTGGAGCACGCTTGGTCCTTCGTCTTGATCACGTACAGCCACATCCATTGGGTAAAATCATCAACAATCAACATGAAGTAGTTGTTACCGGCGAGGGTCATCGGCGTAATTGGGCCGCACAAATCAGCGTGTAGCAGTTCAAGCGGCTCCTTCGCTCGGTAGTTTGCCGTTGTTGGAAATGGCTGCCTTGCCTACTTAGCCACCAAGCACCCCTGACACAACTGGTTAGGGTGCGTGATTGGCGGCACCCCCACGGCCATCTCCTTGTCGATGAGCATCTTTAGTGCATGAAAATTTACATGGCCGAGCCTAGCATGCCACAGCCATGCCGGGTCCTCAAGGCTCGCTAGGAGGCACACCGCCTCCGCCAGATGCAGCTCAATTCGGTAAAGGCGATTTGCAGTGTGCCTCACCTTCATGAGCAGCCTCGCTTGACTTTTGTCGAGCACCTGCAGGACATCCTCGTCCATGATCACCTTGTGGCCAGTCTCGGTGAGTTGTCCGAGGCTTACGATATTGCTGCAAAGCCTCGGGATGTAATATACCTCCTGGAGCAACCACTAATCCCCGTTCTTACAGGTGAACAGGATTGATCCCCTGCCCATGATCTGCACAGTCGAGCCGTCACCGAATTTTACCTTGCCGGTGACAGCCTTGTCTAACTCGTGGAATTTTTCTTTGTCTCCGGTCATGTGGTTGCTTGCCCCGTTGTCTAGGTACCAGACATGACAGGGGGCAGCCTTCTCCTCTGTGTTGTACAGCTCTGGCACCCTCGTCTTCTCCTCGTTCAGCAGGACGGCATCCTGCCGCTCCCATCGATCTGGTGCTAGCTCCTCTGACACCGTGAGCAGAAGGGCTGGCTCGGTGTCATCCGTGCGCATGAGGTGCGCCTCCTCCTCCTTCTTCGGAGCCCTGCATTCGGATGCATAATGGCCCATCTTGTCGCAGTTGAAGCAGCGGATGTGGCTTTTGTCACGGCCGCCGCCGCCGAAGCCATTTCCGCCGTCCTTGCGTGGTGGCCCACCCCGGCCGCCCCTGCCACGTCCTCTGCCGCGTCCGCGTCCACCCCGGCCGCGGTTGCTGCTATCTGCATAAGCATGAGATTTACCCTTGTTGCTTGATGAGAAGTCGTGGCCATCCGCCTTCTTCTATCGCGCCTCTCACTCGGCCTGAGTGAGCAGAAGCTGGCCATCGCCATTGTCAATGCCGCCTGGCTTTCGTTGACGCGCTCGTTCTTCGTAGGTCTTCAGTCGCCCCACAGCCTCCTCGAACGGCATCGTGTCGAGGTCGTAGAACTGCTCGATCCCAGCGATCACACTAAGGAAACGATCCGGCACGGTGTCGAATAGCTTCTTGACCAGCGCGGTATCATCGAGCGTCGCCCCCAAATTGGCATACCTCACCGACATGCCATTGAGTCTTCCGGCGTACTGGTCCAGGGTCTCCCCCTCCTGCATGCGCATGGCGTCGAAATCGCTTTTCAACGTCTGCAGCCGTGCGTTCTTGACGCGATCCCCGCCAATAAACCTTGTCTTGAGACAGTCCCAGACCTCCCTCGCCGTCTTCTTCCTTGCGACTTGCATCAGGAGGTCCTCCGGGAGTGCTTGAAGGAGATACACTCTCGCCGTCTTGTCCTTCTTCACGTCCACAGTCGCACCGGCTGCCGGTTCGATGGCTTCCCAGACACCCTGGGCATCCATCATGGCTTCCACCCTGATCGACCAACTGGTGTAGTTTGTCGCCGTCAGATGTGGGTAGTGGAACGACACGCCGCCGCTCTCCTTGGGCGCCTCGCTGCGAGTGACGATGGACATTGACTCTCTGCGCTCTGATACCAGATGTTGGTTCTTTCCTCAGGATCAAACACACACGCACACCAGACAATCCGGCAAAAACTCAAAATACAGGAGACAAAGACACTGAATAATTTTTGGGGCTGTACTTCTCTTGCTTCTTCTTTCTATTTGTAGAGTATGATTACACAAATCATCTAGCTACTAAAGGAAAGCAAAACGGCTAGATAATATGCATGCATGGCGTTCCTCCTATTGAAAGCATAACGACTAGATAAATTTCAGCATGCATGGAAAGCAAGAAAGATGCTTCTGCCGTTGTCCTTGTCAAAACAAGAAATGCCAGGGCCATGCAGGATTAAGTCCAACATCTTTATGAAGTACGGGACTCGTCGCGCTTCGCACGCCGAGTGTCCTTTTTCCACTGCAGAAACTACAGGCGCGTTCGATCGGTCGTCATCCATCATCCTGCCCCTCTGTCTTAGCCAGTCTAATCCTCACCAAGCTCCATGTTGGGCTGCACTAGGCGATCGTCTCCGAGAAGACGAACGTGAGGTGGAACAAAGTCGTCGGCCTCAACGGCGCCAAGCACCTGTAGGAGGCCATCGTGTACCCCGTCAAGCAGCGCTAGAATGCTTAATCAAGGATGCCGTGTGTGTGATTAGGCTATTGATCGACGGCGAAAAATTTATTCTTGAAGGTAAGTGGAGCTAGTGGATGGTGTTTCTTCTGTACGAGCCACCCAGGATGAGGAAGTCATTATTGGCGAAAGCTGTGGCGACATAGGCCGATTCCACCATCTTCAGATGATCGTTTACCTTTGAAACTCACTTCTCTGCGCTCCACACTTGTGATCCAACTGGTTAAGCTCGCCTTATTGCATTTGGTCACTTCGATTGAATTGGTTATGTCCAGTTAAAGATCATTATCGTAATATAATTGTATTCTTCCATAGTGTTGCATGATTTCACGTCTTTTGGTTCTTGCTGCATTTTGATGCATTCTTTGCGTAATCATGCTTATATCTGGAGCCAAAACATAAGTTATTTTAATTTTTCTTTGTGCTACTATCATCTCTATTCTGATACTTTTACTAATGCCAAGCTTGGGTGATTAAGGAATTCGATTCTCGGGAGGTGAGTTTGCCCTCGCCTCCAACCTCCTGTGTGCTCTGGTTGATAGCCTTTCATATGTTTAGATTCCACTTAAACTTATTCTCTCGCATCACATTACGCTGCTCAAGTGCCCACACTTGCGAATGCAAGTATTCCGGTTTCAGGTCTGATACACCATGCTTGCAGTGACAGTATAGCATATGGATCTCCATCGAATGAATTCTGCTCCCATGGTACAACTTATCCTTACTAACGTAGGCTCACAAGACAATGAAATTAGTAGAATTGCAAATGCCCTGCAATCCCTTCCAATTTCATTTACTTCATATGAGCTCTACTATTTGCCCATTGCATTAAGCTTATAGGTTTTAAATTTATATTACTTGTGTATTTTTTTATTTCTTGACATACTACCCTTAGAAAATGGTATTATTATGACTTTCTGTATTAAATCCTATCCCTAGCTATGCATCACCGGTCAATAGAGTCATGCTGACTACCCATATCAGGCCTTATGTATGATGTCATGGAAGACACAATATTGGAACATAATAGTGACTTCAATTGTTATACAATTTTATATTCTCAATCTGACAACTGCTTTGCATGCCTTGATCTAATGTTGCGATAGAATAAAGACTGCCAAACTAATTTCCTTCCTTTTCTAAAAAAATAGATACACATGGACAATGTTGTGGTGTATTAGTAATTAGTACCAGGGATTGCAATCTTGCCGATTGAGAAAAAGTTCTCAGAAATTCTCAGTGGTTCTTGGAAAATCTTGGCGGGTTCTTGAATTTCTTGAGGAGTTTTTTTTTCTCATTTTTTTCCACCAGCATTGTTTTGCATAAGACATAGCAGCTAACAAGGAGTACAACGCACCAAAAATGGGGATCAATGAGGGGTACTTTGGTGCCAAAAAACAGATATACAAAAAAAACTTGGGGCTGATTGAGAAATATGGTTACAATTTTCCTTGATTAATATTGTACTCAAGTAGATTGGGAAACAAACAGAATTATAAAAGAAATAAGCATGCAGCGACAGGTACAGTTATATTATACTTAGAGAGCAAATAGACCCCACATCAGGTGTAATTAAGGAGAATAGATGGTTGACTAGATATGCTAAACAGGCTCCTCTCATAAATAAATAAAATACTAAACAGACAATAATGTTTCTAACGTAAAATTGATCTACCCAAGACACTTTGTTTCTGAAATCTTAATTGCTCGCATTTTTTTAGATCAATTGTTGGCAACTAAATAGTGAGCTCAAAAATTTTGTGTGGTACGTTTAGCGGTGAACTGAACAAACTTTCCATACAATGCCATATTTGCAACGACTGGAGTTCATCTGACTTATACCAAATGCCTTAAAGTGTGTCTGGGATTAACAGATTGTGATGCCATTGCCATGCTTTCTTTGTTGGGTGGCCAATACAAGCTCTATTGCATGTTAAAATCAAATCGAAGGCCATACCTCATCTGCATAGGTTAAAACAATCTGCTCAGAGTTGTAATGTTCTATAAAAGACCACTCCCATGGAGGTCCTAGGAGGTCAGGACCACTCCCATAGTGATCCTAAGAGCTTAGGACCACTCTCACAGTGGTCTAGATCATTCCTATAAAGGTCAGGATCACTTCTATAGAGGTTCTAGGAGCACAAGACCACTCTTATGGAGGTCAGGACCACTTCTTGAGAGGTTAGGACCACTCATACAGAGGTCTAGATCACTCATACAGAAGTCTAGAAATATGGTCACAATTTGAAGCTTTGTATGGTCGTTTCTGTTGTACTCCGCTGAGTTGGAATGAGACAGGAGAGCAACTTGTCTTTCGACAAATATTCTTAGAGAAGCCGAAGAGCATATTGCTATGATTAGAGAGAGATTAAAGATTATTTAGTTAAGACAGAAGAGTTATGTAGATAATCATCGCTGTGAATTAAGTTTTGAGCCTGATGATTTTGTGTATCTCGAGTTACCCCTCTTAAAAGAGTTAAAAAGTTCATGCTAAAGAAAAGCTTGCACCTAGATATGTTGGTCCATTTAAAATCTTGAGCCGCAGAGGAGAGGTTGCTTATCAGTTAGAATTACCGTAGTCATTCACAGGAGTGCATGATGTGTTTCATGTGTCTTAGCTGAATAAGTGTCTTCAGTGCCACAGAGCACACACCGTTGGAGTCATTTGAGCTGCAAGAGGATTTGACTTATAAAGAGCAGCTGATTAAGATTTTGGATGTAGTTGATCGCAGAACCAGGAATAAGTCAGTGCGTTTTTGCAGGGTGCAGTTGAGCAACCCTAAATCTCGGGGTCGAGATTCTGTTAAGGGTGGAGATGTGTAACATCCCAAATTTTGCATTTTATGGATTTATTGTGTATTTTTTATTTTTGAGAATTTATTTGAATTATTTAGAAATTATTTGAATTAAGCCTTTTGTTAAATTCTACATCAAAACTTTAAATAATTTTTTGTTAAAAATATTTTATTTGAGTCCCAAATACCTTAAAATATTTTCTGAGAATTTTTGGAATTTTCAAGTATTGTTGCTATTTTATTTGGCTTATTTTAATTCTGAAAAAACATATACCATTATAACGGTGTATGCCTTGTTGTGGGAGAAAAGGATGTGATGGGGTGTAAACCATTGTTAGTAATGAGTGTATGGGTTTAGATTTCCGCCGCCATAGCAAGGTTTGATATCACCAGACTTGTGCAAAGCTAGGTCCAGATGATGTAACAGTTTTACCATAATCTCTTTGGCGCACACCAAAGGAAGTGCGTTGATAGCTTGGAAACAAGAGTTGGTCATGACTTGTGAGTAAAGTTGTACACCTAGATTTTTTCAAAAAACCGTGCCCACGGTCAAGGGTTACTTGGTAAAGTAATCACTTAATTAGATTTTGGATTTTAATAAAAATGTTTGGATTGAAAGATGGTAGGAAGCTATTGTATCAGATATTGTGTCAGGATGGTAGGAAATTATTCAAATTGGAAGTGGTGGGAAGCCATTGGTCCAAATATTAGGAATGGTTCGATACTCACAATTATAGAGGACTGTGAGTTGTTTCATTTATGTTATTCTTACTTGTTATTTACATGTCTATCAAACTTGCTTCTACACATTTTGTTTACAAATTACTACTTGATATTCATATTTCAAACTTCGCTTTATGCAATTAACCTTATTAGCCTTTCCTTTAACATAGCCTATATTTATTATATCTTTGTGATACACTACAAGTCTTGCTAAGTACAAAAGTACTCAACCTTGCTTAATTTGTTGATTCAATGGATGAAGGGAGCGAAGTCCCAGATGACACATACTTTGACGCAAGTTACGCGGAATATAATGACGAGCTTTTCTAGAGTTTACTCCTTGTCAGTTTCCTGTGACATTTTGGGTAAAAGCATACTGCTGGACTTTATATCTTTTGTTGTATTTTAATTCAGCTTCTAGGCCATGTTATATGAACTATGTTTTGTTAATGTATTATGGACTTGTGTATGGATATGATAACAATGTTGTAAATATGCGTACTAGCCACTAATCATGGCACTGGTACATTGTGCACATAAGATCTTTGTATTCAATGCCAAAAAGGAGGGTCTCGACATACATGTAGTTATAATAGACTTGTATTATGTGCACAACTTGTTGAGTACTTTGTGTACTCACCCTTGCCACAATAAATCATTTAGTTGAAGAGGAATTAACACTAGCTCTAGAGGAGGAGTTCCAAGTAAAGCGAGTTACTAGGAGTCGAGGCTTGTCGATTGCCGTGGTAAATCAATAGGTTGTCCACCGAAATTTCAGTTCCATTGCAGTTTCTTAGTAAATAAGCCTTGTGAGACCTAATAAGTGTAAAGTCGATCATAAAGGTCATCACACTATCTATTTTAGTTAATAAATCTAGCCATTTATTATGTTTCTACTGTTTATGATTTTGATATTATATTTATGTTATCACTGTGTGCACTAGCATGATATTGGACTAATGCAGTATACATAGAGGGTCCGAATTTGCATATTTAGATCCCGACAGTTACCCTCACTCATGCTTGTTGTAGCCGCCATCACCGATCAAGACTGGATATGAAGATGATGAGTTCGACGGTGGTGCTCAGTAATGAGTTTAATCGCCAGTGGCAGCGAATCGGCCAGCGTTGATTATTGTGGACAAAGAAGGAAGTTATATCTGAAGATGGAGGTAGGTCCGGTCATGAAGAGGTGTGGAGGGAGAAAGAAAGTAGCGCTTTCGGATAGGGCTAAATTATTGAAACAGCAGTCAACGCTGTACCGTTCCATAATTTTTCTGTTTTTATTGAGATATAGTACCGACGTCATTTTACAGCTTAATTTGGTTCAACCACTGCAACAGTGTATATCAAGTTCCATACGTATATCATATATGCGGATCGACCTAGTTAGTTGATCCCTGCGAAGGAAATGACTAGTTGTTTGAGTCTCACAAGTCACAAGGCACATCTTTTTTTGCTTCTCTAAAGAAGGCGATCGCAAGTTCGCGCCATTTGGTTGAGTTGGCACTGGAATTCTCCGCATGCTTTGCGGAAGCTATGTCTGGAGCAAGGATTCAAATTTTGTTTTTGATAAAATATCGTCTTGGACCGGAATTCAAAATTTCACCGAAATTCAGATATTTTGGACAAATCTCGTTCGAAATTCAAAAATAAAAATTCAAATCCGGTTCGTTTTCTACTGAGAAAAACGAAATTTCGCCAAAAATCCCGAAATTTCGGGCGAAATTCCCGAAATTTTGGTATATTTGCAACGGCTGAAAAGTGGATCAAACAATGACGAAAAATTTTGAATTTTTTTTGAAGATTCCTAACACATAAATGATGTTCCCATAATAATTTCAGATGATTATCACATTTGGGGAATTTCTACAAATTCAAACATTGCTACTGTCGATAAAACACTGACCAAGAAGTTTGAACCGAATGAAAAATGGTACAACCGACGTTATAAAATTTTGAAAATTTTTGTGAATGGTTATGATCCATCATTAATGTTCTCATAAAATTTTCAGATGATGATCAAGCTTCATGAATTTTAAAAATTTGGACAGTGCAACTGAAGGCTGACCGACAAATTTCAACTGCATGAAAAATGGTTCAAACCATGTTAGAACATTTTGCAAATTTTTATGGATAGTCTTCATGCATCAATAATGTTACCATAAACTTTTCAAATGATGATAAAACATTAAATAATTCATAAAATTCCGAAAATCTTACTACCTCATTTATGCTAATTCTATTTTTTATTTTTAAAAGATAACAAATGAAGTTAAAATATTTTATAAAATTTTTTGTTTGATCCTAGACTTCTTGAGATAGTACCATAAATTTTTCATATAATTATAAAGCATATTCAATTTTATAAAATTCCAAAAGTGTTTCTGCCAAAATTTTAAAATGTATCAAAAAGTAAGTTTTTCGACAAATTATCATCAAACATCACTTTCTTATATGTTATTGATGTAATTGAAGTCAAATCCGGCCATAAAAAACCAAAATTCAGAATTTTTTCATAAAATTTTGCCCGGTTTGACTGAATTGTTTCATAAAATTTCACCCGGTTTGACCAAATTTTTTTCTGACCGGTAGTTTAGATCACGGGGGGCCCGAAATCCAAAATTTCATTGAAAATTCGCCGAAATTTGGATACCTGGTCTTGAGTCTATTTCCCAATTCCCAGTACGACATGGCGCCATTTGGTTGAGTTGGCATGGAATTCTCCACATGCTTTGCAGTTTGCACAAGCCATGTCTGGACTCTGGAGCAGGGATACAAATCTCGCCGAAATTCGGCGAATTTTCGTCGAAATTTCGGATTTCGGGCCACCAAAAAATCCAAACTACCGGCTGGATAAATGTTTTTGTAAATTTTGAAATTGCTACAGTAAGCCAAAATTTCTTTTTTTCTCGGCGAAATTTATTTCATGATTTTTGGCTGGTTTTCAAACTTTTAGGGCCGGATTTGGTCCAATAACCCTTAAAAAAGTCATCTTATATGAAAATTTGTTGAAAAATTAAATTTTTGAGACATTTTAAAATTTTGGCAGAAACACTAACAGATTTTTATAAAATCTTACAAGTTTGATAATGATCTAAAAATTTAAGGTACTATCTTTAGTAGTGTAGGATCATGTAAAAAATTGGAAAAATAATTTAACTTCATTTGTTATCTTTAAAAAATTAAAAACTGAATGAACATAATTGGGACAGTAAACTTGTCATAATTTTATAATTTAACTTCATTTGTTATCTTTAAGAAATAAAAAACTGAATGAACATAATTGGGGCAGTAAACTTGTTAGAATTTTATAAATTTTCTCGAGTGTGATCATGATCTAAAATTTTTATGAAGATTAAGAATTACCTCAGTACAATTATAAAATATTTTCAAAAAATTTCAACTTGTTTTGTTTGGTCAATCAAATCTATGTATGCATTGAACTTCATTTGTTATATTATATTTCAAAACTCAAAAAGAGAAAGAACATAAATAACACTGTTCCTTGTAAGAATTTTATAAATTCTCTGGTGTATGATCATGATTCAAAAATTTTATGAGATCTTAAGCATTTCCATATCAACCTTATGTAAAATTATCAAAAATTTTAAAACTTTTTTGATTGCTAAAGCAAATCTATGTATTGATTGATGGCTTTTATCAGGATATAACACTGTCAGAATTTTTAAATATTATTTAAGCATGATCATCATCTAAAAATTTCATATAAACATTAATTTTATATCAGGACCATTCAATTTTTTTTAAAATTTTCTAACGTGATTTGAACAATTTTTCATTTTGTTCAAGTTTGTCGATAAGCCTTTTAACAGGACAGTATCACTGTCCAAATTTTTCAAAATTAATGATGCTTGATCATCATCTGAAAATTTTATGAGAACATTAGTGATTCATAATAACCATTCAAAAAAATTTCAAAAGTTTCTAACGTAGTTTGTACCATTCTTCATTCGGATCAAACTTCCCGATCAGTGTTTTATCAGGACAGTAGCAATGTTTGAATTTTTTAAAATTCCTCAAATGTGATAATCATCTGAAATTTTTATGGGAACATCAATAATATGTCAGGAACCTCCAAAATTGTTTTTAAATTTTTCGTCGTTGTTTGACTCACTTTTCTCCCGGTGCAAATATACAAAAATTTCAAATTTTTTGGGATTTTTTGGCGAAATTTTGTTTTTTTGGTACAAAACGAATCGGATTTGAATTTTTTGTTTTTGAATTTTGAATGAGATTTGTTCAAAATACTAAAATTTCGATAAAATTTCGAATTTCGATCGATATTTTATCAGAAGAATCCTTGCTCTGGAGTCTATTTCCTAATTCCCAGTGAGTTCATTATGGCGTGTTATGTCACAAGACCGTTTTCATAGGGTACCGATAAGTCGTACCTTATGCTGTCTCTATACAGATCTTGTTGACCGAGTACGCAGAGATCTTTCCTAATCGCCTCACCTGATGCACATTTCCACCGCTCCCCTTGCCGGACCTCGTCACATCAGTCCGCCCTCCTGCTATTCCATCAGAAAGACAGAAAACAGTGTACCGTTTTGTAGTCTTTCTATTAAAAAAATCCTATAAATTTGAACAAAGAGAGTAACAAGCAACAAACCGCTTGATCAAACAAAGCAAAGGCAATTATTCTAGAGGTGTTAAACGAGAGTAACAAGCAACAAATTGCTCGATCAAACACAGAGAGGGCGATTATTGTACCGGTGTTTAAATAAAATTGTGACCTTACTTTTATTCTGCGGCTCAGAAGAATGTGCCATATATATTTGTCCTCCACGATGCATGGTGTGCAAGAATTCACAAAGAAAGGACGTTAAGCAAAGATTCTGCCCGCTAATAGTACGCCAAAAGAGAAAGAACTTGGTTAGCAATTAGCATCGACGCCAAGTGTTGTCATCAGATTTCGAATCCAAAATTTTCTTATCGGATACCCGCTATCCTATACGAGTTTCACCACTACTTAACTTGTGGTAGAAGTCTTGCCATGATACTCCTTCTGGGGGCGAAGTCCTTCCATGCGCTACTAAGCATGACGCTCACAGATATTTAAGGGTTTTTCAACTACACAATATTACACGACTTCGAATATTTCATTTTTTGGGGGGCCATTCTAATCTTGTTTGTATAGTTCCAATTTTAATATTACATTTATTATGTCTCCACTGTTTATGATTTTGATATTACATTTATGTTATCACTGTATGCACTAGCGTGATACTAGACTAGTGCAGTATATATAGAGGGTTCAAATTTGCATATTTGGGTCCCGACAGTTACCATCACTCATGCTCATTGTAGCCGCCATCAACGATCGAGACTGGATATGAAGATGATGAGTTCGACGGTGGTGCTCGATAGTGAGATTCATCGCCAGTGGCAGCGAATCGGCCAACGTTGATTGTTGTGGAGAAAGAAGGAAATAGGGAAAGTTATATCTGAAGATGGAGTTAGGTCCGGTCATGGTGAGGTATGCAGGGAGAAAGACAGTAGCGCTTTCTGATAGGGCTAGATTATTGAAACAGCGCAGTCAACGCTGTACCGTTCCATAATTTTTCTGTTTTTATTGAGATATAGTACCGATGTCATTTTACAGCTTAATTTGGTTCAACCACTGCAACCGTGTATGTCAAGTTCCTTACGTATATGCGGATCGACCTAGTTGATCCTTGTGAAGGAAATGTCTAGTTGTTTGAGTCTCACAAGTCATATCTTTTTTGCTTCTGGCGATCGCGAGTTTGCGCCATTTGGTTGGCAAGGAATTCTCCACATGCTTTGCAGTTTGCACAAGCCAAGTCTGGACTCTGGAGCAGAGATACAAATATCGCCGAAATTCGGCGAATTTTCGTCGAAATTTCGGATTTCGGACCACAACAAAATCCAAACTATCGGTTGGATAATTTTTTTTTGTAAATTTTGAAATTGCTACAGTAAGCTAAAATTTCATTTTCTCGGCGAAATTTATTTCGTGATTTTTGGCCAGTTTTCAAAATTTTAGGGCCGGATTTGGTCCAATAACCCTTAAACAAGTCATCTTATATGAAAATTTGTTGAAAAACCGAATGTTTGAGACAATTTAAAATTTTGGCAGAAACACTGACAGATTTTTATAAAATTTTACAAGCTTGATAATGATCTAAAAATTTAGGGTACTATCTTTAGTAGTGTAGGATCGTATAGAAAAATTGGAAAAATAATTTAACTTCATTTGTTATCTTTAAAAAATCAAAAACTGAATGAACATAATTGGGATAGTAAATTTGTCAAAATTTTATAACTTTTCTCGTGTGTGATCATGATCTAAAATTTTTATGAGAGATTAATAATTACCTCAGTACAATTATAAAAAAATTTCAAAAAATTTCAACTTGTTTTGTTTGGTCAATCAAATCTATGTATGCATTAAACTTCATTTGTTATATTATATTTCAAAACTCAAAAAGAGAAAGAACATAAATGGCACTGTTCCTTGTAAGAATTTTATAAATTCACTGGTTTATGATCATGACTCAATAATTTTATGAGATGTTAATAATTTCCATATCAACCTTCTGTAAACTTCTCAAAAATTTTAAACCTTTTTTGATTGCTAAAGAAAATCTATGTATTGATTATCAGACTTTTATCAGGATATAGCACTATCAGAATTTTAAAATATTATTTAATCCTGATCATCATCTAAAAATTTCGTATAAACATTAATGTTATATCAGGACCATTCAAAAAAAATTCAAAATTTTTAACTTGATTTGAACCATTTTTCATTTTATTCAAGTTTGTCGGTAAGCCTTTTAACAGGACAGTTTCATTGTCCGAATTTTTAAAAATTCATGAAGCTTGATCATCATCTGAACATTTTATGAGAACATTAGTGATGTATCATAACCATGCACAAAAAATTTCAAAAGTTTCTAACGTAGTTTGTACCATTTTTCATTCGGATCAAACTTCCCGGTCAGTATTTTATCAGGACAATAGCAATGTTTGCATTTTCGAAAATTCCTCAAATGTGATAATCATTTGAAAATTTTAGGGGAACATCAATAATATGTCAGGAACCTCCAAAAAAAATTTCAAATTTTTTGTCATTGTTTGACCCACTTTTCAGCCGGTGCAAATATACAAAAAATTTGGAAATTTCATCCGAAATTTCGGGATTTCTCAGCGAAATTTCGTTTTTTCGGTACAAAACGAACCGGATTTGATTTTTTTGTTTTTTAATTTCGAACGAGATTTGTTCGAAATACTGGAATTTCGTATTTCTATTGCCCAATTCCCAGTGAGTTCATTATGGCGTGTTATGTCACCACCGTTTTCATAGGGTACCGATAAGTCGTACCTTATGCTGTCTCTATACAGATCTTGTTGACCGAATATGCAAAGATCTTTCCTAATTGTCTCACCGGATGCACATTTCCACCGCTCCCCATGCCAGACCTCGTCGCATCGGTCCGCCCTCCTGCTATTCCATCGGAAAGAAGGAAAACTGTAATACCGTTTTGTAGTCTTTCCGTTAAGAAAAGTATATATGTCCGCCCTCATGCTATTCCATCGGAAAGACAGAAAACAGTGTACCGTTTTGTAGTTTTTCTATAAAAAAAATCCTACAAATTTGAACAAAGAGAGTAACAAGCAACAAACCGCTTGATCAAACACAGCAAAGGCAATTATTGTACAGGTGTTAAATGAGAGTAGCAAGCAACAAATCGGTCGATCAAACCCAGAGAAGGCGATTATTGTACCGGTGTTTAAATAAAATTGTGACCTTGCTTTTATTCTGCGGCTCAGGAGAATGTGCTATATATATTTGTCCTCCACGAGGCATGGTGTGCAAGAATTCACAAAGAAAGGACGTTAAGCAAAGATTCTGCCCGCTAATAGTACGCCAAAAGAGAAAGAACTTGGTTTGCATCGACGCCAAGTGTTGTCATCAGATTTCGAATCCAAAATTTTCTTATCGGATACCCGCTATCCTATACGAGTTTCACCACTACTTAACTCGTTGTAGAAGTCTTGCCATGATACTCGTTCTGGGGGCGAAGTCCTTCCATGCGCTACTAAGCATGACGCTCACAGATATTTAAGGGTTTTTCAAATACACAATATTACATGACTTCGAATATTTCATTTTTTTTGGGGGGGGACATACTAATCTTGTTTGTATAGTTCCAATTTTATCGAATATCTCCGAATAGACTTGAATATTTCAAGTCAAGTCTTGTATTGGAAGACACTGAAACATGGAATAATTTTCCTTTGCTCTCGCTGTCCCATGAGTCAAAAGTCGTTGTATTGAGCTCATTAGACATGACATACAAAAAATTGACATCCTTACTTTCTAAGGTATGATTAGCTAAACGTCTTCATGGGAAAAAAAAATTGGATTAAACTGTGCCGTGTTAAAAATAGGCTGGAGATATTAGCGGAAGTGTATTGGACTTGGACAAACGTAAGCCACACATTTAGAGCATGTTTGTTTTAACTTTGAATTCTCTAAGAACTGATTCTGAATTATGGTTTTAGAGAAGCTATTTCTCCAAAAGCTAGAATCTACAAGCACATATAAAATAGATTGTGGATTCAGTGTATATGGATGAGCTGGATTGTGAGAATCGGATTCTAGAATCGGCCTGTTTGTTTTTATTTCTGCTTTTAAAGCCAAAATCTAGAATCAAAAGTTAAAACAAATAGACCCCAGATAGGCCAAGATTAGTTTCCCCTGTTAGTTAAAACAAATAGACCCTAGATAGGCCAAAATTAGTTTCCCCTGTTCCTGTCTATCTATTATATCTATCTATCTATTAATTAATTAATTCACTAATTTAAGGTCGTGCACGAAGCCAATCTCACGGAATCGCCCGCTGCGCGCCATGTGGAATCGGATGCATCGAGGAGAATTTCAGGGTAGAGCCTTGTCTCAGTGCCATCGCCTCCCACTCCTCAACTCATTCTTTCTCCGGTGCTCCTCGCCATGAGTCACTGCTGTGCCTCCTCAGTAGGGTGAAAACAGGTCCAATATTTCTCGTCTAAGAGCCAGAGTCAGGTTCGGTCGATCAGATTCGGAAGAGATTTAATTATTAATCTAGATCTAGGACGGAATCCGAATTCTTAAATCCAGGTTTGGATCAAATTTAGAACGGTCAATATTTGGCAAATACGGAACAGTATTTGGATATCGAGTTTTTTTATATGTAGATATCCGGTAAAACCTAGTCCATTCATTACATATTTTCCATGGCACCCATTTGTCATGACAATTAGTTAGTTCTATTGATCTTCAACTAGCATATTATTTTTACGATGTCTATTAGATTTAGTTGATATATAAATTGCTATTATGATTATGTACTTATATGGTTTGATTCAACGTATATTACTCTATATATGCGTACATTATTCGTATATCCTGAATCCATCACGTATACATCATGTGTTGATATCCTAAATAACCCGAATTCGTATTCATATCTAGTTAAAATAAAAGTTAGATATAAAAAATACAATATCCATTTATATCGATTCGTTTTCAGCCCTACTCTTTACCACGTCCGCCACCATGACGGCTGCAGCCCTCGTGCCACTCGCCGCCGGAGGATGAGCTCTCGCTGATCGATGCTGCCAGACGAGAACTAAAGCCGCCGTTGCCCAGGAGCTCTGTGCCACGCACCGCTGATTTGAAATTTTCCCGATATGATTTTTTTTTCCTTTTGCATGGGCGATATGATATTTTTTTTTGTATGAATTCAAGTTTCCGATTTGAATGTTCTCAATTGGAAAGTTTAGGTGTCAATTGAATGTTTTGAAACAGAAAGTTTTGAATGATTTAAAAAGTTTTCCAACAGAAAGTTTTTCTGTAATCAATTGAAACTTTTAGAATCGAATTTTTTGATTCATTTGTAAGTTCCAAATCGAAATTTTTTCTGAGCTGAAACGAATGAGAGGGATGGGAAGGGGGAAGAAATGGGACTGGAGTAGTTCTTTCCCATCGTTGGGAAGATTGCGTCCATGATCACAAGCTCATGAAGGACTGCAAATTAGAGGTCCTTTTTATCTATTATATATTATTAAAACAGTACAAAATGTGTTGTTCTAAAATATTAGTAGTTCTGACATTAACGGAGGAATAAGAGAAATATCTACGCTATCAATTTTGATAGGTCTAGATTATAACAGTGTAGATAAAGAGAGGTGCTTTCATATTTCTTTTTACAGTTGTACAAATATTGAAGTATGAATGAAGGGTAGATGATGATTATTTACCCATTTGTTTGCTTTAAGATTTGTACAACTTGTATTGAGATGAAAAGCATTGAATCACTATAGAGTAATTATATGTACAAGAGTTATTACAATTGTATAAGAATGTAACTATATTTCTATCATAATCATTAATCATTAGAGTTGTATAAAATGTGTAACTCTATGTTCCGATATAAAAGCATGTAATGTACTACAGTGTCTAACCACGTAGTTACGCTGGAAAAATTCGATTAGTTTCCTCAAAATACACAATCTATTCTGCCAATTAATGCATATAGAAGAAAACATATAGAACACAAACTATATTCCTGTCCGTCTAGAAGGAAAGACAGCGCGTGCTTAGATGCTTAATCTGAACGCTCAGGCGTAGCGTAGATGCTTAATTTGAACTAGGGGTGAAAATGGATTGGATACGGACGGATAATAGCTCTACTATATTTGTTTTTATATTTTTTTCTCGGATACGATTACGGATACGGATAGTCCAGATACGAATACGAATACGGATAATGTCGAATACAGATACGGATCGAATACGAATCGAATCGGATACGGTTTCGAATATTTATCGGAACATGATAACCCCTTAGATTATACATAAAAACTCAACGAAAATACATAATTAGTTGATTTGATCAAAATATTATTGAAAATTGAACAAATATAAGCATTATCATTCACTTAGATAATAGTTAAATACCATATCGCAAACAAAATTGTATAAGACTTAGTTTATCACATACATATGATTAGTTTATCATACGCGTAGATCAAAACACAAAATAAAGATAGTCCTTGCTTTGAGATGCAAATGGAAGTAAATGCGTAACACACTAAAAGTTTGACAATACTTAGATATCATGTATCTAGAGAAACTATATAACACTTACATGTAATGACCCAAGATTTATATTCTTTGTTTAATTATATTTAAAATAATAAATTATGTATTTATGAGTTTTTATGCTTTTTTAGCTACTTATTTAAAATATTTTCCTATTAAGAATAGAACGTTTTGAATTTTTTAGAAAATTTAAAATCTGATAAAATCTTGAAAATAATTTTTTAAATGTTAGATTATTTCTGGAACTTTCTCAAAAAAAACTCGTAATTTTTGAAGTTGGTTTGCTAATTTTAATAATTGAAACTTACTTTATAGATTAATTAAATTAGAAAACAACTCTGAAATTAAGAAATCGTTTTGGGCCAAAATAGTAGTTTTGGCCCAGCTCACATGTATATGCGGATATCCGACCCATTAATATCCGGATTATCCGAATCCGTATCCGTATCCGACGGATAGTGAGCTACCGAATCCGAATCCGTATCCGACAAAAAAAATCCGTATCCGTATCCGATCCGATACTATCCGATAAATATCCGATCCGACAGAATCCGTATCCGAAAATATCCGGATCGGTCGAAAACTATCCGATCCGTTTTCATCCCATTTTTAACCAATACGAATAGAAAATTCCTTGATGCCTACGTGAAGACTTAGAACAAGTCCAAGTCAAGTAGTAAAGTACGATTTGTAAACTAAAATCACTGGCTGGAGTGCATCGTCTTCGTGTCGTACATTTCTGTAAGCAATGACACCACTATATACATGTCTTACGCTATGATTCCTTGGACTCAGATTAAGGTAAGTGCAGCAACTGCCCAAGAACAACACATAGTCCAGATGGTTCACACATCGTCCATGCCTTTCCACTACAGATTAACTGGTTTACTATGCCTCGGCATGGTGATTGCCGCTCGTCTCCCCGCTGTTGCAGCGGAATGCCAGAGAAAATGCGGTGGCGTAGAGATCCCTTACCCGTTCGGCCTCGAGCATGCCTGCGCACTGGGCGGCTTCGAGCTCAGCTGCAACCGCACCGGGAACGGAGAGGATAAGCCATTTTTCAAAGACGTGGAGCTGCTCAGCGTCTCGGTGCTGGAAGGTCAGGTCCGAATGAGGATGGACATCTCATCGTATTGCTACAACACCACCTCTCACGACATGGACTTCAACCAGTGGTCCCTGAACCTAACGGGCACGCCATACAGATTCTCCAACACTGAGAACAAGTTCACAGTCATTGGATGCAAAACGCTCGCTTACATCAGCTACACATACGACGTGGGCGGGCTGGTGACCGGGTGCGTGGCAACGTGCCACCAAGGAGAACTTATGAGCGTCACCGACGGCACCTGCTCCGGGATAGGCTGCTGCCAGACGGCCATCCCCAAGGGGCTCCAGCACTACCAGGTCTTGTTCGATATTGGATTCAACACGACGGACATCTACAACATGAGCCGCTGCAGCTACGCCGTACTCGTGGAGTCGTCCAGCTACAAGTTCTCCTGGAACTACGCGACTTCGTCGGCCTTCAATGACACTTACGGCGGGCAGGCACCGTTGTTGGTGGATTGGGCCATTGGAAACGAGAGCTGCGAGGTAGCGCGACAGAAGCCCGGCGATTACGCGTGCGTCAGTAGCAACAGCGAGTGCTTAAATTCAACCAACGGACTAGGCTACTGTTAAGGAACCTCGCTATCGAATAGTCCGGGGTTTCCGAACAGATCTGAATTGGAGAACAAAAGAGAGAGAGACACGTGTTTAGGGAGAGCAACAGCGGAAATTCTTTATTGCTAATGATTTCTGGTACATAGGGGGACCCCCTCCTCCTTTTATAGCGCTCATCTAGGGTTTAGGCTAAGGGACCACATGGGCCTTCAATGGGTCATTAGGGTTTCCCAACACTCCCCCTTGGGCCCTTTGCCGCGAGATGCATATGCCTCATTAAAACTCCAGAAAAACCCAGTGGAAAAAATACTTGGAGAAAGAGTACATAGCATACGCTTACTATGTTGCACGAATTGCCTCGTTAAAAACCTTATGCAAGAAAACTTCATGAAAAACTTGCTAAGGAAAAGAGTACAATTCTCCCAACTTCAATTGCTAATCTTCGAGATTCATGTTGGGTATTCATAATTCATGCTCGAGATTCATGTGGGAGTATGTGAAATATCTCCCCCTGAAATTTGCACTTCTCTAAGTCTCATCATCCCAATTCCTTTCATGCACCTTTCAAAGGTAGATGCTGGGAGTGATTTAGTGAACAAATCTGCAAGATTTTCACATGACTTAGTATGCAATATCTTGATCTCGTTCATCTTATGCAATTCGTGAGCATAGAAGAACTTGGGGTTGATATGCTTCGTGAGATTGCTCTTCACATAACCCATCTGTGCTTGGGCAACACAAGCTGTATTATCTTCATAAATTATCGTGGGAGTTTGCTCAATGTTCATGCCACATGACTTCTGGATGTGGTGAACCATTCTTCTGAGCCATGCACATTCACGAGATGCTTCATACAAAGCAATGATTTCCGAGTGGTTTGTCGACGTCGAGACAAGAGTCTGTTTAGACGACTTCCAAGAAATTGCTGTTCCTCCACATAGGAAAACATAGCCAGTTTGGGACTTGCCAGTATGCGGGTCTGATAAATACCCAGCATCGGCATAGCCATCCAAATTCAATTCATTGTTTCTTCTGAAAAACAGACCGAGGTCTTTGCTTCCTTGGAGGTAACGGAAGATGTCCTTGATCCATTTCCAATGCCTTTTGGTAGGTTCTGCACTATACCGAGCTAGCAAATTCACAGCGAACGCAATGTCCGGTCTAGTGCTATTCGCAAGGTACATGAGCGCTCCAACTGCACTCAGATATGAGAATTCTGCTCCCAGAACTTCCTCCCCCTCTTCTCTAGGTCTGTATGGGTGTAGGTCTGCTTAGAGTGACCTTCGACCATTGGAGTCTTTGCAGGATATGCCTTTTCAAAACCAAACCTTTCCAACACTTTCTGCGTGTAGGTTGATTGATGTACCAAGATTCCTCCTGGGACATGTTCAAGCTGCAAGCCTAAACAAAACTTGGTTTTACCCAAATCTTTCATTTCAAACTCAGACTTCAAGTATAAGCATGCCTCTTCAATCTCTTCATCCGTCCCAATGATGTTCAAGTCATCTACATAGACGGAGATTATACAGAATCCATTCGGGGATCGCTGTATAAACACACATGGACAATCTTCGCTGTTTGTGTAGCCTTTCTTGCAGAGAAAGTCACTCAGCGATTGTACCACATTCTTCCCGATCGCTTCACCCATACATACAGTGATTTCTCCAATTTCACACTGTACAGGTTTCTATTTGCTCCGTCTTGGTTCGGGATAGGAATTCCTTCCGGTACTTTCATGTATATCTCCGAATCCAAGTTTCCATACAAATATGCTGTGACAACATCCATTAGCTTCATTCTCAACTTCAAGTTGACTGCCATTGAGATCAAATATCTAAAGGTAATACCTCCCATGACCGGAGAATAGGTTTCTTCATAATCAACTCCAGGACGTTGAGTGAAACCTTGAGCTACGAGCCTTGCCTTGTACCTTACAATTTCATTGTTTTCATTTCTCTTCCGAACAAAGACCCATTTGTGACCTACGGGGTTTATATGGGGAGGTGTGCGGCATACGGGCCCAAACACCTCTATCTTGTTCAGAGAGACTAACTCTGCAGTGATTGCCTTTTTCCATTCTTCCCAATCTAGCCTTTTCTTACACTCTGCGAGAGATGCAGGCTCGGGATCATGATCAATGATCGAGGCAATCTTCTTTGCAAAGTATGCATCAACGTTGGCTGTTGCTCTATTCAGGGATTCTCCTGTTATTACAAAGTTTATGGCCATTTCTTCATGGGGTGCTTCATGCACTTCTACTTGCTCTTCATCGCTTTTCCCTATCGCAGAGCAAGTTCCTTTAGCTTTTCATCGCCTATGTGTGCACACATTATTTCCGTGGCTTCTGCAGTGGAAGGTTAAAGTCCGGAATTGCCTTTCCTGTTGGCTTCTTTCCGGTGCAGTCTCAACTGCTCCCTTCTTTCCTTGGGGCATTTTCGTGATTGGTTGTGGTAAGTCCTCTGCTTGATTTTCTCCAGACGTCTCCGGTACTTTGGGTTTGAGGAGCCAGATTTCCTGCTCTTTTTCTTTGAGGCCTCTGAACAGGCTGAGGGATACCTTCTATTTTCTTTGGTATTTCCACGCTCTCTGGTGTATTCCTTGCGGGTACATGCGACTTAACCACGCCCTTCAGATCACAAAAATGATCAGGCAGTTCATTTGCTAAATTCTGCAAATCAATTATCTTCTGGACTTCTTGATTTGCTTCATTAGTGCGGGGGTCATGTGCGGGGATCTCAGTGGAATGCCATATGATTTCCCGGTATTTTTCATCCAAAGGTTGATTTCCTCCCCCTAATGACAGGAAACGATCCTCGTCAAAGATGCAATCGAATCGGTCAGATGCAAATCTCCAGTCATGGGTTCCAAATACCTGATTATGGATGCACTCTCATAATCAACGTATATCCCAGACTTGCGGAGAGGGCCCATTGCAGTCCGCTGAGGGGGTGGTATAGGTACATATACCATACACCCAAATTTTCTAAGATGGGAGATCTTCGGGATGATCCCGTGCACAAGCTGCATAGGAGAATAGATGTTGTAGGCCGACGGTCTGAAATTGATAAGAGCTGCTGCGTGCAGGACTGCGTGTCCCCAACAAGTGTTGGGCAAGTTACAACTCTGCAAAAGCGGTCTGGCAATGAACTTAATCCTCTTTATTAGTGCTTCTGCTAGTCCATTCTGCGTATGGACGTGCGGTGCATGAGTGCTCAATCGCTATCCCTGTTCTTTGTGCAATAATCATCAAATGCCTTTAAAGTAAATTCTCAAAGATTGTCCATTCTAATGGACTTCACGCGATGATCAGGGAAAGCATTCTTAATTCTTATGATCTGCGAGATCAGCTTTGCAAAAGCATGGTTTCTTGTTGACAACAAGCATACATGCGACCATTTCGAGGAAGCATCGATGAGCACCATAAAGTATCGAAACGGCCCTGACAGGGGCTGAATCGGACCACAAATATCCCCCTGGATGCGTTCCAGGAATGTAGGGATTTCACTTTGCACTTTCATGACAGAGGGTCTAGTTATTAATTTCCCGGTGGCACATGCAGGGCACACAAAATCTTCATGATTCGGGAAATTTTTAACATTAATGCCATGACCCTGTGAGTTGTTCACTATATTCCTCATCATTCTAAGACCAGGATGGCCTAATCTACCATACCATAAAGAAAATAACTCAGAGCTTCTAAAAACAGTCTTCAAGGAAGTATACACTTTGGGTGCATGAATATTCGTGTAGTACAACCCAGATTCATATGAGGGACATTTTTCTAATACCATTTTTCCACATACCGCGTGCTTCATAATGCACAAGTATTCTTTGCCATTTTCTTCATTGGTTTCTACGTGAAAACCATTGGCGCGGATGTCTTTAAAGCTTAAGAGAGTGCGCGTTGATTCGTGGTACAAAAGGGCTTCTTCAATTACGAGTTGTACCCATAGGCAATATAATAGTGGCTCTTCCGAGCCGATTACATAGAGTCGCTTCTGCGATCGTAGTAATCTTTCCAAAGATTCTTCGTGATCGACTGGAAATACTTAGACTCTCTTAAGATGGTATTTGTTGTGCCACTATCAACAATGCATATCTCTTCCATTTGGGCGCTACACGATTTCTAGATAAAAGAAATATAATTCTAATCAGATAGAGGCAAAAACAATCCAAGTATTACTTGCAAAAAAAAAGGAAGAATACTGGAATAAAGAATAAATTGCGTATTTATTCATAAAAGAAGTATGCTCTTCTAGAGCTTACAATTCATTATTCAAAGAAATGCTAACAACCATAATCTAAAAAAAAATTAAACAGAATCTGTAAAATATGCATTAATTTCTGCTTCTATATCATCGGCAGAAGTTTTCTCTTCATTTGCCATAATAATGGCTGCAGCATCGATGTCCAGGCTATTTTGTGAGGATGAGGCAAGTGGGGTGTCTACGTCCATGACATCATCATCACCGATGTTGGCGAAATGCGCCTCTGCGGGGGCGTTTTCCTTTGCCTTCTTCTTAGCCTGATATGCGTTGATCGCTTCCTTGGATTCTCGACATATCTTCGACCAATGTCCCCAAGTGCCACACTTGAAGCACGTCTGGTTCTGCTGTCCATACGGCTTGGTGTGCGTCTTTTCTTTGTCATCCCTCTTCACAGGGGCTTTGGACTTTCCTTTGGCCTGGGGCCTCTCCTTTCCACCCTGTTTGCCCTTCTTTCTATGAGTGGGCTTTCTCACCTTGTAGCTATTGGCATTGACTTCTGTGCCAGTGCCTCGTCCAGGTGGCTGCGAGACATAGTTCTTGCGTAGAACATCGTCTTGCGATTCCGCAACTTGCATTACATCAATCAGTTCGCTATACTCCTTGTATGCGTCCTAACGATAGCTGCGTGCACTCTGGATAGCATTAGGGTGGAAGGTAGAGAGAGATTTCTCAATCTTCTCTTCATCAGTGATCTTCTTGCCACATAGAGAGAGATTGGTACAAATTCGTGCAAGGCGTAATTGTACTCGCCATCGCTCAAGTCGCAAACCTCAGCGCACCCAATCTTGCTTGTGCTTGGGGCAAGATGGTGTACTTGAGCTTTTCGAACCGCTTCTGAAGTGTAGTCCAAAGCTCAAGTGCACTCTCCTCAGCCATATATTCATTCTTTAGAGTGGCTGAGAGGTGGTGCCTGAGAAAATGCAGAGCTTGATCGCTCGCTTGCAGTAGGTTTTGCGCCCCTGCGAGGACCCTAGACCAATCATTGAACGAGCTTCTTGCCCCAAGAACAATCTTTACGTCCGATGCCCAAGTGAGGTAGTTACGACCGTCGCGGGCCGTTCTTCAAACTCACGATTCACAATGCGGACATTTGCATGATTTCAAAATTCTGGTTTAGATTACTGCGTGTAATCTGATAGAAAATGGTTGCAAAAAGCATAAAGTGCAAAAAATAAATTCATATACATTGCATTATGTAAAATAAAGCAAAGGATTCAAAATTCATAGAAAAATTCATAAAACAGAGAAATAGAGCAAGAAAATTAAAAACAGAGCCAAATAAATCTTCTTGATTTTCTGGCAATTTTTTCAAAATTTTCTGCAAATTTTTTTTTTCTTTCTTTCCCTTTTCTTTCTTTTCTTTTTCTTCTCTGTTTTTTTTTCTCCCGGCCGACGGCTAGCTGGGCCTTGCCCGCTCCTTTTTGGCCCACCCACACGTGCGCGGCTAGGGTTTCCCCTAGCCGCTGCCACTTTTTTCTTGTGCTCTTTTCCCCATGCGTTTCTTCTTTGATTCTTTCTCATGCGCACAGAAGGCCATCGCATTTTCTTTCCATGCGAGCTCGGGTCGGGGCCTTGCGGCGCGGAGCGAGCACCGGTCGGGCGGCGGCGACGGCGAGTGTGCGGGCCGGCGCGCGCGCGACGGAGTGAGCACGGCCGGAGGCCGAGCGCGACGGCGCTCGAGCGGGCCGCACCGCCCAAGTTGACGGGCGGAAGTCGGGACGCCGCCGCGCAGCGTCGTCGGAGAGGCGACGGCCGAGGCTACCGAAACGCGACGTGTCGGGCGGCGGCCGCGAGCCGCGGCGGTGATGACGACACGGTCTTGAGCGGCGCGCGCGAGGCCGGCCATCCCGACTTCGGTTGGAGGCTGCGCGGCGCAGAGGTCGCGGGCCCGACGAGCGTCAGGCCGCGAGCCGGCGACGAGCGGCGCGCGGCGGGCGCGGCGCCGCTTGCTTCTTGCGGCGGTGGCTCGAGCAAAAACGCCAGCGGAGCCGACGAGGCGATGGCCGGCGGCGTCGGGCCGACTTCAGTCGGCGGTTTGAGCGCGTGCCTCGGCGCGGCGCTCCGGCGGCGATGCCGCTTCATGTGGCGCGCGGCGACGGTGCTTCGAGGACGGGCGGCGGCGCTGCGAGGCCAAGTGGGGAGATGGCACTGCGAGGCCAATCTTGCGGCGGTGGCAGTGCCGGGCTTCTTGCGATGACATGCGGACCGAGACAGAGGCGCAGTGCTTCGTGCATGCGTTGTCAGTTTTTTTTTCTGGATGCTGTTGCTTCATGCCGAGTAGCTTCGGATGTTCTTCGTGTAGCTTCGTGCCACGTAGGATAGATGCTGCCTGTAGCTTCGAACCACGTGATGCAAACATAAAACATATGCGTATAGTAGATGCATGCATAGGATCAACGGCGATTACATTCAATTGTCGAAACCCACCTTTCTCACCTTTTCAAAATGATCTCCGGTAGAGCTTCGTGCTGATAACGTGTTAAGGAACCTCGCTATCGAATAGTCCGGGGTTCCCGAACAGATCTGAATTGGAGAACAGAAGAGAGAGAGACACGTGTTTAGGGAGAGCAACAGCGGAAATTCTTTATTGCTAATGATTTCTGGTACATAGGGGGGATCCCCCTCCTCCTTTTATAGCGCTCATCTAGGGTTTAGGCTAAGGGACCACATGGGCCTTCAATGGGCTATTAGGGTTTCCCAACAGCTACATCTGCAACTGCACCAAAGGATTCCAGGGCAACCCTTACCTTAGAGATTCCAACAACCAGGGCAACCCTTACCTTAGAGATTCCAACAGCTGCCGAGGTGAATTTGCCTCTAATCCCTTCAGAGCAAGCATTGGTATAAAACTTTTAGGGAAAATTAAGAGTTTGATTTGCAATCATCTTGTGACTAATTATTTCTTAGCAATTATAACTACTGGTGGGCGATGGGTTAGCTTCTTAGATGAAGTACTTACTCTCCATCTCAAAAGAAAAAAAATTGAAATTTTAGATTATGAAAATACTTAATGTAAAATTTATTGAGTAGAAAGTGAAATCTAGTTTCGATTTTAACTTTAACCACCAATTATTAATAATGTCCACCAAATTATACAAAGGACAGAAAGTATTGACCAATGGATATACACCACGCCAGTAATGCTTGTATTCATGCAATAGGGACGAAACCAAACCATCGTTGAGATATATGGTAGAAGGTACATTCCTTGCATGATTGCTAATTTTCATTTATTCCGAATTTTAGTTATTTAGGTTTTACTTTGGAGTTCCTATTGGAATCAAAGGGCTAATTTTCTTTTATTTTTGGATTGTAATTTTCATATAGTTCTTTTTCAGTTTTAGTTGGAAATAGTAAACAAATACAATTGTTAATTTTAATTCAGTATTCATTCTAAATTTTAGCTATTTAGGGGTTTTACTTTGGATTTTGTACACAAATCAAACTACTAATTTCATTTATTTAGTTTTTATTCCTAATTTTAGTTGTTTAGAGTTGCTAGACTTTCTTTTAGTTCATACAAATCAAATTCCGAATCTTATTACCATTCCATATTTTCATATTTTCGAATTTTAGTTCTCAACATTTTTTTTATAATTTTAACTTAGTAATTACTATGGATTTTAATAATTCAGAATTTTTGTTTTGAATTCATATAAAAATTAAATTACTAATTTTCCTTTGATTGTTATTCTACTTTTTTATAATTTTGGATTGTACATGACACTGAGTCTTACCTCTTACTATGTATTTTAATATTATGCAATTCGTATAAATATCAAATTGCTAATTTTCTTTTGATTTATATTCTGAATTTGCATATTATTTTATTGTACATGACTTCAAGTTTTTTTTCCATTGTTAGGTTCACATTTATATACAAATTGATAATTTTCATTTATTTTTACCAAAATTTAGCTATTCAGGGATATTATTTTGGGATTCGTATGAAAATCAAATTGCTAATTTTCTTTTATTTTTTATTCCAAATTTAAGTTTTAGGTTGGAATTCATATAAAAATCGAACTGCTAATTTTCATGCAATTTTTGTTTTGAATTGCAATTATTTTGATATTTTACTTTTATGTGAGGATTTTTCTTTTCTTTTCCTTTTCTTTCTTTGTTTTATTTATTTATTTTTCTTTGTTTAGGAGCTTTGAAAGAAGTGCTTCCACCAATTGTGTTAGCTTTACATGTAAATCTCGTCATTATACACACATATACATATATGTGTATATATATATTCTGCATTATACTTTTACATAAACTCAATTTATTTGGATGTAGATATTGATGAGTGCAAGTATCCAAAAGATTACCCCTGCCACGGAACTTGTAAGAACAAGCCTGGCGGATTTGACTATTTTTGCCCTTCGGGTACCCGAGGCAACGCCTCTATCGCCCCGTGCGAGAAAGAGCTCACCCAAGGAGTACGGCTGACAATTGGTACACACATGTTCAAACTCTCTCTCTCTATATATGTTTGGGTTTTGATATGTTTCAGCGTTTTGGCACTATTCATGGTTTTGCACTTAGATATATGTCACTGCATTCCTAACGAAATGAGTATTTCACATGTCTTTGAATCTTTTTGGAATAAGGCAATTTTTTTAAAAAAAAGTACCTAAAATCTGTGAAACTCACGTAAGAAATCATCTATGAGTTGCTCAGACCACTTAGGCATATCCGAACGTAGCAAATTCAATTATCAGCTTACTTGGCGTGAGATATCAACCATGATCAATTTGATCTAAACTTGTTATGTTGAATACTTATATGAATTGATACGCGGAATAATAATAATATAAATCTACTTAAAGCCGTTCATTATTCCTAATTTGTGTGTACCCACAAAGTGAACCCCAGCTCAGTCATATACTAATAATAATACTGCTAAAAGAATTATATACTACAAATTATACAAAAATAGATGATGTAATAGACAGAATAAGCAAGTTTTACGTATGTAGATGTATTGTACACGTAGATGCGTATACATCGGGGGTATAGTGGGGATTAGGGATGTGGGTAGGCATCCCCATCCCCATCCCCATACAAGGTGGCGAGGAAAACTCCTTTCAGACCATCCTCTTAACGGAGGAATTTTCTAGTTTTCGAGTGGCCTTCTGCAAATTTCATGATTTGGAGTGGCATCTCTAAATTGCAAGGTTTCGTGGCGGCGTATATAAAATTTGTAAATTAGTAAGTGTTTTGCTTGCACCCCGTCAAGCAGTGCTAGAATGCTTAATCAAGGATGCCGTGTGTGTGATTAGGCTATTGATCGACGGCGAAAAATTTATTCTTGAAGGTAAGTGGAGCTAGTGGATGGTGTTTCTTCTGTACGAGCCACCCAGGATGAGGAAGTCATTATTGGTGAAAGCTGTGGCGACATAGGCCGATTCCACCATCTTCAGATGATCGTTTACCTTTGAAACTCACATCTCTGCTATATGGTACTGATTGAAGCAAGCTGCTAATTATTAAATCGCTCCACACTTGTGATCCAACTGGTTAAGCTCGCCTTATTGCATTTGGTCACTTCGATTGAATTGTTTATGACCAGTTAAAGATCATTATCGTAATATAATTTTATTCTTCCATAGTGTTGTATGATTTCACGTCTTTTGGTTCTTGCTGCATTTCGATGCATTCTTTACCTAATCATGCTTATATCTGGAGCCAAAACATAAGTTATTTTAATTTTCCTTTGTGCTACTATCATCTCTATACTGATACTTTTACTAATGCCAAGCTTGGGTGATTGAGGAATTCGATTCTCGGGAGGTGCGCTTGCCCTCGCCTCCAACCTCCTGTGTGCTCTGGTTGATAGCCTTTCAAAGGAAGGCCACGATGAGCATAGAATTTGCCAGATGAACTCACAGATACAGCATAGGTGTTTGTACATGTTGCCACTTTTCAGATGTAAATGTATGTACCTTCATGTTGCCACTTTGCTGTTTATCTTTTGCACATGGCAGAACTTGCAAGCTTTGGGCTTTGAAGTTCTAACAGAACTCACAGATACCGCATAGGTGTTTGTACATGTTAGTGCCACTTTTCAGATGTAAATTGTATGTACCTTTATGTGTATTTCATATATAAACGGTGGTGTCATTACTACAGAAAAGGCCATCACAGACGGTTCGTAAACCTCATCACAGACGGTTTTGTGAGCCAACTATATCGAAGTGTCAGTGATGACAAAGAGTCATCACAGACGGTTTTGCAACCGTCAGTGAAAAAACTCATCACAGACGGTTCCAAATTGGAATCGTAATTTGGAACCGTCTGTGATGAGGTTATCATCCCAGACGGTTCTTAGGAATAACCGTATGTGAAGATCCCATCATCATAGACGGTTCCAACATAGAACCGTCTGAGATGGTGACCTCATCACAGACGGCTCCAATTAGGAACCGTCTGTGATGTAGTAACATTACTGACGATTCCAAAATGGAATAGTCTGTGATGGTACTACATGACAGACGGTTCCAAATTTGGAACCGTTTGTGTTGAGCTTCACAGACAGTTCTTCCTTCGAACCGTCTGTGATGTTAATTTTGTATTTTTTACTAAATTTTAATTTATTGGCTAGCCTCAGGAATTGCTAGCCATGCCCTCTGAAACAAAAGGCAGTACACAGCATCAACAGCATATTATTACGACATACATTAAAAATATGAACCCCAACCTCAGATCGCACGTTATAACATCTGTATAGCGCATCCATTTCAGAAATCAACTCACATATATACTAACTATTTGGATTTAGAACTACAAATGACAAATTCACAGCATAAAGTTCATGAATTAATTAGTTCTGAATGCATGGTAAGTAACAAATTTACAATTCATCAGTTGAGCCCTGAGTAGCATATGCCCTTTGGATGTAAGACTCACGCAGCAAGAAGGCACAGAGGTGTCCTCGAATACTTAGCAGGTTAGCCTTTTCCAATGCAGATTTAGCGCATTGATAAGCCTGTCGATGAGAAGATTAAAGTCTTGCGTGAATATAAATTGATAAGTGGAGACAATTGTTGTAAGATTGACAGACCTCTATGTCATTTGTATTGTGTGAACCAATGAGGAGTCCCATGTTGTGGCAAACGTAGAATCCACATAGGTCAGTGCCCTTTGGCTGCTAGTGGCACTGCCAAAACATAATAGGCTAATTAGTTCCTAAGGTATTATTATGGAGTGTAAGGATTATCGGATACCAGAAAGTTATAAGTATGCTTTAGAGTCGCTGAGCCGCCCTTCTTATGTCTCCCTCCCCTATATTTGTAGACATCGAACGATGTGTCGAGTAATTGTTTAATAGGATGCAAGTCATGGGTGCCACCCTTTTTGGAATCAAGGTAAATGACCTGGTTCTCTCTTGGTATAATTACGAGTAGAACCCAGTGAAACCTACACAGGTATGTCGTCATAATCACTGAACCTACCTTCGAGGTGCGATATATAGTGCAAATCAACAAGTGTAGCATCTAGACGAAGCACTTACCCCGGATTGTGTGGTAAAAGTATGAATTTTTTGTCCGAATGAGCCAGCACTACTTTTTCAACATACTCGTGGACGGCTCGTATATTTTCGTCTATGGTTTGCTTGGACACCATGTGTGGGTCGACGAAACCCACCGATTGTTTCCTTGCGTCTGCTTCCATGGTCATGTATCTACATATACAAAATCAAGGAATATATATATATGACATTTATATATACATGGTGATTGCACACACTTACAATGTCCAGCATCTTATGAGTGAGGCCCGAGCGCTCTGAGGTTGTACAGATTGAACAAATCAGAGAAGCCGACCACGAAGATGCCATCTAAAAATTGGTGTAAGAAATGCTCCTCGTTGAAGCTCACCGACATACTCGATATCTGTTGTGCCACCGGCTTGTTGGCTTGTTGCATGTACCAATCTTGCAATCTAATGCAGGATAATGTAAGCATCTCCTTGGTCTCATCTGGTACGAATGGCTGCCCAGCTCAAATTGCCGCACTAATGGGGCAAACGGGGAGTTATGGGCTGACGTGGTCCCTTTCGATTTACCCTTGTCTCCACCTCCCCTTCTACCAAATGTCGTCTTCACAGGAGACGACTGGGCCAGAGCTGCAGTAACAGTCTATGCCTGACGGCACACGGTAGCAGATTTGGTGGGCTCCTTCGGTGCATCACATGGCTCCGGTAGTGCTGGTGCTCCAGCGCATCATGTGACTCTAGTAGTGCTTGTAGCTTTGATGCTCCTGGGCGGGCGTCGAAGGAGATGGTCTTCTTGGGCCACTGGATAAATGTGCCAATGGCATCCTCTATTATGACGATCTTATTGTTTGAGGGAATCTCCAGCGTGATGGTCTTCCAAATTTATATACACTGTCGACATGGACCTTCGTGTAGCCTGGCTCTAAAGTATGATCGTGCACAATCACGCCTTCACCGAATGCATACGCACGTCCCTAAGCAGCCTGCAAGGGAACAGAGCCGTTAGCAAGCCTCACTTGTAGATTGCACGGTGTGGCCATCTACACAAGGGTACAAAATTAATTAGCTAACACGTTGAACATTAAAGCCTATCTAAGGAGCATTGCAATCATGTTACCAAGGTGTCGTCAGGAGGAAATTTGCCTTCATCCACGTCCGTCTCAGGGGCGGACGCGCAGCTGCTCTAACAATTGGTTGGACTGAACTATGCATGTGCTTCTTGGGCTTGCACGTTCCATGCCTGCCTCTCTGCAACCACTCTTTGCTCCATCCTTTCCTCAAGGCTTCGTAGCTGACTATCAAACTACGCTTTGAGCCTTTCCTTAAGTCTTTCCTCAATCAGGGCTACTAGCCATTCCTCACGCTCGACTTGACTTTGCTTCTCATCCTACTCCGTACGTGTTCGAGTCATGTGGGAATCCCATTTTCCAGGGAACGGAAACACCTAGGCCTCGGGTGCGACCCGGGTGCTCCTTGTTTCCCAAGGCATTGAGAGTATGTCTTTCTCTCTATTCGAAGTGAAAGAGCCCTAGGAAGATTCTGTGCTCAACGATATTAGGCGTTGGGCCACTTCCTCATCAGCGGGGTTTGCAAAGGACACGCCACCTGAAGAAATGGGATGTGACCTTGCTCTTACCTAGTTTCGGGCACGCGGGTCTACGATGGAGGCAAACAGCGGTGCAATCTCTTTCTGGACTGCCTCGTTGTTCTTCCTTATCCATTGCGCGATCTTACCTGCATACCCAGTTGACCCGAGTCTGTGTGGGTGGGTGTTTTTTGACTGGACGGTCTTATGCGCCGAACTTTGAAGCACGAACTCTTCCGTCATCTTCAACTCAACAAATCATCCCCAGACGTCTTCAGAGATGAACCCGTACTTCTGGAATGGAGTCATTTTCTTATTGACGTAATTAGTGATGAGGACGCTCATGAAGTTCTCCCAAGCCTTTACCGCCACTAGCAACGCGTACCGTCGCAGTGCAGGCATGGCGTCTTGTGGAAGCTCGAACGACGTGAATATTTCTGTCACCAGGTTATCGCGCTCGTTTGTTAGCGTCTTCCGTGAAGGATAGGTGATGGGGACCCTTTCACGCCCAACGATCCCGCACATGGTCCAGAAAGCCATTGCAACCTTTGGAGGCGCGGTAGGAGCCCCATCATGCAGATCGACCGCTGTGATGGTGTATTGGCTCTGAGGCCTTTTACTAAGCCCTCTTGGACCGCGCCTGTTTCCTCCTACGTTGGGCGTGTCATCAGACCCATTCGGCGGCGAGGATTGATGGGACATCATCTTGTATGATGCAAGGTTAAGAATAGGTAAGTTAAGAGAAGCAAATTTCAATTAAGAGTAGGTAAGTTAAGGCAAGCCGATGCATAAAATGTATGTACTTGTCATTCATATAACGAATCATGTCTTCTATCACATATTGAACTGAAGATTGTATTATATTGCTCTCAGATAGGGGTTGGTTGAAGATTTTAATCCTTCAACCTTAATTGCGAAGGGTATTTCCATCAATCATGAAGCCATCCCACCACTCAAAGACATAGGAGAAGAGGAAACTTGAAAATCAACAAGAACTCAAAAAGGCATGAAAGAAGCAAGAAAAAATACAAGAAATAAAATAAATTTCAAAACATAGAAGAACTTGGATTTTGCATTGCTCAGAGAGCGATGGTTAAAAGCCACACTTCATGGTGGGAAAACCTCAAAGGAGTATAAGAAAACTAAATAACCCTTCTCAAAAACTTGGCATGGAGGCATCCCTCCATGCCTCTATTTATAGCACACTCGAAGCAACCTTCACTCTTACATGACCTTCTTGGCCCTAAAGAAACCACATCAAGGGTTCAGAATCACTCCCTTACTCATATATGTGCTAACCCACAATCCAACAATATAACGGGTTTTAACCACACAGTTGCACACTTCTCAAAGCACCACTTAACTTGAAGATCCAATAACCCTTTAACAGTAACTTGACCTCTACTCCACCAGTGAACTCTTGATCCAACGATCCACCTTCGCTTGAGTAGGGCTCAAATTAGCATCACAGCCATCCACTTGTCATTCCGACTTGCGGCAACTCCCCGCCCTTAGTCATCTTCCATCGTCACCTTTACCCATCTGGATCTTAGCTCTCTTAAGCTAGTCCCGGTCTCTTCCTCCTCACCATAACCTAGCTCCGAAGTTCTACAACCATCTAGACAAGCAAAACATTACATAGCATTGCTCAACACAATATGCAATATGTAATCAACACCAATATCAGTTTCCGATTAAATGCATCGCCCAAGCTCACTAAGCCAGTCTGTCTACCAGCACAAGGTTAGTCAAACCGATAGCACACCGACAGCAGCACAAAATTGCAAATTTAGTTTTTCAAACCCAAAACAAACTCACACAAATCGACACAAATATAACAAATGTCAAATATATTGGGAAGTAAATGCAATTTTTGTTGACCTCCACATGGTCTAACAATCTCCCTCTTGGTAAATATATTGACAAACACTGAAAAGTTATCAAATTAAGTTTGTTTTGAAGTAAATGCAATTTTGGTTGCAAGAGCTTCACTTGGCCTAAATCAAAGAGAAATTTGTGAACATGTAATATACCAGGTTTAAATAAGAGGGAAAATGGGGTATTTTGGGGTTTCTCCAGTCGTGGGCCAAATTTGGGCCTGCAAGCCAGGTTTTTGGTTTGTGGGAGGGGCTATTGCCCCCAGACCCTAGCCCCTACCCCTACCACCTTTAGCCGTCCACTCCCCCATTGCCGCACCCCCTACCCCCTCTCCTGCATTTCCGCACCTGCTCTCCCATCTCCCTATCAGCTGCCCCCTCCCCCTCTAATCTTCCCACCCGAGCCACCCCTCCCTCCTCCCTCCTATGTGTAGCCCCTCCCCTCCCTGTATCAGCACCTCACCGCTGCCTTGGTGGTTCCAAGTGTTGAAGAGACCCTAGGGCAGGAGTTGGGTTGCGTGGAGGAGTGAAGAACACACGATCTACGAGGGAACACCGACGTCACCGCTCCAACGAGTCTTCAGGTGAAGGCCCTTAGACTGTCCTTGGTGATGTTGGTGTTGTGATAGGGAGGAATTATGGTGGTTTTCCTGGTGGTTGTGGGTCGGGGTGTTTACCAGCTTGATTTTGGGAATATTTAGTTTCAGGCAGATTGCTGGTTCGATCTTCCGGTCGAATTTTAGGGCAACTATCGTCATTTTCAGAGAGTCTGGTAGTTGTAAAAAATGTAGATCGTTGTCTAAAGTTTCATTAGAGTATAAGAACATAAAATTTGGTTCAGTTCATTAAAAGTTATGACCTGTTTAAGTTTGCTATCGAGAAGTTTATCGCTGCTGGAAGCAGTCGTGGTAATCTGCAGATTAGGGCTCTTTAGTGGAGCTTAATTAAATTATCTCTATATCTAAAGAAAGCTAGATAATTTTCTGTAGATTCAAAAAATGTCATGTTTTGATATATTTTGAGTTTTCTAAAAATATTTATGAAATTGTGAAGCCTGCTGTCCTGGGAGATGACAGAACAATCTTCAGGGCTAAATTCAAAGGGTTAGATAAATTAATATAAAAAGATGGGTAACTAGGAAGTTGTGGGTAATCTTCTGTAGTTTTCATAAAATATATGGTTTTCCTTTTTGGGGCTCTTGAGATAGGAGTTATGGTCTTTCTACCGTCGGGACAGCAAAGGGGTGAACTGTTTGGCGAGTGAGAAGACTAAATCGGGGTTGTGCATATGTGCGATGTTGTTATGTTTGATGCTTGTACTGTTAGTGCATGATTTTAAGATGGATATATATGTTTATTTCAGGAGTTGTGACTTTGGGAGTGGACTCAACCTCACGCCACTCCAATCCATATGGGTAAAGAGGAAAGTACATCGTATAATAAAGATGAGATGAGATGAATGGATAGTTGAATTGATAATTGACATCTTACTGTCCTTTATGATTATTATCAATTGTTGCCATTGGTTGTGCTCTTCATGTGTGTTGATTATGTTAATGATGGAAAGAATGGATCATGGTATAATTCATATCAATTGCATATGTGAATTCATGATGGAATATGTAACTTGTGTGGGCCTTTGTGTTCCACTTGTGGTGGGCAAAAAGTTCTACTGCTGTAGACCCCTCCACGGGATGGAAGGGAATGAAAGGGTGCGACACCGACGATTGTGCACTCAGCTATACCGGTATGAGCTATGAGATAGGCAAATAAGCATAAAGCATATTGCACTACATAAATGAATGGAAAGAATTGAATTAAAATGATGAGTTATCTCATATGTATGGAAGCATAACATGATGTATTTTACTCAATGATTATTTTTATGTGTTGATATGGTTATATGATGTACTTTGCTGAGTTTTGGACTCATGTTTATTTATTTAATATTTTAGGTACTTGAGACCGACAAGCAGGGAAGAGGAGTAGCACAACCACATCACACGACACCACTTCACCATCATTGTATTGTTTAACATTTTGAAACATGCATAGCAAATGAATAAATTAGACAAACTCAGTCATGGAATAAATTTAGTGGATGAAAACTTGTAATGGTTTAGTTTGTTTATTTAAGTTATGTTTGCGACTTTTATTATAACATGTGAATGAACTTCATTTGGTGACTTCGATAATGGTAAGTAAGAGGTAAGAATGTTTCACATACGCATGTGTTCTGGACGCTCCCAAGCACGGGGTGGTCTTGGGCATTCTTGAGTACGTGGATCAAAGTTTAGAATTGTTGTTGTTGATATTATTATTGTTGTTATTATATTCTTCATCATTCCTTGTTGATTATGTCTTGTGGATGATGTTAAATGTCTAGAAAAGAAACTACGTGTTTGCTGAATTTCTGTTTGAAATCGTTTAAATAATGGTTAAAGAGCATTAGGAGGTGACATTCAGGGCAAATGGGGTGTCGAGGTGTTACAAAATAAGACCAAATTATCAAGATAAGATTTAGAGTAAACAATAGGAAAGAATAAGTTGTCCGTAAATGCTCTAAAAACTAAGAAAAATCTCACAAAAGCTCAACTTTGCTCATGATCCACAGAAAAGAAGCATGACCATTTTTGTACCAAGAAGAGAAGCAAGTAAGATGCATTTACACATTTCTCCCTATTATGGCAATATAGACCTCAAAAAAGAAATATGTATGCATGAGATGCATTTTAGGAGACCTTTGAAGATTATCCAAATGAACATAAAGAGCAAAGTATTACACCAAGCTACTCAAGTTCAGATTATACTAAACTAAGTTATATCCAATTGCATATTTTAATACCCTTGCTAGCAAGCAAAAATAAGGCTATGTTGTGTTTTGCATGATTTCAACAAGAGCAACACTTATAATAATCTCCAGACTAGAAGCAAAGCTATACCATAGATCAAATACACAACCTAGAGTTCAATCTAGTCAACACTTTGGGGAGCTACAAGTGCATAAGAGAACCTTCATGTTCAATCATCTTTGGTGAATGCAAATTTTCGATTTTGACACAAACAATGATGTTTGGAGAGTTTATCCTAGCAAAGCACATTCTCGACTAGGGGTCATCGACAAAAGCCTCCTAGGCTTTACTCTCTTATTCATTTTTTTATTTGTATTTCTCAATTCTTTATTGACTCAGACCATAGTCGACCATTTCAAGCATGAAACTTAAAAGAATGGTCTTGGTCATACAAAATACATTCCAAGTTCATCTTAAGTACAATGAGAAGAAGTCCTGTGAATGTATAGTGTTGAGATCAATCTTAGCACACACAAGTTAATACTTGCTCATTTTTAGCACTTAGATTCATGAGCAAATGGAGGATTTTAGTATGAAAGAAACAAGCTTCACCCAATTTGCTCCAGGAACTCTAGTAGAAATCCAAGATTTCATAAAGCATGCCATATGCACCTAGTGAGGAAATATAGCAAGTAAAAGTTATAAGTTTCATTAAAGCTCAAATTTTAATTTTTAGCAAGCTTAGTACGATGAAGTAATATGAACTTAGGCATGACTAAGCTACCACTGTTCCTCAGAAAATTAGTAAGGAGCACCACATGAATGAGAATTCATTTGCATAATAGACAAAGCTCATTTATGATAGAAAATAAAGTCTAGATGCAATGCATGAAGAAAGAAAGGCTTCTCGAAACTGCCCCTCAACAAGTGAATCAATTTTAAGCATAAATTTGTTTCAAGTTGAGTTAAAACAAAATTAAATGCAGAAAACCTCCAAATAAACTCCACTAAAACCAGAAAAACAAAATGAGAAGGGTAGCTAAGAAACTAAAAACTTGGTAGTTTATAGAGCATAGAAAAGATGAAGAGAATAATATGGCTTAGACTCACACTCATCTTCCCCAAATGAATAACATAGAAAAGCTGACTCTACCAACTCAAGCTAGGGAGTACACATAGACCCTGTCTACCGAAGGGATTCAACACCTGCTAGACCTACAAGACTGTGAGGGAACTCAACCTAGAGAGAAAAGAGAACAGCTAATTAAACATGATAGCAACCTACAGCATAAGATGAGAGGTCCATGCAAAATATGCCAAAAGTCTAAGTGAAGTGAACTCAGTACTCTAAAAAATGCACCCAAAAAATGCAAAAGAAAAGAGATGTTAGAAGTAAATATCTAATATATAATATACAAGACCCAACTCCCCCTCAAGTAATGTTGTAATGGCACATGACTCCAAGCTCTTCCCTCAAGGCCACAAACTTAGAACTATCCAAAGGCTTGGTAATGATATCGGCAATCTGGTGATCACTCTCCACAAAATGGTGTAATATACCACCCTTCTCCACATGGTCTCTAAGGAAGTGGTATCGGATATCTATGTGCATAGTCTTGAATGCTACATTGGGTTCTTGGCAATGTGAATGGCAGAAGTGTTGTCACAAAAGAGTAGAACACTATCTATGTCTAACCCAAAGTCCTGTAAGGTCAACCTCATCCAAAGCACCTGACTGCAGCAACTAGCGACTGTAACGTACTTGGTCTCAGTGGTGGACTGTGCAACTCTAGACTGCTTCCTATAGGACCAAAAGACAAGAGAAGTGCCGATAAATTGGCAAGTGCCAGAGGTGCTCTTCGTATCTATCATATAGCTAGTAATGTTTGCGTCTGAAAAGGCTCTAAGTGATAGACAAGAAGAGGAAAAGTATCAAATACCATAGTCAATGATAGCTCGAAGGTATCTGAAGATGCGCTTCATTGCCTGACGGTGAAAAGCACGAGAGGTCTGAAATCGAGCGCACAAACACACAACAAAGTGTATGTCTGGCCTTAAGTAGTGAGATACAAGAGAGATTCGATCATACTCCTGAACTCCTTCTGACCAACTAGCTCACTATCCTCATCAGATTGAAGGATAGTCATAATGGCCATAGAGTCATCACCAGCTTCCATCAGATATGTCAAAGTGTCTTAGGAGGTATCGAGTGTACTTGCCTTGATGCAAGAAAATGCATTCCTGAGTCTACTTGATCTGGAAGTCAAGGAAGTAGCTCAACTCATCCATCATTCTCATCTCGAACTCTATGCTTATCACATCTAAAAACCGAGAGACAAGAGGATGTGAAGAGCCACCAAAGATAATATCATCTACATAAATCTGGACAAGCAAAAAGTCAGAGTTTTCATGTCTGACAAACAAGGTCTTGCCTATTTTACCCATCTCAAAATCATGACTAAGAAGGTAAAACTTAAGCATCTTATACCAAGCTCTCGGGCCTACTTAAGTCCATACAAAGCCTTGAAAAGCTTATAGACATGATCTAGGAACTTGGGGTCCTTGAATCCTGGAGGCTACTTTACATAAACTTCTTTCTCAATATACTCATTGAGGAATGCACTCTTGACATCCATCTGATACAACTTGAAGCCCTTGGATGCCGAAAATGCAAGTTAAATCCTAATGGCCTCTAGTTTAGCTACAGAGGCAAAGGTCTCTTCGAAGTCAAGACCCTCAACCTGAGTGACTCCCTAAGCGACTAGTCTAGCCTTGTTCCTAATTACCACCCATCCTCAGTTTGCTTGTTCTTAAACACCCACTTGATCCCAATGACATTATGACCAGAAGGGGGCTCAATAAGCTACCAGACCTTGTTCCTCTCAAAGTTCTCAAGTTTCTCATGCATGGGATTGATCAAAGACTCATCTGTTAATGTATGGGAAACATCCTTTAGCTTAAAGGTAGCAACAAAGGCAGAGTGAAGACATAAGTGAGAAATACCTGAATTTGAGCGTATGACATGCTCAAACAGATTATCAATCACCTGACCAGGCATATGACGCCACTGAATGTGACAAACAAGTCCAAAAGCGAAAGTGGTATGTATCTCATGCACATAAGAGGTAAAAGCAGAGTCACTAGCTACAAAAGTGATTAAAGGTAAGGGCTAATCGCCGTAAGGGACACAGGTAGAATCTAGAGACACCTTAGGTGTGGAGGGGACTGGATCAGCTAGAGTACCATCATCCTCATTCCCTACAAAGATGGTCTCAAAGAGAGATGAAGAACCTGAGATAACTGGTCCAGTTCTCGGACAAGCTTCATCAAAGGTCACCTCACAGGTCTGTACAATTCTACTCACCTCACAACTCCAGATCCTATAGCGATGAGAAGAAGTCGAGTAGCCTAGAATTATACTATTGGAAGAACATGACTCGAATTTATCTAGGTTCCCAAACTTCATTATGAAACACTTGCAACCAAAAACACGAAAATGTACAACACTGGGTTTTCGCCCATACCTCAATTCATATGATGTGTGGTGCAAGTGTGCTGTCAAGAAAACTCGATTGGACACATGGCAAGCAGTAGCTATAGTCTCTGTCCAAAACTTCCTAGAAGTACTGTACTCATCTAGCATCATCCTAGTCATCTCAACCAAGGTCATGTCCTTCCTTATCACTATGCCATTTTGTCGAGGGACGTATGGGGAAGAGAACTTATGCTCAATACATAACTCCTCACAGAAACTCTCAAAGTAGGAGTTCTTGAACTATGTGCCATTGTCACTGTGTATAGCTCGTAAGGAACCTGGGAGCTCAATAGATAACTTACAGACCATAACCCTGAAGTAGGTAAAAGACTCATTGTTCAAAGCCATAAAGAACACCCAAGAATACAATGAAAAATCATCAACAATGACAAAAACGTATCACTTCCCACCCACTGACTACACTCTAGCTGGATCATTGGTGTCCATATGTAGAAGCTATCATAGTGCACCAGTCATCACAACAGTGACTGGGGATGAGAAATAGCAACAATCTTGCAATGTCAGCAATTGGAACAAACCAATTCTTTGACCATCTTGAGTTTAGGCAAACCACAGATGAGATTATCTTGCTAATTCGGGTCAAATAATCAAAACCAATATGATCAAGTCTCCTATACCAAAAAGTGATAACAGGACTATAAAGCAACTGACAACAAAGAGAATCACTAGAAGAATAAGCAAAATCAGCACAAAAGACTCTCCCAAATATAGAAATCCCACAAAGCAACCCTATAGAAGAATTGATAATTCTACAGGCATTACGCTTGAAGCTCACCTCGAAATCGTCATCGATAAACTGAAACACAAAGAACTGCAATATATTTACCAAGGCAACTTCCTTAAGAAGGAAATTATCATTAATGTGTACAAAACATTTAGCGATGACTCAACCAGAAGAAGAATTCCCAAAAGTAATTAGCTCATCACTAGGGGCATGGGCTAGGGAAGAGAACCAATAGGAATATCTGGTTATGTGGCTAGAAAAGCCAGAATCTATGAGCCAAACCTCTCCCTTCCTAGATGTAAAAAACCGCCCAATTATTCATATAATAAATTGGGACATCGGTGCCTTTTATCTTTTTTCCATTAAAGAACTAATAGGACCAACTCAAACCTTTAGCTTGACCGTGTTTTTGGCCTACGTATTTTCCAGAGACAATGCTTAGAGCGCATAGATTTAGAATCATAAGCTCTAGATGGATGCTCTAAGGTATATAATCACAATCATTGCATTGTAATACTTAAAAGATCAATAAGTATGCGCGGTATAAAAATCTACCCAAGATCTAAGACCAGGTACTATTAATAAATCATTAGGATCGTTAATAAGCCATCTTACTTTCCTTAATACACTGAACCATATTAACTTCTTAAACCCTCACCACATTTATATTTGCATGAGAATTAAAAGAGACAATATATGTATACCTGTATAAACACACACACATGGGAGTACATACTCCCACTCTCAGTATACCACTTAAATGATGTTGTTATACCTCTTTATCTTTTTGAGTATACTCTAATATTGATTATAGGATACTCCAAAGTGAGTCCACGAAAAATTTCATCAAAGTCCACCCTATACGGCATAATTTGTTTATATACTCCTTTTACATATGGAAAAGGGTATATAGCAAAATCGATATATATATATAGGAAGCCTTTTTTGTACTCCCAGCTGTACATACCCCCACCTCTAATATACCATTTAAACGAATATGTTATACTTCTTTATCACTTTCGGTATACTTCAATCATAATTATAAGATACTCCAATGCAATATAGTTGGAAAAATTTCATCGAAGCCCTTTATTTTTGCTATATACACTATTCCATATGTAAAAGGAGTGCATACACAAATTATGCTATAAAAGGTGGAGTATGATGAGATTTTTCATAGAACTCACTTAGAAGTATCTTATAATCAGTATTAGAGTATGTTCAAAAGGATAAAGAGGTATAACAACATCATTTAAGTAGTATACTTAGAGTGGGAGTACGTACACCCAGGAGTTTGGAACCATTTTCCTATATATATAAATATATATAGGAAGCCTTTTTCGTACACTCAGGAGTACATACTCCCACCTCTAATATACCACTTAAACGAAAGTGTTATACTTCTTTATCACTTTCGGTATACTTTAATAATAATTCTAGGATACTCCAATGCGACATGGTTGAAAAAATTCATCGGACCCTTTATTTTTTGCTATATACACTTTTACATATGTGAAAAGAATATATAAACAAATTATGCTATAAAGGGTGGACTTTGATGAAATTTTTTGTGGAACTCACTTTGGAGCATCTTATAATCAGTATTACAGTATACTCAAAAGGATAAAGAGGTATAATATTATAATTTAAGCGGTATACTAGAGGTGGGAGTACGTATTCTTAGGAGTATAAAACCATTTTCCTATATATAGCTTCTTATAGAATTGGCTATACTATTTCCCAGCCATTTAACACAAACCGATTGAGCCACTCGCGCAACCGAACAATCAGTGGTAACCCAACTAGTAAATGACTAATAAATGCTACTTCTAGTTTGTATATGAATATTTCTTTCTTTGATTTAGCTATAACTTTCAAATGAGGATGATTTTTGTCTTCAAATTTTGCATGATTGTAGAATATCACCTCCCCTACGTATGGTATTTTTTGAGAATTTTTGAAAATATGTACATCTGATTTTCATAGATTTTATTGTTCACATAGGATATGTTAATTTTTGCTATCCAAAAAATAACATATTACTCACTATTATACAAGATGTTACTGATTTTATAGTTCACAAGGGATATGTTGACTTTTACTATCCAGAAAATAACATATTTAACTATTACACAAGATGTTACTATATCATGTGTAAACCACCCTTATTGTGTAAAATACATGAAAACCACTTGCATAAGTTTTCAAAAATTCTCAAAAAATAACCATATGTAGGGGAGATAAGCTTCTACAATTCTGTAAAATTTGAAGGACAAACTTTGTTGTATTTCAAAAATATGAAATCGACAAAGCGCTAAACAGTGCAAAATCACTATTGAGCCGAATTTTTCTTTTTCATATCTTTCAACTGATATTGATTTTGGTCTTAAAATTTTATAAAGATGTATATTCTCACCCCCTACATATGGTAATTTTTGAGAATTTTTCAATCATTTTACTAAAGGGACGACAAATGAACTAAATTCTTTTTCGTGAAAACCACATGTACAAGTATTCAAAAATTCTCACAAAATCATTTTCAGACCAAAGATATGAAAAAGACAGATTTAGCTCAATAGTGATTTTGCACTGTTTAACGTCAATTTCATATCTTTCAAATACGATTGAATTTATTCTTCAAATTTTACGAAGTGGTAGAAGCTTACCTCCCCTACGTATGGTAATTTGTTGAGAATTTTGAAAAATGGTACATATGATTTTCATGTATTTTGCACGACAATGGTGGTTTACACAAGATATAGTAACAATTTATGTAATAGATAGTAATATATTATTTTCTGGAAAGTATAAAGCAACATATATTGTCTAAACCATTTCTACCATGTAAAATCATATGTACAAGTTTTCAAAAATTCTAAAAAAAATTACAATAAATAGGGGAGGTGAGATTTCTACATCTCTGTAAAATTTGAAGACCAAAATCAATCTCATTTGAAAGATATAAAATTGACAAGCACTAATCAGTGATGATAGTGAATTTTTCTTTTCATATCCTACCAATGCAAGTGAGTTTGGTCTTCAAATTTTATAGGGTTATAGAAGCTCACATCCTGTGTATGGTATTTTTTTTTGAGAATTTTTTAGAACTTATACATATAATTTTCACAGACTTAACACGATAAAAGTGGTGCACTGCCAAATGACTCATCCATGTAGGATTTTACTACTGAACAGACGCTTAACATTTTACGAATCTCAATTGATTTTACCATCTAATACAGCAACGTTTACGATCGTCCATATAATATTTTACAATAGGGCCGATAAACAAAGATAAATTTTTGTTTTGATAGTTTACTTCATTTTGGTTTAGTAACGTCTTGTGTAATAGCACTAGCATGTTATATTTTGGATAATAAAAGGCAACATATCTGGTGTAAACCACTGTTATCGTGTAAATTCATGAAAATCACATATACAAGTTTTCAAAAATTCTCAAAAAGTTACTATAAGTAGGGAAGCTGAGATTCTACATCCATGTAAAATTTGAAGACCAAAATCAATCTGCTTTGAAAGATATAAAATTGACAAGCACTAATTAGTGATGAATAGTGAATGTTTCATTTTCATATCTTTCAAATGCTATTAAGTTTGGTATTTAAATTTTACAGGGATGTAGAAGCTCATATCCCCTATGTATGGTAATTTTTTGAGAATTTTTTAGAACTTGTACATATAGTTTTCATAGATGTTTACCACCATATGACTAATCCATGTAGGATTTTCCAATTATGTTATATGATAGTAATTTCTAGTTGTAGATGTATTAATTTTATGTTATAAAAATAATAATTTCTTTTACGAGTTAGCAAAATTACTGTTTAATAGGAGACTTATATCATTTTATTCCTCTCATTGTTAGTAAGCTACTGGTGTAAACCATTTGCAAATCCGAGCTACCAATAAAAGATACAGCTAAAATAAAGAAAAAACAGATTCATGTACAAACTACGATACACATTAACTGTTGGGTTGACCAATGCATTAACTAGTAACTGATTCGGTAGAAATTGTATTTATTGTTCTATAGTAAAATTTATTCATGATTTATTACCGAATTGCTAGCAATCGGTATAATGTGCTTTGCATGCACTTCATTCTGCGGGCTTTGTTGAGATTTCGGTGAAATTCAATTGAGCAAAAAATAGTTCAAACGATGTCTAAAAAGTTTGAATTTTTTTGGAGGGTCCTGACATGTCGTAATGTTTTCATAGAAATTTCAGATGATTATCAAGCCTGATTAAATTTTAAAAATTCGAACAGTGTTACTATCCTCATAAAATACTGACTCGCAAATTTGAATCGAATGATAAATAGAACAAACAACGTTAGAATATTTTTATTTTTTTTATTGGTTCTGATGCATCAGTAATGTTTCCATAAAATTTTCAGATAATGTTCAAGCTTCAAGAATTTTTGAAAATTCGGGCAGTGCCACTATCTTGATAAAAGCCTTACTAGCAAATTTCAACCAAATAAAAAATAGTTCCAAACACATTAGGAAATTTTGAAAATTTTTGTGGATGGTCCTGATGTACATCAATGTTTTCATAAAATTTTCACATGATGATCAAGCTTCAAGAATTTTCAAAATTTTTGACAATGCTATGTCCAGATAAAAGCCTAATGATCAATATATAGATTTGCTTGTGCAATCAAAAAAGGGTTAGAATTTTTGAAACTTTTATAAAAGGGTTCTAGGCAATTATTAAGCTCTCATAAAAATTTTAAATTATGATCACACGCTAGTGAATTTATAAAATGCTTACAATGATACTGTATCATTTATGTTCCTTGTGTTTTTCAAAAAAGGGTTAAAATTTTTAAAACCTTTATAGAAGGGTTCTGAGGCAATTATTAAGCTCTCATAAAACTTTTAGATCATGATCATGCGCAAGTGAATTTATAAAATTCTTACAATGATACTGTACCATTAGTGTTCCTTGTGTTTTTTTATTTTTTAAAGATAACAATTGAAGTTCAATGCACCCATAGATTTGATTGAGCAAACAAAATGTTGACAACGATTTTGTCCTGAGATTAAATAGAGGTAAATAATTACATAAAAAATAATAACATCAAATAAATAAAATGCACTGACGGCTAAAATCCATTAGAACATAAAAAATGACAAAAGGGTGTGAATTATATTGAAATAACAATCGCTATGATATACGTGAACTACATGACAAGAAAATAGTCCGACGATCAATATTTCACCGACAAAATTTAAAGTCCTACACGTATTACGATATTGTGATGATATCTCAGTCATGCGTGAGTTGAATGAATGAACATACGCATGTATTCATGGATTAATTAAGCTCTTAGGCAAAGCTCACACTCATGGCTACGTAGCTAATAAAGCGGCTCCGATGAGGCATTTTATACCAATATAGCTAAAAAAAATCAATCAAGAAGACATATGTGCACGTATAAAGTGCTTGCAAATCAAATAATTTATGCTCATGCAATTGATTTACAAAAAAAAAAAGAAAAAAGAAATGGTGCCCTGAGCTATACTAGCTGCGTCCAAAGAAATATTTATGCAAACCATGCGCCATGCATACGTCCTACACTATGTGGACTACAACTAATTGAATCACGTTGGAAGACTTTCTTGGAAGGATAATTAGTAAGCCCATAGCCTCATACCAACATGCAGGGCTCATTCAAAGTGGTGCATGTCGTGTGCATCTCTTGAACTGCTGATCAAATCTATGAAGTCAAAGCACAACCGGTGCGTCACATGAACCGCCCATCAAGAAAAAAAAATGAAAAGGGTCCCATGCTACCCGGAAGGAGATCCCACGTTGCAATCATGGTGAGCAGGGAGGTGGGCACGTCGTGCACAACTACAAGTCTACGACTGATGAGCGTGGCTGATTAGCAAATAGAAAAGCCCAGTGAAAAAGAAGATTACAGGGGAAGTTGCCGTAACTCCCTCCATGAAAAAGCTCTCATCCTTCTCTATAAATAGGGGTGAAGCCCATAGACAAAGCAAAACCTTTTGGAGGAAAGACTAGAGGAGAGAAAACACTTGAGAGGAAACCAAAGAAAAGGAGAGCAAGCAAGCTGTCATTGGAGAGGAAGAGCTTCAAGCAAGCCAAGGTAAAAGAAGGTGAGAATTATGTTCTTCTTTAGCCCTTAGGCTTGATCAAGTGATACAAGCCAAGGTGCTCTTCTTCCTCCCATCCTCCTCCGCCCAAGTCAAGATGTGTTCTCCTCAAGGCCTCATTTCCTAATTCGGTCCCGTAGTGGGCATGGATACAAGAGCGAAGATCCAAAATCTTCGTTTCTTAGTATCGGGCACTACGTTTGGAAACGAACTAAGGGTGAGAAGTTTCAAGACCTCATTTCCTAATTCGGTCCCGTAGTGGGCATGGATACAAGAGCGAAGATCCAAAATCTTCGTTTCTTAGTATCGGGCACTATGTTTGGAAACGAACTAAGGGTGAGAAGTTTCAAGACCTCATTTCCTAATTCGGTCATGTAGTGGGCATGGATACAAGAGCGAAGATCTAAAATCTTCGTTTCTTAGTATCGGACACTACGCTTGGAAACGAACTAAGGGTGAGAAGATTCAAGACCTCGCTTCTCAGATTCGGTCCCTTAAAGTGGATACGAATCATGAGCGGGTATATGCTGCAAAAGAAAGTAAAAAAATCATACTAAATTAATCTTCGTCGCAGTTATGCTTGCACATGGGTTCCGTATTCGCGAATACCATGTCATGAGTAATAACATGGACTGAAAAGAAGAAGAAGAAATATACTGGCTATAATAGCCCACGTCCATGCACCATACCATGGTTGTGTGCATACATGCATGAGCTAAACACTCAATTAACGGACCATCAAAATAAAGAAAGAATATAGAAAAGAAAACAAATAAAAATAAATCCATCATCCCACGTCACACATAAAGCTGAGCATGAACTACAATGCATGCATACAGCGATTAATTTTTTTTTTCATTAGAAGAATGAGCATACGTGGCCACATTAGCAGTCAAAGAGCATATCTCGCACGTAGTAAAGAAAGTGGTTGCATGCGGTCATTTCCTTACTGGAATTAACTAATGATAAAGGGCCACGTAGCAATCAAAATATCCATGCAAATCGGCAAACTACTATACAGGCGCACGTCTGACACTGCCAGTACGCGTGGGCTGCATCAAAGTGAATCATAGTGTTAAAGACACTAGCTCACGTCCAGGATGTATTCATGCAAGCACTTGATTAATTAAGGTGCTAACTAGTGAAGATAGCATTTGCTGCATGTTGAATTGATAGCCTAGTCAAGTTGCCGCAACCTTTCACTTGCCCACGGCCATGCGTCATTATGCATGTATGAGCTAAACGCTAACTAATAGATCATCAAATTAACAAAGAAAACAAAAGGAAAAGGAGCCACACTTAAGCCCATGTCCTGCATGTATGCATAGCATCTCCCATGTCGCAAAAGAAGTGGTGTCATGGCCGCATGCATAAAAAAAAATTAAGCATTGCTCCGCTTAACAACTGAATTAAGAACAATTAGTTTGCCCACATTTCAGTCAAAGCATGCTGAGCATAGCTACCATGTAACAAAAAAAAAGGTTGATAAATATGGCTACATGCATGTACATGCAATGCTTTCATGTACTAATCAAATTCTCCATTAATTAACTTCAGCTACATGCATATGTGCACATATGTGCACGAAGGACTAAACTATCCATGCATGCCGGTGATACTTACGAGCACTATTAAAGGCAACCTTCGCTTTGGTTACACTACATGCAAGCGTTCAATATTTACGAGCGCTATAAAATGCTAGTGTAATACAAGGCGGAACAAGGCGAGATAAAAATAAATAAAAAATGATAAAATAGGTTGAACTCCTATTATGTTGCGTGTATAGTTTCTCTAAAAATGAACACTATGCACCAAACAAAAAATTGATTAATGTGAAAACAATTAAAATACCCGAACAAGCATCCGCCAGCGACGCCAAGATTGAAGACTTTTCTTCTTTTTATATTTTTGTAATGTCATATGTTGCAATTTGGTGTAGTCTTTCTATTGGAATTCTTAATTAGGGGTTTTCTCGCAAAGAGATGTAATTAACAGAATTTTTATGTACATGTATGAATTCTGGAAGTAATGTACCCGCAATACCTGATATTTGATATTTCTTAGTCTCATATTCAATTAAAATGTAAACAACTTGTCTCTATTGACGTGGAGACGGGTCCACGCCCATTTTCCCGTCATCACAAAAAAGTTTAAAATTTTAGATAAGGGTTCTTAGGCAATGCTTAAGCTCTCCTAAAAATTTTGGATCATGATCGCACTCGAGAAAATTTATAAAATTCTGACAAGGTTACTGTCTCAATTATATTCATTCTGCTTTTGATTTTTTTTTTAAAGATAACAAATATAGCTCAATTATTTTGATATTTTTTGTATGATTCTACACTTCTAAAGATAGTACCATAAATTTTTCAGAGTGTGATCAAGCTTGTACAATTTTCTAAAAATCTAACAGTGTTTCTGTCAAAATTTTAAAATATCTAAAAAATTCGATTTTTCAACAAAAATTTTTTCATGGAAGATGACTTTCTTAAGGGTTATTGGGCCAAATCCGATAAAAAAAAGTCAAATTCCCCTAGATTTGGCTAATTCTTACTAAGATTTCTAAAAATACTGTAGCAATTTAATTTTTTTCTAATATTTTTATCCGGTCGGTATTTTGGATCCCATCCCCTGTCAGAATCCAAGATCTCGGCCGAGATTTCCGAATTCTCGCCAGTTTTTAGAACCTTGGTTTTTACAATTAGGCTCTTTACTCATTTTCTTCAGACCTAGACATAGCTGGCTATGAGCCAGCTCACCTAAGCACCTCCTCTTGCCATCTGTGCACGCATTGGTAGAACGAAGGGTAGGTGGCAAGTTGCATGCCTGCCACTTACACCTCAGCCCACAGTTTACACCCTTCTAGCCCATGGTATTCACTCCTAGCCACTGGTTTACCATCAGGGTTCACGAAACCGTTTAAACAGCGGTTTTCGCGAGTGAGTGGTACGGTTTCATGATAGAACCGCTCGAAAACCGTGAAAAATCGAACGGATTGTAAATTTAAAATTTTTGAAATTTTCTCAAATGAGATCGCAAAAATCGTGGTTTTTGACGAAAAACCGCTTGGTTTTCGCGAAAAACCGAGCGGTTTTTGGAGAAAACCGCCAAAAACCGCCCGAGGTTGGAAAATTAGGGAAAAAATCGAAACAAAATTGGGAGAAATGCAAAAAATATATTGTAAAATTTGGAGAAATACAGGAAAGGTTAAAATTGAGTAAAAATGTAATAAATATATAAATAAGGTATGTGAAAACGTGAAAAAATTCCAGAATGATCTCTCCTAAATTTGGAAAAAAATCGACATGACCTTTGCTATATTTTAGATAATTAGAAGTTGTAAGTTATGTATTTAGCAATAATATGTCAATAAATAATCTTTCATTGCAATACTACAATCACACAAGTGCAAAAATCGGCATTTACATAACTACAAAGCAAAATCATTCTCAATTTAACTACCATTTACTTATCAACACCATTTACATTATAATGCATTTAAATTGAAGTTGTGGAGTAGGCATAAGCATAGCTTCGTCACTCTTCCATTGTCGCAAAAATGACATATTCGACCTACATGAACGGAACATCGAAAACCGATGACAGACGGAAAAATGGTGAAAATATAAGAACAAATTGAAAAAATTGCAAACAAAACTTAAAAAAATGTACAAAAAATCCCAATTAATCTATAAAACACCTAAGAGAAATTTTTACAATTTTTTAAATCATTTATTTCTTCTAAAAAATCTAAAACAGAAATTAATGAAAAGGAACAAATACACTGTCAGATTTTTATAAATAGTAAATGATTTATTATATTCTAAAATTTTAATTAAAATATAAATAGTTCCAAAGGATCATGTACTAAAATTTTCATAAATATTACACTTCATTTATTTCCCATATAAAATCAAAAACAGAAGAGCATATACAATGATAATAGCACTTTCAGAATTTTTAAAATATACACATATCTGATCATCATCTCAAAACTTTACATAATCATTTTAATGACGTTATAACAATCACAAAAAAAGTTTAAGAAATATTATACTTCATTTTGTGCCCCTAGAAAATAAAAAACTGAAGAGCATATATTGTTTTAGTATCACTGTCAGATTTTTTTCAAAATGTACATATCTGATAATAATCTGAAAATTTTATAGAATCATTAGAATTACCTCAGGAACGCACAAAAAAATTTCAAAATGTTTTGACACTTTTTGCTAAATTTCTTCAATTTTTTATATTTACTGTTCATCTGGCCGGTTTTCCGAACGGTTTTAATTACCGAACTGGCTCGGTACGGGCTGTTTTCGCGAAAACTGAGTGGTTTTCGACAGTTTTTTGAACCCTGTTTACCACTCTAGCCCACAGTTTTCAACCCTTCCAAAGTCGGTTCCATCATCCCTATATATGCCTCACCAAGCCATTTCACCCATATTGCTCAAGCAGACAGCCAAGTTTCCTTCTCCTGGAACCTGCAACAAAAGGTGCAAAAGCTTTAGCTTCAATGCCTTCGTCTCCTCTTAACATGCATGGACAGTAAATGATAGCAACACAAGGTAGTTAGACATTTAAGTGATATACTGATCAGCCTCACTGTAAATAGGAGCATTTAAATTGCTGAATGCAGTTCTGACTAATATTAAAATGGATGAATTAATGGTTTAGGCATCCTATGATGCTTAAGGAAACCCTGAATTGCTACCCCAATATGACCTGACGCACAGTTGCGTGCCTATCCATATACTCACGGAGGTAGTGAATGATTCCCAATCCATTTTTCTTATAATAAAATCATTCCAATCAAACACATTGTCTGGTTGGAACACACAAATTTCAGAACACGCATACATATCAGCATAGTTTTGCTTGGTATTAGGTAACTAAATAATACTGGTTCCCACACATACACCCTGACAAGAATAAAAATAATCTACACTTGGTTAAGCACATAATTTTCTTAATTCACTAATCTAACATCAATCCAGTTACAAGGCTAAATAAACACTTCTCACAACCTGAAATTTTTGCATATCTAAGCTTTGGATCCTAAACAATCGAAACACACCATTTGTTAAGCCTGCACATCCACATTCCAATTAAGCAACCAAGGTAAATCTATGTTAAAATAAGATCTTAACTTGCACAATCTATGGTTTGGAAACAATCCATTATTCCTGGTTTTGATGTTGGAGATGGCTTGGTTTGTGCCGCCACCGTGTGCCGTGACATGAGAAGATGGCTGTGGGTGGGGGTGGGGGTGACGGAGTTCCAGGCTAGGTGTTTCAAAATTTCTGAGGGGTTTTGTTATTTGTGAGCCACTATGCTAGAATACAAAAGAATTTGAAGATATCCCAGTGAATCCACATGATTCAGATTTGGTTCGAGTTTTAGGGTTCTTTGGCCATGGAGGAGTGGAGGGCAAATTGGAGCATCTCGGCTAGAGAGGAGTAAGAGGAAGGAGAGGGTAAGTGAGGCGCAACTCTAAGCGAATCCAAGAGCAGTTTTTATAGCCAGCGAAGGGCGTATATGAGCCCAGCCCGGTTGAGTTCTTCACCGAGTTCATGCGGCGCCAAAGAACAGAGGAAGGCATGGGCAGAGTAGCGCGGATTGCGGAGAGGGCGGTAGCGTGGCAACAAGGGGGATGATCTGGGACATTGGGCGACGAATTTTGCAGGTGATGACGTGAGCTACAGGCCAGCAAAGCTCTGCTTCGGGGCACCATCGAGCCAAGGAAGAAGACGATGGGCGCTGAGCATGACAGGCAGGCCCGCACAATGGACTGTCCCAACGCGAATTCAAGAACCGACTGCAAACCGAACGAGATGAGGTTCATTGAATCGGTTCCAGTAAAGTCAGGAAATTTTTGAGAATTTTTCTGAGAGATGGTTCGATAATGATCCTCATACTATAGAAATGTTAGCTGAAAATACTCTGTACAAAATTTATAAAAATTCTGACACGGCACTGTGCTCCAAATTTTGTTTTCTGTTTTTAAATTTTCTGGGAATATATATCTTATCAAAACTTTTTTAAACTTTTTATATGACTTCCTATTGGATACAGAATCCTTCATTAAAAATTTTTAATTGAGATATTTTGTATTTAATTTATAAAAATCCTGACATTCTGATTCTTGGATTTTTAACTTTTCCGCTTTTGCATATTTAAATATAAAAAAATTAGTTATTTATTTTTGGAATTTTTACTTTTGATGTATTTGTCCATACAGAACATAATATTAAATTTTTAGCTTGAGATAAACAGAGATTATTTTTATTTAAATCTGAAAATTTTACTGTTGTTAGTCAAGAATCATTAAGTCCCTTTCATTTCACTCTTAATTGCTTTGATATAAATTTCAAATTCTAGAATTAGATCTCTGAAGATTTTATAAGTTCAAATAAAAATTTTATTTATTTTATTATTATAAGATTTTACTCTTTTCTTTATTTCTTACTTGAGATTATTATATTAAAAGGATTTCTCCTTTGGAGCAAAAATCAAGAAAATCCAGAAGAATTCATAAAAATGATCAATAAATATAATTAAATGTTAAAATTTAATTTCTCATTGTATTTTAAGTTTTGCATTTAGGATAATATGAAAACAATATAAATAAAATATTTTCTTAAGAACCAAAATTTAGAAAATTTTAGATTTATGAAATTTTCAAGTAAATTTTTATCCAACTTATTTTCATAGTTTATTTAATTTTGAGTTTTATATTGTAGCTCATCCTTTTATTAAGGTTGAATTTCATGAAATTAAAAAAGAAGATAATATTTTAAATCATTCTCTTAATTTTAATTAAAAAATTTATTCAGATTCATTTTTTAATTTTTAAATTTTCGAGTTGTTACAGCGCTACCTTACGATTCACCGAGCTAACCAGGGTTAACAAAACCGCGGTAAACCGCTCGGTTTTCGCGGTTTTTGACCGTACCGCTCCGGTTCGAAAACAGAAACCGAGCGGTTTACCGGTGGAATTTAAAAAAAATCCAAAAACATCTAAAATTTTGAAAAAAATATGCGATGAAAACCGCTCGAAAACCGTTGAAAAATCGCAGTTTTCGCAAAAAACCGCTCAAAAACCGTTTTTCAATAACGTTCAATTGGTCGGCTGGTTTTTCGCGAAAAATCGCGGTAAACCGCAAAAACCGCAAAAACCGAGCGGTTTTTGGGTCTTCGTGAATAGATTTGACTAAAATTCGAATTTTTTTGAATTTGCAAACCGTTCAGTTTTTCGTGATTTTCAACGGTTTCTCGTGAAAACCGCTACCGCCGGGTTAGCGGTTTTCAGCTTCGAAACGAAATTGTGAACCCTGGAGCTAACCCCACAATTCATTTTCAAGTTCTCCTCACCAGAACCCACTGCCACCATTCACCTTCATTCTCCACGGACAGCTGTCGGTGGCAAGGTGCTACGGTTGAACTCCGACGTCTTTAGCAGGTAAACAAAGCACCTTCGCCTGAGCTAAAACCGGTCTTTCCCCTCACTTCCGGCGGCTAGCGTCGCCGCTGCCATGAGTGTCTGTAGGCAACCTTGCTCGGGCTACCAATAACCGCAATTCAACCCTTCCTCGCATGCGCGTAGTCACCCTCGAGCTCACACGGTGGCCGTCGAGCCCATTCCGGCGAAGTCCCGTCGCCGACGAGCTCCAGCCGAGCTCTTCTCTGTTTTGTCCCGATGATAGATGGGCCCTGGACATCAGTCCGTCTCTCTCTTGTGTGACTAACCAGAGGGCCCAATCGTTCAGTCATTGGTGATTAATCGGGAGACACCTGTGAGCCAAAAGCCTTTTTGTTTAACAGAAGACGTATTCCTAAATTTCTCAGCATATTTCCAAATCATAACATATTCACTAGTTTATGTAACTTTTGCGTTTTAACTTCAATTTTAGTGAAATAAATTTATAAAATCATATAAAATCATGTAGATTTTGAATAAGCAAAAATATTTTGAAAATAAACTCTTTTTAAATTTTAAAATTTAAATTTAAAGAAAAGGTTTGAAATATGCCACTAATGGAATTTTTGCAAATAAAATCCAAATTGAATGAAACAAATTTTGTTAGACTCCTTAAGTGCTCAGGAACCTAAACATGCAAAAATACTTAGGGTTCACTATTGAATATATCAAAGTTTTTCCATGTGGTAAATAAATGATCAAATATTAATTCAATTAATTTTAGCCTCTAAATTCATAAAATAAATAAAAGTAATTCATAAGACAAGTTGTATCATTGCTTAACCAAAAGTTGTTATGTGGAATATATGTATATATATATAAATAATCAACTGAAGTGAACACATAAAATCATTCAACTCTAACCCTAAAACACATTTGTTTTCTATAGTTTGTCTCTATTTGGTTTTACATCTAATTTCTTTTTGCCCTTATTGAAATTTGTTATTTGCTATATATCCATTGAACAACGTGTAGAACCCAACACCATTGATTCCATCGTCAACAACGTCAGCTATGACAACGACTTCGTCGTAAATAGCAATTAAGCAAGGCAAGCACCCCCTTTGACCCTGTTGATCCCAGTTTTATAAATGTTTTATTGCATGCATATGTTCATTAAACTCTGCTATATTGTGGGTATTGGTAGTTATACCTGTAGATTCATGAAACTCCTTAATAAGTATGGACTTGTAAACCTTGATAACCCTAGAATAAGATAGATAATACCTAATGTCAATATGGATTTGCTCACTCTTAGCAGTCATGCTTAGCCATGCTAAATAAAGACTCAAGCTCTTTACAATTTAAAAAATGTTGGATATGATTAAAAGGGTTGTATATGACTATTTAATGTTGTTGGTATTTTGGTCAAAAATTAAAATAAAACTATAGTTTTTACGTAGGCGATTATTGGCAATAGCCGGGTTTGCAAGAGACTTGCACGTAGTGTAGGGGGATATTATCGTCTGGGTCGGATTAAGGACCGAACTCAGTGTTAATTTGTTAGACCCAAGAATTACCGTACAAGCACAAGGCTGGTATGGACGGCATTAACCTATTAAGTTACTTAGAACTAGTTTTGCACATTGGTAGGCTGTAGTAGTACGGGCTGTTCTATTTGGATTGCTTGGAGGGCACCTACACCGAGGTGTTGGGAATAATGTTTGCTGATACAATGGTGTACGTCTTGCTATAATGGGGGAGTGGGGACTCAACAACCTCAACTGTTGAGAGTACAATATTGTACAAAAATCATCCACCAGAAGTTAGGACTCATCAGGTTTAGCCTGTTGAGAGTACAATGAATGTATAAATATCTTGTGCCATCATAGAAAGGGTTATCGTCACTGGGCTGGTGTAAAGTTAAGGATAAGTAATGTAACGGTTATGTTATGATCTCCTTGCCGACACACCAAAGGAAGTGTGCTACTAGCCTGGTAAAAGAGGTTGATCATTTCTTGTTGGTAATGCTGTACACCTCTGCAGAGCGTAAAACTTTTCAAAAAGCCATTCCCGCAGGTATGGGAGTCTTGGTGTGCTAGCACTAGTTAGATGATTTTTATTTTCATAACACTATGGATTCTACCGGGTGTTGGTAGAAAATGGTTCGTGGAAATGGTCATATCATCGAGGTTTGTGAATTTCCTAATTTGTACTTACATACTGTTATTTTATGTATTAAATTGCTTTTACTTAAATTCTATTTGCAATCTACTATTCAATATTTACATTTCAAATTGGCTTTATGCAAATTAACCGTAGAAGCCTTTCCTTTAAAATGGGATGTATATATTATAGGTTTTGCAAAAGTCTTGCGGAGTACGTAAAGTACTCACCCTTACTTATTTGTTCTTTTTAGGTGAAGAATCAGATTAGTCCGATGAAACTTATTTGACTAGGATTCGGGGATGTCAACGATGAATTTTTCTAGGGTTTATGCCTTGTCAGTTGCCTAAGGGTTGGATGGGCACACTACAAGACTCTTGGTTCTCTCCGCTGCATTTCACTTTGTATTTTAAGAATTTATTGTATAAATTATCATTATCATATGTAATAAAGAGTATGGATGTGATATCAATTGTTGTAAATGTGCGTACTAGCCACTAATCATGGGACTAGTACTTTATGCTCATAGTTTCTCATTTTAGCATTTTATACCAAAAATGAGGGTCGTTACAAAAATCAACTCGAAAATCGTGAATACCAACCATATCGAGCCGGTTCGAAACCCTAAACCAATCGGTAAACTGGTAAAATTCAAAAAAAATTCAAATTATTTGGAAAAATTTATGTCACCTAAGCCGATCGAAAATTAGTGAAAATTGAGCGATTTTCAATGCATATCGACAAAAATCGCTCAAAAAATCAGACGAAAAAAATTCGATTCGCCAATCGATTTTCAAGAAATCGATAATTTTTTGATTTTTTTTATTTTTTCCCAAAATGTTTGATTTCGATCCCCTTCAGTTTTTGGCCATTTTCGCGGTAAACCGGTATCATTGGGACTTTGATTTTCAACAATAAATTGGTTTGGTTAACCCTGGATTCAGGCCTAACGCCAAGGAGCTGGAGATGATGCTAGAGGCCTACTTTGTGCAGATTGAGGACACTATGAACAAGCTCTCCATTGTATGTGCCTCGTCATTAGTATCTTAAAAGTAATTTGATTCCATGACAATATAAAATCTTGCATGCAACCTTGAGCATAACAATACTCGTATGGTTTGATTCAACATATATTACTCTATATATACGTACATTATCTGTATATCCTTATCCATTTCCGATTCGAATCTGTCACATATCCGTCCTGTATTCGTATCCCAAATAACCTGAATTCGTATCCATATCCAGCTAGCCCGTATCTAGTTCCAAATCCAGGAAAAAATGGGTTAGGATACAGGAAGAGCAATATCCACCCGTATCTGACCTGTTTTCACCTCTACTGAGGAAGGACTATGAAATACATAGTTCTTTGAGGAGGAGTACTATAAAGACTATGTAAACTAGGAAGGTGTTTCCTTAAATGATTGCTTGTGGCATGTCGAATGGCCAAAGTTATTTTATTTCCGCTGCAATAGTTTATTTGTTTCTTAAGCCCTTAAGGCATTATTGTGTGAACTTTGCCATAAGGTCCGTTGCTTTATTTAATAATAATTTGCTACTTTCTTAGTTAATTCGTTGTATGAAATGATATTTCATCTATGTTACCACTATGTGCACTATCGTGATCCTAGACTAGTACAGTATACACAGAGGGTTTCGGATTCTTAAATCCGGGTCCTGATAAGTGTCCACACGGCAGGTGTGGAGAAAACACATACAATTACAACAGTGTATGCCTTGTTATGGGAGGAAAGGACGTGATGGGGCGTAAACCATCATTAGTAATGAGTGTACGAGTCTGGATTTGTGCCACCATAGCAAGGGTTTGATATCACTAGGTTGGTGCAAAGTTACATCCAGGTGATATAATGGTTTTACCATGATCTCTTTACCGCACACCAAAGAAAGTACGTTAATAGCTTGGCAACAAGAGTTGGTCATGACTTGTGAGTAATGTTGTACACCTAGATCTTTTCGAAAAGCCACGCCGACGTCAAGGGCTACTTTGTAAAGTCATCACTTAGTTAGATTTTGGATTTTAATAAGAATATTTGGATTGAAAGTTGGTAGGAAGCTATTGTTTTATATATTGTGCCAGGATGGTAGAAAATTATTCAAATTGGAAATGGTAGGAAGCCATTGGTTCAAATATTGGGAATAGTTGGATACTCACAATCGTGGAGGACTGTGAGTTATTACATTTATATTGTTCTTACTTGTTATTTACATATCTATCAAACTTGCTTCTACAAATTCCGTTTACAAATTACTACTTGATATTCATGTTTCAAACTTCGCTTTGTGCAATTAATCTTATTAGCCTTTCCTTTAACATAGCCTATATTTATTTTATCTTTATGATACACTAAAAATCTTGCTGAGTATAAAAGTACTCAACCTTACTTAAATTGTTGATTCAATGGATGAAGGGAGCGAAGTCCTAGACGACACATACTTTGACGCAGGTTATGGGGAATATAATGATGAAATTTTCAAGGGTTTACTTATTGTTAGTTTCCTGTGGTATTTTTGGCAAAGGCATACTGCTGGACTTTATATCTTCCGCTGTATTTTAATTTGGCCTTTAGGCCATGTTGTATAAACTATGTTTCGTTAATGTATTATGAACTTGTGTTTGGATATGATAATAATGTTGTAAATGTGCTTAGTAGCCACTAATCATGGGACTAGTACATTGTATATATGAGATCTTCTTTGTATTTCAAACCAAAAAGGAGGGTTTTGACACGCATGTTGTTATAATAGACTTGTATTCTATGCACAACTTGTTGAGCACTTTATGTACACACCCTTGTAGAAATAAATCATTTAGTTGAAGAAGAATCAACACTGGCTCTAGATGAGGAGTTCCAAGTGAAGCGAGTTACTAGGTGTCGGGGCCGGATTTCTAAATCCGAACCCTCTGTGTATAACCTGTGCTAGTCTAGGAAAAGGTAGCACACACAGTGGAAACAGCGATGATAACACATCCATATCTCGAATCAAATAATATTAAATAGCAAAAGGGTATTAGCCTTATGACCAATTATTACAAATTAGTAGCCTCCTGGCTTGAGTTCAATAAGAAACAACAGCGAAAACAAAATAACAGCAGCAGGATAAGCCCATCCATTTGCCCAACAGGCAATCGACTGGGGTACGCGTCCTAGCAATTGGATCACCTTCGTCGTAACCATAAGTATAGAACTCGTAGTCACCTTCAGCTTCTGCACACTCATCTGTGAAAAGTTGGGGATGTTGCAAGGGTGAGCACAAAATGTACTCCGCAAGTCTTGGAAACATAATGCATGATAACTATATGCAAGCCTAAATAATTGAAGGCATAATATGACTCTTTTAGCATAAAGCAATATTTAACTTTAAATACCAATAGTAAGTTCACAAAGCATCATTTGATCAAAATGTAATTGAGTAATAAATGAATTTGAAATGACAACTATAACAGGTTCTATCTACCTGATTGGCTCCATCTGCCAAACCATAATCCGAGAGTTCCATCTGCTCACGGATTCCCAAACCATCATTTTCATTTAACACACTAAACCATAAAATCTACAACGTGCAAGCGTACCTCACCTGCCCTTAACCGTGGGCACGGCTACTTAAGTAGTTTTAACTTTGCAGAGTGTGTACAGCTTTACCCACAAGACATGATCGACTCTTGTTGCCTTGCAATTAACACACTTCATTTGGTGTGTCGGCAGAGAGGTCATGACAAGTTCTTTACAATGTACAACTCCACTATTAACCTCGCCCGCTAAGGTTTCACCGCCGATGGGTTCTAGCTGCCCAGTCGAAAGCCCCCTCTTGCACCTGCCGACATCTGGCATCCACAACCTGGCGAAGCTAATAATGATACGCACAAATTAATTAGCCAGGTCGTACCCATATAGACTTGTGGTTGTACGATAGTGCTTGGTCCATAATAACACATGCTTCGGTCCTTAGTTGACTAGGGTAAAACATTCACATTCCAAGGTCTCGTGCTTCTGCACCCGCCAAACATCCATCCGCCATGGTCTAAACCATCTTTCCTCTTTATTTCATTTAAATAACAGCAGCAACACCGATTGCCATAACTTCACATATAAGTTTAAACAATGTTTGAAAAGTTTCCCATAATGGCGTAATACTGAAACATTTAAGCTGGACTAAGCAATTCTACCGTCCCAGGCTACTCTACTGGTTATCACCAAATAAAATAGCTAGTATCATCTAGGGTGATAAAGGTCCGTCATGATTAATGTCAATGAGGGTATACAAATATGGAATTTAACTAAACTCTAAAACTACATTTAAAGTACATTGCATAAAAGTAGGCATGCATAATTTAAAACAACATAGGCATTTTGTAAATTTGAGATCAACATGTTCAAGGAAGACTTGCCTTCGTTGCCTCCTGCTGGATCTACCTCCGATTGTTGGTTCGCTTGAGTTTCGACTGCGTCGTCTACACACGAAACGAGGCAAATAAATAAAATAAATTTTAAAAATTGAAAAGAATGGTACTGAAAGATAGATCATGAATTTAAAATTTTGAATCACTGAAATCGGAGCTCGAACGAAGGAGAACGGGCTCCTCGAAGTTCTTCGGATCAGAAATCAGAGAAAAAGAAAAGGCTGACACGTGGCGATCTACGATTGGCTAGAGTTTTGGATTTTTGGGAAAAGAATAAATCCAAAATAAATGCCGACTGACACGTGGGGCCCACGCATCAGTGGCTCAGCTCATGGTGAACTGGGTGCACCGAGGCGGCTCAAGGTGATGCAGTGGACTTGTTGAGGTGGAATGCCACGCGGCACTGACATGGCTTCCACGCGGGGCTAGGGCGCACATGGCGGCCAGCATTACAGCTGATGTGGCACACGAGATGAAGCGACGCGGCGCCAACGTGGCGCTAACGCGGCGGGAGGTGGGGCAACGCGTGGCGCTGATGTGGCTCCAGCATGGCACGTGGCGGCACAGGGCAAAACAGCACGGTGGTGGCATGGGCAAGCTGGAGGCGGGGAAGATGACACGGCCGAAGGGCAAAAATGCAGCGAAACTGAACCAGGCTAGGGGCAAAAGAGTGAGGGCGACGCGGGGAACTTGATCCGACCAAAGTCAACGACGGAGGCTCATTGACGGGGAAGAAAGACGACGGAGAAGTGCACGGGCACAGCGGCACTAGGGCTTGCGCGAGGCGGTGACTCGGTGCGGCACGCGAAGAGAAAAGAGAGGGGGAGAAGGCGGCATCTTTTATAGGCACGAATCCCCAAGGAGTTCGACACGGATACGGCGCGAACGGCGAGAAAATCACTACGCCGGGTGTGGGTGAAACGGGCGATGAGAGTTTGGCTCGGAGATGACGGCGCCAGTCATTAACAAGCGGGCCCAGCAGCGTCAGCGAGCATAGCGGAGGCGGGCGCATGGACTGGTGGCTGAGAGCGGGCGGGCGAGCGGTGGGCATGGCAGCAGAGGCGAACCTAGCCGAGAGAGTGAAATGGGTCGGGCGATGAGGAATAGCAGCTGGGCCGCGGGAGGAAAACGGCTCGAGTGAAAAATAAGAAATAAAATTGATTTTGCATTTTGGAAAATTCTAGAAAATTAGAAAAATCCAAAATAAATAACAAATAAATTAGGAAAAAATCCAAGAAAAATCTCAAAGATACTTTGAAGCATTTGGAACCCAGATAAATTATTTTTAGCTCATTTTAACTTAAACTTTTGATTCAAATAATTTGCTTGCACTTGAGAGCTCAAATTAAAATTCACAAAATTTTTGAAAACATAGGGAGGATTTTGAAATGCCGAAATTTGGAATGTTACACTAGGAGTCGAGGCTTGTCGATTGCCTATGGTAGATCGATAAGTTGTCCACTGAAGTTTTTGTTCAGCTGCAGTTTCTTAGTAAATAAGCCTCGTGAGGCCTAATAAGTGTAAAGTTGACCATTCAGGTCATCACGCTATCTATTTTATTTAATAAATCTAATCATTTATTATGTTTCCACTGTTTATGATTTTGATATTACATCTATGTTACCATTGTGTGCATTTGCGTGATACTGGACTAGTGCAGTATACACAAAGGGTCTGAATTTACATATTTGGGTCCCGACAGCTACCCTCACCAAGCTCGTTGTAGCTGCCATCACCGTTCGTGTCTAGATATGAAGATGATGAGTTCCATGGTGGTGCTTGATGGTGAGATTCATGGCCAGTAGCAGCAAATCGGCTAGCGTTGATTGTTGTGGATAAAGAAGGAAACGTGGAAAGTAATATTTGAAGATGGAGTTGGGTCTGGTCATGGTGAGGTGTGGAGGGAGAAAGAGAGTATGTAGCACTTTCGGATAAGGATAAATCGGATGGTTTGCAAATGATGCATGCAGGTGATCCTAGAGTGACAAGTTATCCCATTGAAACAACAATGGACGCTGTACCGTTCCATAATTTTTTCCATTTTTATCGAGCTATAGTACTGACGTCATTTTACAGCTTAATTTGTTCAACCACTGCAACAGTGTATATCAAGTTCCTTACAGGGATCAATATAATTGATCCTTGTGAAGGAAATGACTAGCTGTTTGAGTCTCACAAGGCACATCTTTTTTTTTTGTTTCTCTAAAGAAGGCGATCGTGCATTTCCCAATTGCCAGTACGGCATGGCGCCATTTGGTTGAGTTGGCAATGGAATTCTCCACATGCTTTGCACAAGCCATGTCTGAAGCAAGGATTCAAATTTCGTTTTCGAATAAAATATCACCTAGGATCGAAATCCGAAATTTCATTGAAATATGGGTATTTCGGATAAATCTCGCCCAAAATTAAAAAACCAAAATTTAAATCCGGTTCGTTTGCTATCGAGTAAAAGCGAAATTCGGCGAAAAATTCTAATATTTCGGGCGAAATACCTAAAGTTTTAGTTATTTTGCACTGGCCAAAAAGGAGGTCAAATAATGACAAAACATTTTCAACTTTTTTCTGAGAGTCCTGACACGTCAATGATGTTCCCATAAAAATTTCATACGATTATCAAATCTGAGGAATTTTTAAAAATTCAAACATTGCTATTGTCCTGATAAAACGCTGGCCCGCAAGTTTGAACCAGATGAACATTAGAACCAACGAGGTTAGGAAATTTTAAATTTTTTTACGGATGGTCCTGACATATACATAAAATTTTTAGATGATGATAAAAAATTGTGAACTTTTAAAAATTCAAAAAGTGCTACTGTCCTATTAAAAGCCTTAACGGCAAACTTAAACAAAATGAAAAATAGTTCAAACCACGTTAGAAAATTTTAAAACATTTTGTGGATGGTCCTGATGTATCATTAATATTTCAATAAATAACTTTTTTTAGATGACGAAGCTTCAAGAATGTTCAAAAATTCTGACAGTGCTACGTCCTGATAAAAGCCTCATGATCAATACATAGATCTGTTTTAGCAATAAAAAAGGTTTAGAATTTTTGAAAATTTTATAGAAGCGTTCTAAGGAAATTCCTAAGATCTAATAAAATTTTTGAATCATAATCACACTCCAGTGAATTTATAAAATTCTTACAAAGCACTGTACCATTTATGTTTTTTCTCTTATTGATTTTTGAAATATAACAAATGAAGTTCAATGCTTAGATAGATTTGATTGAGCAAACAAAAAAATTTTAAATTTTTTAAAAATTTTATAAAATGGTACTGAGGAAATTATTAAGCTCTCATAAACATTTTGGATCATCATCACACTCGAGCAAATTAATAAATTTTGACAAAGTTACTGCCCCAATTATGTTCATTCAGTTTTTGATTTTTTAAAGATAAAAAATTAAGTTAAATTATTTTGAACATTTTTACGTAAGATCCTACACTACTAAAAATAGTATCATAAATTTTTCAGATCATTATCAAACTTTAAAAAAATTTAAAAATCTAAAAGTGTTTCTGTCGAAATTTTAAAATATCTCAAAAATGCATTTTCAACAAATTTTCATAGAAGATGACTTTATTAAGAGTTATTGGACCAAATCCGACCATAAAACATCAAAATCTGGTTTCAAATACCGAAATTTCGGCCTGTTTGGGTGAAATTTAGCCGAAAAAATGAAATTACTGTAGCTATTTAAATTTTTTCAGTTTTTTTAAGTTATCTGGTGATTTGAATTCGTGGTGGCCCGAAATCCGAGATTTCGACAAAATTTCGCTGGTTTTGGTTGAAATTTTGATCCTTGGTCTAGAGTCTATTTCCGAATTCCCAGTACGGCATAGCGCCATTTGGTTGAGTTGGCATGGAATTCTCCACATGCTCTGCACAAGCTATGTCTGGACTCTATTTCCCAATTACCAGTGAGTTCATTATGGCATGTTATGTCACAACACCGTTTTCATTGGGTACCGATAAGTTGTACCTTAAGCTGTCTCTGTACAGATCTTGTTGACGGAGTAAGCAAAGATCTTTTCCTAATCGCCTTGCCAGTTGCCAGTTGCCAGACCTCGTCGCATCAGTCCGCCCTCCTGCTATTCCATCGGGAAGACAGAAAACGGTAATACCGTTTTGTTGTCCTTCTGTAAAAAAGATATATCATATAAATTTGAACAAGAGAGTAACAAACAGCAAATCGTGCTCGATCAAACACAGCAAAGGCAATTATTGTACAGGAGTTTAAATGAGAGTAACAAGCAACAAATCGCTCGATCAAACACAGAGAAGGCGATTATTGTACCGTTGTTTAAATAAAATTGAGACCTTACTTTTATTCTGCGGCTCAGAAGAATGTGCTATATATATTTGTCCTCCACGATGCATGGTGTGCAAGAATTCACAAAGAAAGGACGTTAAGCAAAGATTCTGCCCACTTAATAGTTCCAATTTTATCGAATATCTCCGAAAAGACTTGAATATTTCAAGTCAAGTCTTGTATTGGAAGACAGTGAAACATGGAATAATTTTCCATTGCTCTCGCTGTCCCATGAGTCAAAAGTCCTTGTATTGAGCTCACTAGAAATGACGTACAAAAAAATGACATTCTTACTTTCTAAGGTATGATTAGCTAAACGTCTTCAGAATACGGGAAAAATGGTTAAACTGTGCCGTGTTAAAAATAGGCTGCAGATATTAGCGGAATTGTATTAGACTTGGACCATCGTAAGGCACACACTTAGATAGGCCAAGATTGGTTTCCCCTGTTCCGATCTATCTATAATATGTATTAATTAATTCGCTAATTTAAGATCGTCCGCACGATTCCAATCTCACGAAATCGCCCCCGCTGCGCGCCATGTGGAATCGGATGCATCGAGGTGGCGACACATGGTCTCTTCTCGACACAAGGAGAAGTTCAGGGTAGAGCCTTGTCTCCTTGCCATCGCCTCCCACTCACACGCTCGTTCTTTCTCCCGTGCTCCTCGCCATGAGTCACTGCTGTGCCTCCTGAGTAGGGTGGACTCGGGCCAAATATTTTTCGTCTAAGAGCTAGAGTCAGGTTTGATCGAGATCGGATTCAAAAGTGATTTAATTATTCGGTTGGATGCAGGACAGGATCTGGATTTTTGAATCCAGATTCGAGACCAGCTTCAAAGCGGTCAATATTCGGTAAATACGGGACTAGATTTGGATATCGAGTTTTTTATATTCAGATAACCGGCAAGACCTAGTTTATTCATTACATATTTTCCATAGCACCCATTTGTCATGACAATTAGTTGGTTCTATTGATCTTGAACTAACATATTATTTCTACGATGTCTATTAGATTTGGTTGATATATAAATTGTTATTATGATCATATACTTATATGGTTTGATTCAAAATATATTACTCTATATATATATATATATATATATGCATTATCTATATGTCTTGAATCTGTCATAGATATGACCTGTGTCTGTATCCTGAGTAACTCGAATTCATATTCGCATTCCTATCTAGTTAGTATATGAGTTAGATATAGAAAGAACAATATCTATAAATATCAATCTGTTTTCAGCCCTGCTCCTTGCCACGTCCGCCCCCATGACGGCTGCAGCCCGCGGGCCACGCGCCGCGGGAGGATGAGCTCTCGCTGACGCTGCCAGAAGAGGAACTAAAAGCCGCCGTTGCCCAGGAGCTCTGCCCTGATTTGAAATTTTCCCGATATGAATTTTTTCCTTTTGCATGGGCGATATGATTTTTTTTGTCTGAATCCAATTTTCCGATTTTGAAAGTTCTCAATTGGAAAGTTTAGGTGTGAATTGAAAGTTTTGAAACAGAAAGTTCTTAATGATTTAAAAAGTTTTCCAACAGAGTTTTTCTGTAATCAATTGAAACTTTTAGAATCGAATTTTTTTATTCGTTTGAAAGTTCCAAATCGAACGTTTTTCTGGAGTAAAGTTCTTTCCCGTCGTTGGGAATATTGCATCCATGATCACAAGCTCATGAAGGACCGCAAATTAGAGGTCCTTTTTATCTATTATATTATTAAAACAGTAAAAAATGAAGTCATCTTGTTGTTCTAAAAGATTAGAAGTTCTGACATTAATCCAAGGAATAAGAGAAATATATACCCTATCAATTTTGGTAGGACTTGACTATAACAGTGTAGATTAATTATATATGTACAAGAGTTATTACAATTGTATAAAGAATGCAACTATATTTCTATCATAAGCGCTAGAGTTGTATAAAAACTATAACTTTATGTTCCAATATAAAAGCCCGGTTTATTTTGGCTTAGACTTTTTAGCTTAACGAGCTTTCAAGTCGTCTGCTTTCAAGTCAAGATATGTTGTTTGGTATCTTGGCTTTTTGATGGGTTAGATGGTATAGCTTTTTGATTCGGACACCTTCTGCCGCCTCCCGCTGTTCCACCCTTAGGTTCGGCCTCCTCCACCCGTTCCATGCCAGATCTGACCACTTTCCGCCACGCTACAGCCAGATCTGTTCGGCTCCACCTATACCACGCCTAAACCCTGTAGCCTCCCGTCGCTCCAAGCTCAGATCCGGCCACCTCAACCCGCGCCACGCCAAATCTAGGTCGATAGAGGAGGAAGGAGGTTGGGGACGGGGGAGGGGGGAGGAGGTTGGGGACAGCAGAGACCGGAGCGACGGAGGGAGAAGGTATGTTGCACAGGAGAAAGAGAGAGAAGAGGAGGAGAAATAAGGAGATGGAGAAGGATTCTTGAGTTTATATACGATGTCATTTGTTGGGTAATTTTGGAGACTTCTAGTAGCGAAGGGTTATTTTCTCCCCGAAAAGCCAAAAAAAAGCACCTATCACCTGGTTTTTGGCTTATAGTTTTATCGAGGCTTTAGGATTTTTTAAGCCCAACTTAAAAGTTAGTCATTTGTTTCGGTTTTAGCTTTTTTGCTTTTAAGCTGCTGAAAAAGGAGAAACAAACGGGCCCAAAAGCATATAATGTACTTGTAACAGCCCAAATTAATAAAATGAAAAATATAATATCCAAAATATTCATGTGAATTATTTTTTATTTTCTGGTTTTTCTTGAATTATTACAAATTCTTTTGGTGTTTCTCTAATAAAAGAAAGTAAATTAGGGATATGGTAAAATAATAAAAGTAAAAAGGTAAAAACATGCAGTTAATTTTAATCTGCAAAAATCATAATAAAATATTAGAGCACTCTAGAACCCAGCTCATGGCGGTTAAGGTGACCTGAACCATTAAAATAAAATAAAAGCAAAGTGTAAACATGTGAGAGTAAATCAATGTAGATTATGTTAGATTTTTATAGAATTCTCCAAAGGTTATCCTGGGTCCAAAATTTTACCATGCTGACATAGAAACAGTATCTACCTCTGGTAAAAATATCAAAAATTAAATATTAATTTTACAAAATTTGAAACAGAAAAGAAATAAAGTGGAAAATAGTAATGTCAGAATTATTAAATTTAAATATTAAGTTAAAAATCCAAAAAGTTTACATAAGGTAGCTAATACCATTTCAGATCCTCATAAAAAGTTTTATAAAATTATAACCTCATTTTGGTCATTAATTAAATATAAATCAGAACCCGCAGAAATTCAAAAGTCCTATTATCAGAATTTTAATAAAATTTCTATCCAGAGTTTTTACCTGAAAATTTACCTTACCGACTTAGGTAAAATTTTTCAGGAATAAAAAAGTTAAAATGGGGACTTAAACTAATGGAATTACCTTGGCATGTCCAAAACCCTCCTCGGCGCTGTCACTTCTTCTCGCTGACATGTGGGCCCAATGTGGCAGCCGGTCTCCTTGCCGACCTCTCCCTGCTAGGTCACCCCGCACGTCAACCTCTCTCGTTCCTTCTTTCCTCTTCTCCTTTTCTGTCGACTGCTCCCGCGTAGAGGCGAGCCATCTCGAATCGTCGCCGTTCCCAGTGCTCGCGCCAACTGACTCCACGTCTTATATAAGCGCCGCACGTCACAGCGAGCAACTTATTCATCTTCCGCTCACCCCCTTCCGCGCGCTTCCCCTTATCTTCTTCACTTCCGACGACCAACCGAAAGGAAGAAACCCTCCCCCAAGCGAGCTCGTCATCGAACCACCTCTCGAATCATTTGAGCCAGAGCTCCCTCATAGCGCCTAGTCTTCATCCCTAAACTCAATTGGAGTCCATCTTTCCCGGCAAGCCGGCGCACGTGCTCCTTCCTTCGTCGTTGCCGCGCACGGTGAGAACCCCTCTCCCGTACCAATTTCTTCGAATAAGAACCAAGAATCGAATCCTTATGACATACTGATACTCTTGCTGGTGAAAATGCATGGCGGGGACTCGAGTTTTTGCTCCGCCGCCGATCAACCATGGCTACCGCCGCACCCGCACGATGGCAACCCACTTCCCGGCCACTTTCGGCCACCGCGCCACCACCCCAGTGTGCGCATGAGCATGCTGAAGCTCATGGTAGAACCCATTCCATCTCTCCGGCGATGCTTCGCCGTCGGTAGCCGAGGAGATCGCAGCCCCTGCTCGGCTCTCATCGAGCGAGCCATGGTGTCGACCTCCCATGCCTGCCGCACGTGTCGACGACGGCGCGCCCCGTCGGTCAGTCGCACCCGTTGCGCAGTTCGCGCGGGCCCACGCGTTAGTCACGAGGCGCGCAACCCTCGCTGCCAGATGGGCCCGGCCCGTCAGAGCCTCAGCCCAGCGCAACCCAAAAACAGAAGGCGCAATTTCATTGCGAAAGCGCACTTACCCTTTTTGGCAATTTTATGAATTTTTAGTATTTTTCAAATCTTAGCTTATTCAATGGTTCATATCTTGGGCATTTCAAGTTCAAATTTGATGAAATAAATTTCTAAATTTATGATAAATCATTTAGATTCAAAATATATAAAAACGTTTTGAAAATGAGCTCTGGTTAAATTTTAAATTCAAACTCAAAGAGAAAGACTAAAATATGCCATTCACAGAAATTTTGCAAATAAACTCCAATTTGAATGAAACAAATTTTGTTACACTTTTTGTATACTTAGGAACTTGAATATGTAAAAATACTTAGAGTTCACTGTAAGAAACATTCAAGTTAGTAAATGTGTAGTAAGTAATGTGATAATTTTAGCTTCTTAAGTAAACTAAAAGAGGATATCTTTTTAGTCTTTTATAATGGTAGAAAAAATAAAAATAGTAGCTCATGGAAACAAGAATCATTAATTGCTTAAGCCAAGTTAATAAGAATGCATACCTATGTATAGAATATGTAATCAATAAACATGAACACCTAAAGTCATAAATAACATAACATTGAAACCATACCCGTTTTATGTAATTGTTTTTATTGGATTCTTCCATCTGATTTCTTTTTGCCCTATTAAAATTTATTATTTGCTATGTATTGCTGAATGACGTGTAGAACCCGACGAATCTGAAATAGTTGACGACCAGGAGTTCGACGTTGAGGATAATCAACAAGGCAAGCACCCCCTTTGATCATATTGATCCCAGATTTATAAATGTTTTTATTAAATGTTTTACCGTATACGTTACTTTTATTAAAGTCTGCTATATTATGGGTATTGGTAGTTGTACCTGTAGTTTCATAAAACTTCCTTGATAAGTATGGATTTGTGAACCTTGATAACCCTAGAATAGCATAGACAATACTTGATGTCAATTTGGATTACTCACATTTAGTGTCATGCTTAGCCATGCTTAAAGAAACACAAAACATTGACATGATTAAAAAGTTGGATATGACATTTAATGGGTATAACATTTCTTTATGATTGGTATTTTAGATGAAAATGAAAATAAAACTATGGTTTATATGCGGGCAATTATTGGCAATAGCCGGAAGTGCATGTCTTTGCACGTAGTGTAGGGGGAGATTATTGTCCGTGTCGGATTAAGGACCAAACTATGGGTTGTTTTCAGGCCAATAATTACCATACAACCACAAGTGCTGGTATGGGACAGCTTTAACTTATTAAGTTACTTAAAACTGGCTTTCCACTTTAGAAGGCTGGAGTAGTACGAGCTGTTTCTTAATGGATTGCTCGAAGGGACGTCCACACCGAGGTGATCATAGAACAAACGTTTACCAATATAACGGTGTACGCCATGCTATAGGGAGTTCCATCATTTCTATGTTCTGAGTCCTTTCACCATAGAATGGGTTTATCGTCACCGTGCTGGTGTAAAGTCAGGGTTAGGTAATATAACGGTTATATCATGACTCTCTGCGGCATACCAAAGGAAGTGTGCTAATATCGATTGCACAAAGAGTCAGTCATGTCTTGTGGAGAAAACTGTATATCTTTGCAGAGTATAAAACTAAGATTAGCCGCGCCCGCGGTTATGGACACTTGGTAAAGTCATCATATAGTTAGATGTTTCTATTTTCATAAATATGATTTCTACCATGTGTTGATGGGAAATGATTCTTGGATATGGTCATGATACCCAGGTTAGTGATCTTTTTTATTCGTACTCTACATGTTGTTATTTCTATATTAAATTGTGTTTACTTAAATTCCGTTTGCAATCTATTATTCTGCATTTACATTTCAAATTGGCTTTATGCAAATTAACCATAGTAACATTTCATTTGAAATGACCTACATGTATTATAGGGTTTGTAAAAGTCTTGCGAGTACGTAAGTACTCAACTTACCTATATTGATATTTTTAAGTGAAGAATCAGACTATCCCGACGACTCATATGTTGATACAGGATTTGGGGAGATTAACGATGAATTTTACTAGGATTTTACCTTGTCAGTTGCCTGTGAGGACAATGGGTTAAAAAGGCATACTACAAGATGTTGTCTTCACTGTAGTCTTTTACTTTTGGTATTGTAAGCATGTTATGTAATTCTGCTTCTGCTGTGTAATAAAACTTATGTATGGTTGTGATATCAATTTGTAATTGTGCGTACTAGCCACTGATCATGAGACTAGTACTGTATGCATATGATACCCATTATTGATATTTATTATCAAAAATAGGGGTCTTACAGTACTACAATGTCTAACCACGTAATTACAGGGGAAATATTCGATTAGTTTCCTCAAAATACACAATTTGTTCTGCCAATTAATGCATCCAGAATAAAAGATATAGAACACAAACTATATTCCTGTCCGTCTAGAAGGAAAGATATACAGCGCGTGCGTAGATGCTTAATCTGAACGCTTAGGCGTAGCGTAGATGCTTAATTTGAACCAATACGAATAGAAAATTCCTTGATACTAGTTGATGCCTACGTGAAGACTTAGAAGAAGTCCAAATCAAGTAGTAAAGTGCATCGTCTTCGTGTCTTACCTTTCTGTAATTAAGCATTGACACTAAAATTGCCACTATATACATGTCTTGCACTATGATTCCTTGGACTCAGATTAAGGTACGTGCAGCAACTGGCCAAGAAAAATACATAGTCCAGATGGTTCACACATCGTCCATGCCTTTCCACTACGGATTAACTGGTTTACTATGCCTCGGCATGGTGATTGCCGCTCGTCCCCCCGCCGTTGCAGCGGAATGCCAGAGGAAATGCGGTGGCGTAGAGATCCCTTACCCGTTCGGCCTCGAGCATGCCTGCGCACTGCCCGGCTTCGAGCTCAGCTGCAACGACACCGGGAACGGAGAGCATAAGCCATTTTTCTATAACATGGAGCTGCTCAGCATCTCGGTGCTGAAAGGTCAGGTCAGAATGGCGATGTTCATCTCGTCTTATTGCTACGACACCACCTCTCACGACATGGAATCGGAGCCCAACGAGTGGTCCCTGGACCTAACGGGCACGCCATACAGATTCTCCAACATCGGGAACAAGTTCACAGCCATTGGGTGCCAAACGCTCGCTTACATCGGCAGCGAACAGGACGTGCAGATGACCGGGTGCCTGGCAACGTGCCGCCAAGGAGACCTTGTGAGCGTCACCGACGGCACCTGCTCCGGGATAGGCTGCTGCCAGACGGCCTTCCCCAAGGAGCTCCAGTACTACCAGATCTGGTTCGATAGAGGATTCAACACGACGGACATCTACAACATGAGCCGCTGCAGCTACGCCGCACTCGTGGAGTCGTCCAACTTCAATTTCTCCTGGAGCTACGTGAATTCGTCGGCCTTCAACGACTCTTACGGCGGGCGGGCACCGTTGCTGGTGGATTGGGCCATCGGAAACGAGAGCTGCGAGGTAGCGCAACAGAAGCCGGCCGATTACGCGTGCGTCAGTAGCAACAGCACGTGCTTCAACTCGCTCAACGGACCAGGCTACATCTGCAACTGCACCAAAGGATTCCAGGGCAACCCTTACCGAGATTCCAACAGCTGCCAAGGTGAATTTGCCTCTAATCCCTTCAGAGCAAGCATTGATATAAAACTTTTAGAGAAAACTAAGAGTTTGATTTGCAACCATCTTGTGACTAATTATTTCTTATCAACTATAACTACCACACCTCAAAAGATAAAAAATTGAAATTTTATATTATGAAAATACTTAATGTAAAATTTATTGAGTATAAAGTGAAATCTAGTTTCGATTTTAACTTTAACCTCCAATTATTAATAATGTCCACAAAATTCTTCAAAGGACAGAAAATGCACCCTAATTGACGAATGGATATACACCACGCCAGTAATGCTTGTATTCATGCAATAGGGAAGAAACAATTTTAGTTGTTTAGGTTTTACTTTGGAGTTCCTATCGGAATCAAAGGGCTAATTTTCTTTTATTTTTGGACTGTAATTTTCATATAGTTTTTTTCAGTTTTAGGTTGTAAATAGTAAACAAATTCAATTGGTAATTTTAATTTAGTATTCATTATAAATTTTAACTATTCTGGGAATTTACTTTGGATTTCGTACATGAATCAAACTACTAATTTTCATTTATTTATTTTGTTTTTATTCTGAATTTTAGTTGTTTAGAGTTGCTAGGTTTTCTTTTAGTGCCTACGAATCAAATTCCTAATCTTATTAACATTCCATCCATATTTGCATATTTTGGAATTTTAGTTCTCAACAAAAAGACAAATTTATAATTTTAACTTAGTAATTACTACGGCTTTTAATAATTCTGAATTTTAGTTTTGAATTCATATAAAGATTAAATTACTAATTTCCTTTGATTGATATTATGCTTTTTCATAATTTTGGATTGTACATGACACTGAGTCTTACCTCTTACTATGTATTTTAATATTACGCAATTCGTATAAATATCAAATTGCTAATTTTCTTTTGATTTATATTCTGAATTTGTATATTATTTTATTGTACATGACTTGAAAATTTTCTTTCAATTGTTAGGTTCACATTTATATACAAATTGATAATTTTCATTTATTTTTACCAAAATTTAGCTATTTAGGGATATTATTTTGGGATTTTTATGGAAATCAAATTGCTAATTTTGTTTTATTTTTTATTTCAAATTTTAGTTTTAGGTTGGAATTCATATAAAAATCGAACTGCTAATTTTCATTTAATTTTTGTTCTAAATTTCAATTATTTTGATATTTTACTTTTATGTGAGGAATTTTCTTTTCCCTTAATTTCTTTGTTTTATTTTTTTTATTTTCTTTCTTTAAGAGCTTTGTAAGAAGTGCTTCCACCAATTGTGTTAGCTTTACACGTAAATCTCTTCATTACGTGCGCGCGCACACACACATATAAATATATGTATGTATATTCAATATTATACTTTTACATAAATTCAATTTAATTATTTGGTTGTAGATATTGATGAGTGCGAGTATCCAAAAGAGTACCCCTGCTACGGAACTTGTGAGAATAAGCCTGGCGGGTTTGACTGTTTTTGCCCTTCGGGTACCCGAGGCAACCCCTCTATCGCCCCGTGCGAGAAAGAGCTCACCCAAAGAGAACGGCTGACAATTGGTATTCGAACTCTCTATATATGTTTCACCGTTTTGGCACTATTCATGGTTTTGCACTTAGATATATGTCCGTGCATTCCTAACGAAATGAGTATATCACATGTCTTTGAATCTTTTTGGAATAAGGCAAAAGTAAAAAAAAAAGGTGCCTAAAATCTGTGAAACTCACATAAGAAATCATCTATGAGTTGCTCGGACCACTTAGGCACATTCGAACGTAGCAAATTCAATTATCAGCTGACTTGGCGTGTGATATCAATCATGGTCAATTTTTTCTGAACTTGTTTTGTTGAATGCTTATATGAATTGATACGCGGAATAATAATAATATAAATCTACTTAACGCCGTTCATTATTCATAATTTGTGTGTACCCACAAAGTAAACCCAGCAGTTACTCATATACTAATAATAATACTACTAAAAGAATTATATACAACAAATTATACAAAAACAGATGACGTAATAGACAGAGTAAGCAAGTTTTACATCGGGGCATAGTGGGGATTAGGGATGTGGGTAGGCATGTCCATCCCCATCCCCATACATGGTGGCGAGGGAAAATCTTTTCAGACCCATCCTCTTAACGGGGGAATTTTCTATGGATTAAACTAGTTTTTGAGTGGCCTTTTGCAAATTTCATGATTTGGAGTGGCATCTCCAAATTGCAATGTTTCGTGGTGGCGTATACCAAATTCTGTAAATTAGTAAGTATTTTGCTTGCACTTTGTGTGTCGTTCAGTTCTATACAATTCAACGAGTAATCAACTACTCTCTGAAACATTTTCATAAACTTCTTGTTGACTTAAGAGCTATATATCCTCATTACTCCAGGAATTTGTGCCTCTGTTTTGGTTGGCCTTCTTCTTTTTCTTGGGATAGAATGGATCAAGTACAAGCGCCGAATCGTAAGACAAGACCTCATGAGAAAGAGGGATGCATATTTTCATCAGCATGGAGGCCAGTTGTTAGTAGATGTGATGCAAATAGAAAGCAGCAGTTCGTTTAAGCTGTACGGCCAAGAGGAAATCGAGTCGGCAACTAACAACTTCGACAAGCTTAGAATCATCGGAGAAGGAGGTCAGGGGACTGTTTATAAAGGGTATGATCATGACCCACACAACAGTATTGTCGCAATTAAGAGATGCAATGGATTTGATGAGAGTAGGAGGCTGGAATTTGGGCAGGAGCTACTCATTCTTTCTCGAGTCAACCATGACAACATTGTCAAGCTTGTTGGTTGCTGTTTGCAGTTCGAAGCCCCCGTTCTAGTGTACGAATTTGTGCCAAATAAAACCCTGCATTACCTAATCCATGTCCAAAACAACGCATCCATCAGATCATTGGAGATCCGTCTGAAAATTGCTGCCGAAGCTGCTGAAGCACTTGCGTACCTACACTCGCTGGACCACCCAATCTTCCATGGGGATGTCAAGTCCGCCAACATACTTCTTGGCGACAATTTTGCCGCAAAGGTTGCTGATTTTGGGTGCTCCACGGTTAAGGCAGTGGATGAAAACGCCAATGTGGTGAAGGGGACAATTGGCTATCTAGATCCAGAGTACCTACTGAAGTTCCAGCTTACTGACAAAAGCGACGTTTACAGCTTGGGTGTTGTTCTTTTGGAGCTCTTAACCCGTAGGAAGCCATTATCCAAAGAGAAGGTGAGCCTCGTGTCGGTGTTTCAAGAGGCAGCGAAGGAGGGCAGCCTTGATGAACTCATAGATAGGGAAATTTTGCACGAAGACATCATGGGACTGTACCGTGAATTCGCTGAGCTAGCAAGTCAGTGCTTAGTTATGACTGGTGAGAGCAGGCCGACGATGAGTCAGGTGGCGAAGGAACTCCGACGACTGGCGGCGCTAGTGCAACGGCGGCCGGGGTCACTTCAGGTTGTTAGCTCATTCACGTTGCTGGGTAGCTCGGCTGCAGATACATCGGAGTACCAATCTGGGGTTGAAACCACCGATTACTACAGCCTTCAAAGGAAGGCCACGATGAGCATAGAATTTGCCAGATGAACTCACATATATCGCATAGGTGTCTGTACATTTTTGTGCCAGTTTTCATATGTAAATTTTATGTACCTTTATGTGTATCTATATAAACTTATGAATCTTTATGAAGTACGGGACTCATCGCGCTTCGCACGCCGTGTGTCCTTTTTCCACTGCAGAAACTACAGGCTCGTTCGATCGGTCGTCATCCATCATCCTGCCCCTCTGTCTTAGCCAGTCTAATCCTCGCCAAGCTCCATGTTGGGCTCCACTAGGCGATCGTCTCCGAGAAGACGAACGTGAGATGGAACAAAGTCGTCGGGCTCAACGGCGCCAAGCACCTGTAGGAGGCCATCGTGTACCCCGTCAAGCAGCGCTAGAATGCTTAATCAAGGATGCCGTGTGTGTGATTAGGCTATTGATCGACGGCGAAAAATTTATTCTTGAAGGTAAGTGGAGCTAGTGGATGGTGTTTCTTCTGTACGAGCCACCCAGGATGAGGAAGTCATTATTGGTGAAAGCTGTGGCGACATAGGCCGATTCCACCTTCAAATGATCGTTTACCTTTGAAATTCACTTCTCTGCTATATGGTACTGATTGAAGCAAGCTGCTAATTATTAAATCGCTCCACACTTGTGATCCAATTGGTTAAGCTCGCCTTATTGCATTTGGTCACTTCGATTGAATTGGTTATGTCCAATTAAAGATCATTATCGTAATATAATTGTATTCTTCCATAGTGTTGCATGATTTCACTTCTTTTGGTTCTTGTTGCATTTTGATGCATTCTTTGTGTAATCGTGCTTATATCTGGAGCCAAAACATAAGTTATTTTAATTTTCCTTTGTGCTACTATCATCTCTATTCTGATACTTTTACTAATGCCAAGCTTGGGTGATTGAGGAATTCGATTCTCGGGAGGTGCGCTTGCCCTCGCCTCCAACCTCCTGTGTGCTCTGGTTGATAGCCTTTCATATGTTTAGATTCCACTTAAACTTATTCTCTCGCATCACATTACGCTGCTCAAATGCCCACACTTGCGAATGCAAGTATTCCTATTTCAGGTCTGATACACCATGCTTGTAGTGACAATATAGCAAATGCATCTCCATCGAATGAATTCTGCTCCCACGGTACAACTTATCCTTACTAACATAGGCTCGCAAGACAATGAAATTAGTAGAATTACAAATGCCCTGCAATCCTTCCAATTTCACTTACTTCATATGAGCTCTACTATTTGCCCATTGCATTAAGCTTACTAGTCATCAACCCTGTATCTGCACGGCTAGCAATTTCTATAAATAGATCTAATCCGTAACGCATGGAATGATATCTTCTCATCTTCCTTTTTATTTCCAGGTCATTGCTCTTTTATTAGGCGCTTGAAAATAACAAGTAGAGAAGGGAAGCTTTTAGATGGCGAGTAGATAAGGAAAGCAAAGCTTTCCTTCCATATATTACTCCTCTGATTTATCATATATATCTTATGAATAGATAAATAGATCTAAGCTATAGATGAAAATGATTAAGGAGATTGGACGACCAAGATTTTCTCTTTTTTTGAATAATATAGGATTTTCAAGCAATTTTTCTTTTTTTAGATTAACATGGGAATTTCTAGCTTCTGATTAACGTTTTTGAGTCTTATTCTAGTGTAGATTCAGAGATGACATAGCAAGATTCCAGTCGTTTCTCCTCTAATTGCTCCAAGATGTGTTACATGAAGCTTTTTTCCTGTTAGATTAACCTAGCTGCTAGGAGGTTGATGTGATTCAGTGCTAATTTCAATTGTTTCTTCTCTAATCACTTCTCAGATCTGTTACATGCAGTTTTTTTCTTGCTATATTAACCTGTCTGCTTGGAGATTGATGTGATTCAGTGCTTCCCTTTGGTCTTTGGATCTGGTCAAAGAGCAAGCAATGCAACACGCCAACAAACCACCGGAATCAGCCCCTTTTATCCGATGTCCCGCATTTTGCCGGAACTCGCCATGTGAAGTTGCTAGTCTTCTCCTACGGCGTTAGGCTCGTGTAGTTCTTCCACTGGTCTAGCACATCCGGCAGGTTGTGGAGCTTGTTCCCAAGGCTGACGCAACAGTTGGCGTGCATCGTACAGGCCCTGCCGATGTCATTGCGGAATAGCTGACAGAAGCCGTCGAAGCGCGTCGTGTTGAGGAACTGGATGCTCACCCGCAAGCTGTCGGTGAGTTCGTGCTTGATGTAGTTGAAGATGGTCTGCTCGTTGTTCGGTGGGTACCTTACCCTCGCCCCCACCACTTCTGCAGCATCTCCACGGTTCGGTTCGTCGACTTGACGAAGTAGAACCCAATGTTGGGCCAGTTGTCGAGGTTGTTCGACGATGTGCCAGAACAGGTTGCAGAACCACATGATGTTGACGTCCTGCAGATGAGATGATCGATCATTTGATTGCGCACCATCAGCCGAATTGCTAATAAACTGGTAGAATCGATTCCAAGAAAAAATCTTGACTCTATTGGATTCTATAAATAGCGAGTAGATAAGGAAAGCATAACTTCCCTTCCATATAGTACTCCTCTAATTTACCATATATCTCTTATGAATGGATAAATAGATCTAAGCCGTGGATGAAAATGATTAAGGAGATTGGATGACCAAGATTTTCTCTTTTTTTAGAATAATGTGGGATTTTCTAGCAATTTTTCTTTTTTTTTTTAGATTAATGTGGGAATTTCTACCATTTTCTGATTACCGTGGGGGCTTTTAAGAGGGCCTCCAATTAGTATATAATAAAATATAGGTTTTAAATTTATATTACTCGGGTATTTTTTTATTTCTTGACATACTACCCTTAGAAAATGATAGTATTATGACTTTCTGTATTAAATCCTATCCCTAGCTATGCATCACCGATCAATAGAGTCATGCTGAGTACCCATATCTGGCCTTATGTATGATGTCATGGAAGACACAATATTGGAACATAATGGTGACTTCAATTGTTATACAATTTTATATTCTCAATCTGACAACTGCTTTGCATGCCTATCTAATGTTGCGATAGAATAAAGAATGCCGAACTAATTTCCTTCCTTTTCTAAAAAAATAGATACACATGGACAATGATGTGGTGTATTAGTAATTAGTACCGGGGATTGCAATCTTGCCGATTGAGAAAAAGTTCTCAGAAATTCTCAGTGGTTCTCGGAAAATCTTGGCGGGTACTTGAATTTCTTGAGGGTTTTTTTTCTCATTTTTTCCACCAGCATTGTTTTGCATAAGACATAGCAACTAACAAGGAGTACAATGTACCAAAAATGGGGGTCAATGAGGGGTACTTTGGTGCCAAAAACAGATATACAAAAAAAAACTTGGGGCTGATTGAGAAATATGGTTACAATTTTCCTTGATTAATATTGTACTCAAGTAGATTGGGAAACAAATTGAAGCATAAAAGAAACAAGCATGCAGCGACAGGTACAGTTAAATTATACTTAGAGAGCAAATAGACCCCACATCAAGTGTAATTAAGGAGAATAGATGGTTGACTAGATATGCTAAATAGGCTCATCTCATAAATAAAAAAATACTAAACAGGCAATAATGTTTCTGACGTAAAATTGATCTACCCAAGACACTTTGTTTTTGAAATCTTAATTGCTCGCATTTTTTTAGATCAATTTGTTGAGAAACCCTAAAAGCCCATTGAAGGCCCATGTGGTCCCTTATGCCGAAACCCTAGTTGAGCGCTATAAAAGGAGGAGGGGGGTCCCCCCTATGTACAGAATTCATTAGCAATAAAGAATTTCCGCTTTCGCTCTCCCTAAACACGTGTCTCTCTCTCTTTCTGTTCTCCACTTCAGATCTGTTCGGGAACCCCGGACTATTCGATAGCGAGGTTCCTTAACACGTTATCAGCACGAAGCTCTACCGGAGATCAGAATTGAAAAGGTGAGAAAGGTGGGATTTCAGCAATTGAATCTAAACGCTTGTCGTTTCTATGCATGCATCTATCCTACGCATCTTGTATCGTTTTCGTCACGTGGCACGAAGCCATACGGCGATCACTCGAATCTACTTGGCATGAAGCTACAGAATCGCTCTGAAGACACGGTTATCAGACGCACAGAGTCGCTTCTGATACACGAAGCTCAGACACTCAAGAGAAAAATGCGCTTCGGTTCCCGCGCTCGTCGGCTTGAAACCCGGCTAGCCGCCGTTGCGCCGCCGTCCCGGCAATCCGGCACGCAGCCGCTCGCCGTCCCGGCCATCCGACGCACCGCCCGCCGTGGCATTGGCCTCTGGCGCGCGCGCGCCACGCCACCACCTCGATCCGCGTCGTCGCCCCGGCCAGCCAGCGTGCCCCGCGCCGCCGCCGCCCAGTCGACCCGCCCGCGACCGCTCGGCACCGCGCATGAAGCGCCCGGCTCGCCGAGCCTCCGCCTCGCCGGCACGCCGCCGGCCGGCCGGAGGCCGCATGAAGCGCGCCGCGCCTCGCCTCGCCGGGGCCTGCGCCGAAGAAGCCGGCCGCCGCCCTCGGCCCCTCCGCCTCGCCGGGGCGCGCCGCGCCTCCGCGCACCCGCCGCCGCTGCATCCGGTTCGGCTCGCGATCGTTCGCCGCCGCGCGCTGCACAAAACGCCGCGTCTCGGTTGGCGGCTGCGGCGATCTCGCGCGCCGCCGCCGCCGCGCCTCGGCCGACCGGCTCGCAGTGCGCTCGCGCCCGGCCCGCCGCGCCGCCTCGATTGCGCGGCTCGCGGCGCGTGCAGACGCGCTTTGCGGCGGCGCCGCTTAAACCTCCGCTCGACGCCGCCCGTCCTCGGCTCGCGGCCGCTCGACGACGCTCGGCCTCGCGCGACATCGCCCGACCGCCTATCTGTGCCGCCGCCGCGCAGGCTTCCCGACGCCGCGCGTACGGCGTCGGCGCCCGACCTCTGGTTGCTGCGTCGTTGCGGCTTGCGTTGTCTCGCCCACGGCGCCCTGCCGACCGCCTCGACCTCGGCGCCCGACGCGTCACTCACGAAGTCGCGCCGCGCGCCGCCGCAGCGAGCACCGGTCGGAGCTGTGCCGCTGCGCCACCGCCGCCGCGCAAACGGCTCGGCCTCGCGCGGCCGCGCGCCGGTCGCGCCGCCAAGGCCTCGGCTCCACCGCCCGGCCGCCGCCAGCTGCCGGCGCCCGTCTCGACGCGAAGCCATGCGCCCGCCCCGCTGCCGGGCGCCCGGCGCTCCGCCGCCTCGGACGGCGCGGCCACGGCCCGCTTGCCTTGCTCGCCCTGCCACGCCGCGCCTCGACTCTTGCTTGCTCGGTCGCCGCTCGCCGCCGCCCTTGCCGCCGTAGCACCTCAGCTCGCAGCACAAGTGCAAATGGCGGCTAGGGAAGGGGAACCCTAGCCGCCGGCCTCTAAAGAGCTCGCCTGTTTTTACGGGCCAAGAAAGCCAGACGGGCCAAGAAGGCGGCGGCGAGCACGCCCAACCGCTAGTTAATGAAAAAAAAAAAAAAGGAAAACGGCCCGAGATTTGGCCGCAGCAAGAAGAAAAAAAAAAAAAAAAAGAAAAACTGCGAAAAAAGTTGTAGAAATTTTTGAAAAATTGCCAGAAAATCAAGAAGATTTATTTGGCTCTGTTTTTAATTTTTCTTGCTTTATTTCTCTGTTCTATGAATTTTTCTTTATGAATTTTGAATTCTTTGCTTTATTTAATATAATGCAATGCATATGAATTTATTTTTCTAGACTTTATGCTTTTTGCAACCATTTTCTATCAGATTACACGCAGTAATCTAAACCAGAATTTTGAAATCATGAATCCTGAATCGTGAGTTTGAAGAAGCGCCCTACACGGTCGAAATACCTCACTTGGGCATCGGACGTGAAGATCGTTCTTGGGGCAAGAAGCTCCGTCTTTGTGATTGATCTAGGGTCCTCGCGGGACACGAAACCTACCGCCGAAAGCGAGCGATCAAACCGCACACCGTTTAAATGCATGAATCGTATTTTTTTTAGATTATGGTTGTTAGCATTTTCTTTTGAACAATGAATAGTAAGCTCTAGAAGAGCATACTTCCCTCATGAATATATATGCAATTTATTCTTTATTCCAGTATTCTTCAATTTTGCAAGTAATATTTGGATTGTTTTGCCTCTATTTGATTAGAATTATATTTCTTTTATCTAGAAATCGTAGCGCCCAAATGGAAGAGGTATGCATTGTTGATAGTGGCACAACAAATACCATCTTAAGAGAGTCTAAGTATTTCCATCGATCACGAAGAACATTGGAAAGATTACTACGATCGCAGGAAGCGACTCATATGTAATCGGCTCAGGAAGAGCCACGATGATATTGCCTATGGGTACAACTTTGGTAATTGAAGAAGCCCTTTTGTACCCGAATCAACACGTACTCTCTTAAGCTTTAAAGACATCCGCGCCAATGGTTTTCACGTAGAAACCAATGAAGAAAATGGCAAAGAATACTTGTGCATTGTGAAGCACGCGGTATGTGGAAAAATGGTATTAGAAAAATGTCCCTCATATGAATCGGGTTGTACTACACGAATATTCATGCACCAAGTGTATACTTCCTTGAAGACTGTTTTTAGAAGCTCAATTATTTTCTTTATGGCATGGTAGATTAGGTCATCCCGGTCTTAGAATGATGAGAAATATAGTGAACAACTCGTGGTCATGGCATAAATGTTAAAAATTTCCCGAATCATGAAGATTTTGTGTGCCCCGCATGTGCCACCGGGAAATTAATAACTAGACCCTCTGTCATGAAAGTGCAAAGTGAAATCCCTGCATTCCTGGAACGCATCCAGGGGGAATATTTGCGGTCCGATTCAGCCCCTGTCCGGGCCGTTTCGATACTTTATGGTGCTCATCGATGCTTCCTCGAAATGGTCGCATGTATGCTTGTTGTCAACAAGAAACCATGCTTTTGCAAAGCGATCTCGCAGATCATAAGAATTAAGAACGCTTTCGATCATCGCGTGAAGTCCATTAGAATGGACAATGCCGAGAATTTACTTCAAAGGCATTTGATGATTATTGCACAAAGAACAGGATAGCGATTGAGCACTCCGCATCGCACGCTCATACGCAGAAGCGGACTAGCGTAAGCACTAATAAAGAGGATTAAGTTCATTGCCGCACCGCTTTTGCAGAGTTGTAACTTGCCCAACACTTGTTGGGGACACGCGATCTGCACGCAGCAGGCTCTTATCAATTTTAGACCGTCGGCCTACAACATCCATTCCCCATGCAACTTGTGCACGGATCATCCGAAGATCTCCCATCTTAGAAAATTTGGGTGTATGGTGTATGTACCTATACCACCCCTCGTGGATCGCAATGGGCCCTCTCCGCAAGTCCGGGATATCGTTGGTTATGAGAGTGCATCCATAATCGGTATTTAGAACCCATGATCGAGATTTGCATACACCCGTTTGATTGCATCTTTGACGAGGATCGCTTCCGTCATTAGGGGAGGAAATCAACCTTTGGATGAAAAATGCCGGAAATCATATGGCATTCCACCGATCCCCGCACATGACCCGCACTAATGAAGCAAATCAAGAAGTCCGAAGATAATTGATTTGCGAATTTAGCAAATGAACCGCTGATCATTTTGTGATCGAAGGGCGTGGTTAAGTCGCATGTACCCACAAGGAATGCACCGAGAGGGTGGAAATACCAAAGAAAATAGAAGGTATCCTCAACCTGCTCAGAGGCCTCAAAGAAAAAGAGCAGCAATCTGCTCCTCAAACCCAAAGTACCGGAGACGTCTGGAGAAAATCTGGCGAGAGAACTTACCACAACCAATCACGAAAATGCCCCAAGGAAAGAAGGGGAGCAGTTGAGACTGCACTGGAAAGAAGCCAACAGAAAGGCAATTCCAGACTTGAATCTTCCACTCGCAGAAGCCGCGGAAATAATGTGTGCGCACACATAGGCGATGAAAGCTAAAGGAACTTGCTCTGCGATAGGGAAAAGTGAAGAGCAAGTAGAAGTGCATGAAGCACCCCATGAAGAAATGGCCATAAACTTTGTAATAACAGGAGAATCCCTGAATAGAGCAACAGCCAACGTTGATGCATACTTCGCAAAGAAGATTGCCTCGATCATTGATCATGATCCCGAGCCTGCATCTCTCGCAGAGTGCAAGAAAAGGCTAGATTGGGAAGAATGGAAAAAGGCAATCACTGCAGAGTTAGTCTCTCTGAACAAGAGAGAGGTGTTTGAGCCCGTATGCCGCACACCTCCCCATGTAAACCCCGTAGGTCACAAATGGGTCTTTGTTCGGAAGAGAAATGAAAACAACGAAGTTGTAAGGTACAAAGCAAGGCTTGTAGCTCAAGGTTTTACTCAACGTCCTGGAGTTGATTATGAAGAAACCTATTCTCCGGTCATGGGAGGAATTACCTTTAGATATTTGATCTCAATGGCAGTCAACTTGAAGTTGAGAATGAAGCTAATGGATGTTGTCACAGCATACCTGTATGGAAACTTGGATTCGGAGATATACATGAAAGTACTGGAAGGAATTCCTATCCCGAACCAAGATGGAGCAAATAGAAACACATGCAAAGTGTGAAATTGGAGAAATCACCGTATGAAATTTGAAGCGATCGGGAAGAATGTGGTACAATCGCTGAGTGACTTTCTCGCAAGAAAGGCTACACAAACAGCGAAGATTGTCCATGTGTGTTTATACAATGATCCCGAATGGATTCTCAGTATAATCTCCGTCTATGTAGATGACTTGAACATCATTGGGACGGATGAAGAAATTGAAGAGGCATGCTCATACTTGAAGTCCGAGTTTGAAATGAAGGATTTGGGTAAAACCAAATTTTGTTTAGGCTTGCGGCTTGAACATGTCCAAGGAGGAATCTTGGTACATCAATCAACCTACACGCAGAAAGTGTTGGAACGATTTGGATTTGAAAAAGCATATCCTGCGAAGACTCCAATGGTGGAAGGTCACTCCAAGCAGACCTAGATCCATACTGAGACCTAGAGAAGAGGGGAGGAAGTCCCGGGAGCAGAATTCCCATATCCGAGTGCAATTGAGCGCTCATGTACCTTGCGAATAGCACTAGACCGGACATTGCGTTCACTGTGAATTTGCTAGCTCGATGCAGTCTGAGAACCCACCAAAAGGCATTGGAAAGGGATCAAGGACATCTTCCGCTACCTCCAAGGAAGCAAAGACCTCGATCTGCTTTTTTGAAGAAATAATGAATTGAATTTGGTTGGCTATGCCGATCTCGGGTATTTATCGACCGCATCTTGGCAAGTCCCAAACCGCTATGTTTTCCTATGTGGAGGAACAGCAATTTCTTGGAAGTCGTCTAAGCGGACTCTTGTCTCGGCGTCGACAAACCACTCGGAAATCATCGCTTTGTATGAAGCATCGCGTGAATGTGCATGGCTCAGAAGAATGGTTCACCACATCCAGAAGTCATGTGGTTTGAACATTGAGCAAACTCCCACGATAATCTATGAAGATAATGCAGCTTGTGTTGCCCAAGCACAAATGGGTTATGTGAAGAGCAATCTCACGAAGCATATCAACCCCAAGTTCTTCTATGCTCATGAATTGCATAAGATGAACGAGATCAAGATATTGCATACTAAGTCATGTGAAAATCTTGCAGATTTGTTCACCAAATCACTCCCAGCGTCTACCTTTGAAAGGTGCGTGAAAGGAATTGGAATGATGAGACTTAGAGAAGTGCAGATTTCAGGGGGAGATATTTCACATACTCCTACATGAATCTCGAAGATGAATTATGAATACCCAACATGAATCTCGAAGATTAGCAATTGAAGTTGGGAGAACTGTACTCTTTTTCCTTAGCAAGTTTTTCATGAAGTTTTCTTGCATAAGGTTTTGACGAGGCAATTCGTGCAACATAGTAAGCGTATGCTATGTACTCTTTCTCCAAGTATTTTTCCCACTGGGTTTTTCTGGAGTTTTAATGAGGCATATGCATCTCGCGGCAAAGGGCCCAAGGGGGAGTGTTGAGAAACCCTAAAAGCCCATTGAAGGCCCATGTGGTCCCTTATGCCGAAACCCTAGGTGAGCGCTATAAAAGGAGGAGGGGGGTCCCCCTATGTACAGAATTCATTAGCAATAAAGAATTTCCGCTTTCGCTCTCCCTAAACACGTGTCTCTCTCTCTTTCTGTTCTCCACTTCAGATCTGTTCGGGAACCCCGGACTATTCGATAGCGAGGTTCCTTAACACAATTGTTGGCAACTAAATAGTGAGCTCAAAAATTTTGTGTGGTAAGTTTAGTGGTGAACTGAACAAACTTTCCATACAATGCCATATTTGCAACGACTGGAGTTCATCTGACTTATACCAAAATGCCTTAAAGTCTGTTTGGGATTAACAGACTATGATGCCATTGCCATGCTTTCTTTGTTGGGTGGCCAATACAAGCTCTGTTGCATGTTAAAATCAAACGAAGGCCATACCTCATCTGCATAGGCTAAAGCAATCTGCTCAAAGTTGTAATGTTCTATAAAGGACCACTGCCATGGAGGTCCTAGGAGGTCAGGATCACTCCCATAGTGGTCCTAAAAGCTTAGGATCATGTGAGACCCCGTTTTTGCAAACAGGAACCTCCATGTGATTACCGTACTAGTCCCAAGATCAGTGGCTAGCACTCACATGTTTACAACATTCATATCACAACCACAAGATAAACAACTAACAGGCATATATTATAAGTAGTAATAATTATACAGAGTTAAATTCTTACAACAGCGGAAAAATAGAGGAAATTAAAACTCCAAAAGCCACGTGGTTTGCCTGCTAACCCTCAGGCAACTGACTTGGCAAACCTAGGGAAACTCATCGTCAAAAGTCCCGCACCCTGCGTGAAAGTAAAAGTCGTCTGGCGCTTCGCAGGTTTCGTCCTCCGAGGCAAGAGATGCAAGATTGAGTACTTTGGTACTCAAGTAAGACTTATAGTGTTTGATGATGCAATAAGGTAATTATGCAAAGCTAAACAAGGCGAGTTAATGGTTATTTTGCATTTGCATAAATATTTAAGGATATGACATGATAAATTGAAACATTGCATTTTCAAATGAGCATTTGAAATATAAAGTAAAAGTAAGTAACCAAGTCCTTCAACCCGATCTACCCGATCGCAAAGATCCCGACTGTCCTTTGACTCAAAAAGCTAGTTGCATAACAGTCCCCTTTAAACCCAGCTTTTCCGAAAATACCAAAACATGCTAACATTGGAATGACTTCACCAAGCGACCATAACCGTGGACACGGCTAATCGATTAGATTTACACTCTGCAGAGGTGTACAGCTTTACCCACAAGGAATGATCAACCTCTTTTGCCAGGCCAATTTACACACTTCCTTTGATGTGTCGGCAAGGAGATCATACAGAGCCGTTACATTATCTAGATGTGTCTTTGAACCAGCCCGGGACGTTTGACCCTCGCCATGAAAACAGAAACACTCACCCAAGACGTGGATCCTTTCACATCACACCCAACACCACGTTTCTGTTCACGGCAAGGCGTACACCGTTGCATTGGTAAGTAGACCCCCTACAGACAGACCAAACCGGAATGCCTGTGCAATCTCCCACCTTCCTTAGATGCAAAGCCACACCTAAATAACTTAATAGGCTAAGACCCGCCCATACAAGCCCTCGTGGTTGTACAAAATTCTTGGATCTATAGCGTCCCATTGCTCGGTCCTTAATCCGAAAAGGGCGATACTCCACCCTAACTACGTGCAATTCCCTTTTGCACCTCCGGCTATTGCCAATAATCGCCCGCATCATAACCATAATTTTAGTTTTGGGTTTTTAATCAAAGTACTAGCAACATTTTCCCAAATGAGGATCATACATTCGTTGAAAAGATTGAAAACACGATCAACGGCTTAAGCAGATATTTTATGCTAGCGGTCATACCCAAAATGACATTAAGCATGTCTAGTTTTCCAACTAAGGCTTACAATGTTCACATGTTCATACAGATTGAGGAAAACCATAATTTACAGGACTAACTACTGTTCTAACCCAAATTAGCATTTTTAGGGAGAACTATCCGGATGCACTGTACATAGGCAAAAACAACATAGTGTAGGTAAATTAGTAGGCTCGACATGTTCAAGGAGGTGCTTGCCTTGCAACTCGCTGTCTAACTCCGGATCTGGATCGGCGACGGCGTCGTCTTCCTCCTCGAGGACGTCGGACTCTACACGACGATCAAGCGGAAATATAGTAAATATCCAAATTCAGAAAAAGGGCAAAAAGAAGTCAGACAGTAAGTCAAATAAAGAAAGACAGCAGAAAACAGGGTTATCTTTTTGAGAGCTGAAATATAAATTTTCAAGACTTCACACGGCAATTTAATTATACAGTTAGAACGCTAATACATTTTGTGCAATAACAACATGGTTTGTTTTACAGATTATTTGTTTGGAAATTTAAGAATTCAAGAGGCTAAAATTGTGAATTCTAGTAGTTATAACTTCGAATTATAGATGCTAAAATTATTTGAATTAATAAAATTTAAATCACAAGATAAAGGGTTGATTACACAAACTTTTATTAAACTAGGTTACTAGATTGCTCATGACTTGAGCCAATTAAACTAGATTGTATCTATTTAATCTCCAAAGCACATATATATGTATATATATGTGAGAGTGCATTTGGCACAAATAATTATTACATGATTTAAAGTCAATTCAAACCAAAATTCCTACTTAATTAAACTTAACCATGCTACTGCCATCCTATTATTTATAATTAAACTTTTGTTTCTTTTATATTTCTTTTTAATACTATTATATATATTTGAATTGCTAGTGTATTGGAAACAAAGCCTAAATAGAAAATAATTCAAACAAGCATGAAAATTAAATATTCTTATATATCTAGGTTCCTGGAAATGTAAGGATTCTAGAAAAATCAGTTTCATTAATTTCTAAGCTCATTTACAGAAATTTTGCATATAGTATATCTCTAGCCTTTTAATTCAAATTTGAATTTAAAATTTTTCTGGAGATGGTTTTCAAAATATTTTTGCATATTATGAATCTATGGAATTTTTCTTGAATTTAGAAATTTGTTTTACTATTTTTGACAGGATGGTTCAAAAGTTATTGCAGTTTGAATCCACTCGGTTTTCTTGAAATTTCTTCAAAAATCCTAAATACGCTTTCGGAATCTCGGAAGCGTCTTCCTAACGCGCGCGTGGCGCGTTTAAATCGGCCCACAGCCACTGACAACCGCGGCCCACCGATCAGCCACACACGCTGCGCATTCACTGGCAAGCGGGCCCGCTGTCGGTATTGCGCATACTTCGTCAGAAGGGCAACGCCACGAGAATGACAGAGGTGGCCCAGCTGTCAGAGAGTCAAAATAGGGCTTTCGGTCTAAGGCTCGCCGCCGGCGAACTAACTCCGGCGCGGCGGAATGGGTAGCACCATCAGCACCAGCGCGCCAAGGCGGTTCTAGGGACGCTACCCATTCGCCGGGAGGTGGCCGGAAAATAGGTCGCCACCGTAGAGGGGCGGCGGCGCTACGGCCGAGCAAGCTACGGCTCGCCGTCGGCTATCTTTCCACCGGGTAAAAGCTCCTAGAGTACCAGTGGACTAAGGGGAAGCTATTTCACCTGCTGGCGCGGCCGAAGAACTACCGGAGACGGCTGCCAACAGTCACCGGCCGCGAGGAAGAAGAACGGCGGAATGGGTTAGCTGCGGGCAAAACAAGGACAAAAGCAAGATTGATCAGTACTCTATGGATCACGGCGAAGCTCTGGGACAAAGAAATTTTGAGCGTGATTGCCTAATTGGCTTTATCCACTGATTCTCCCCCTTCTGGCTCGCAGCGGAAGAACGGCGAAGAAAAAGGGAACTGGCTCGGTTTCTCCGCTCAGAGGATGAAGGAAGTAATGGAAGCCTCAGTGTGACGTTTACCCAGTATTTATAGCCCGGAAAGGAATGATCGCACAGAGTTTGAATCGGAGGAAAAATGGCAGCGTCTCGGTTCTGCGCGGAGGCGAGTTGTCGCGTGATTTTTAGGGCTCCCGGCAGTGCGGTATGGCTGGGGTGTGGCGCGGGCAGGCTGAGGACGAGCCGTGGCGACGCACGACGTGGGCTCGGCAGGTTTTGCGCTGAGACGCGGAGGGAAGCCGGCGAAGGCTCGGGAGACGTCGAGCTGGTCTCGGGCGAGAGAGGAAAAGGGGCGAGGGCAGCGGAGAGGGAGGCTGACAAGTGGGTCCGCCCCACCGGGCAGCGAGAGGAAACGTCCACGCTGCTTGCCAGCTCGCCAAGACACTGCAGTGCCCGGGCCCACATGTCAGCGAGGGAAGACGAGTTAAAAGATAACTCTGGCCGGGACAGCTCCCATGTGGGCATTAAAACGGCTATCAAATCTTGGTATAATTTTTCTGAAACTTTTTGAACATCCTCCTCTATAAGTTTTTATCTCCTGGTAAAATTTTCAGATTAAAAAGCCTAACAAATAATTAATTAAAGTTCTGACACTGTGGACTGGTACAGGAATTAAATTTCGGTATTTTATTTATTTGAAGGTGTAAACATTATTAATTATCTTCCAAACTTTTTATGGAAGTTGATTTTATCTTATGAACGTCTCCCTAAAAATTTCAAGTCAAAATATAGAGTGAATATTTTATAAAAATTCTGACATGAAGATTTCTTTATTTTAATAGTCTCTGTTTTTGAATTTTTAGGAGGCTTTGCCACATGCTAAATTCCTGAGATTTTTACCAGATGTAAAAACTGCTCTAAGGGTGCTATGGTAATTTTTGTGGCTCCTGATAAATTTAGATTGTTTTTAATTAATTCTGACTTTACTGTTTTTAGTCAAAAAGAGAGTTGAGATATTTATTTTTTTGCCCCAAATCAGCACCAAAGATTTTTACTAAGTATTTTTACTGGTTTATCAGATTGGTCATGGTCAAATGGTAAATTTTTCTTATTTTTACTTTTACCTTTTTACCATTTTCCATTTGATAACTCTATTAATTGGACTTTTCATCTGAGCATAAATCCAAGAAAATCCAATAAAACCAATAACATCAAGAAAACTCAGAAATAAATATATTTAAACCCAAAATATTCATTTCCATTTTATTATATACTGTTTTTCATTTTGGGATGTTACAAATCTACCCCTTACGTAAATCTACTTAGAGATTTGGTGGGTCGAAAGGTAGAAAAGGGTCTAAAAGAAATCAGAAATTCTTCTTTAAGTTTATCTTCTTGTTCCCAAGTCGCTTCTTCTTAGTATGGTTACTCCATTGTACTTTCACCATCTTATGAACTTTATTCCGAGTCGCCTTCTCGCTTCTTCGAGAACCTTAACTGGGTGCTCGCGGTAAGTTAGGTCAGGCTGGAGTTCAATCTCTTCCAATTGTGTAAGTTCAGCTGGGATGCGAAGACACTTCTTAAGCTGCGACACATGGAAGACATTGTGTACACTGGATAATTAGGATGGCAGCCTCAACTTGTATGCTTTTTCTCCCATCTTTTCCAGTATACGATATGGACCAATATATCGAGGGGCTAGCTTGCCTCGAACTTGGAATCGACGGATCCCGCGAAGAGGTGAAACCTTAAGATAGACATAGTCATCAATCTCAAAGCTCAAATCACGTCGTCGAGTGTCGGCATAACTTTTCTGGCGAGACTGGGCTTCTCTTAATCGGCTTCGTATTAAGTCCACATGTTCTTGGGCCTCATTTATTAAATCTGGGCCAAAGAACTGCCTTTCTCCCACTTCGGACCAGAAAAGTGGAGTTCGACATTTCCTTCCATAAAGGGCTTCAAGTGGCGACATTTGCAGACTAGCTTGAAAACCATTATTGTATGAGAACTCTGCAAATGCTAGGCACTTCCCCCAATTGGTGCTATAGGTTAGTACACAAGCCCTCAACATATCTTCCAGGATTTGATTTGTCCTTTCAGTCTGACCATCGGTTTGAGGATGATAAGTGGTACTGAAATTCAACTTAGTTCCCAAAAGACCATGCAATTTTTCCCAAAAACGGGATGTGAATTGTGATCCCCGATCTGAAACAATTGTTTTCGGGACCCCGTGCAAACGCACGATGTTGCTAATGTAAAGTTCTGCCAACTTGTCTCCAGAATAAGTGGTCTTAACAGGGATGAAATGAGCCACTTTGGTTAGTCGATCAATAACAACCCAAATGGAGTCATTCCCTTTTTGAGTCCGGGGAAGGCCAGTAATGAAGTCCATACCGACCTCATCCCACTTCCATTCCGGAATTTGCAATGGTTGGAGTAGCCCACCGGCGTTGATGTTCGACTTTGACACGCAAGCATACATCGCATCTCGCGATGTATTCGTGATATCCTTCTTCATACCAGCCACCAATATTCTCCCTTAAGGTCTTGATACATTTTGGTACTACGGGATGAATAGATAATGGTGACTCATGGGCTTGGATAGAATCAACTTCTTAATGTCAGAATCATTGGGCACATAAATACGAGTTCCCTTCATAATTATCCCATCCGGACTTTCTGTGAACTCTGAATTTATACTTCTAATTGAATGATTTCGGATCTCTATAACAGCTTCATCCTTGAGTTGAGCGACTTTAATCTGACTTTTAAGATTTGGCTGCAACTGGAGAGCGGTCACATAACCATTTTCCACCAAATTCAAATTGAGCTTCTGGAAGTCATTGATCAGGTCAGATTGCCTGGGATCCAATATGCAATACAACTTTCGGCTAAGGCGTCGACTCGACATTGGCCTTACCAGGGTGGTAGTGAAGACCAAGGTCATAGTCTTTAATCAGCTCTAGCCACCTTCTTTGCCTCAAATTCAATTCTGGTTGGGTAAAGAAGTACTTAAGACTTTTATGATCAGTATAGATTTTCGTCCTATTCCCAATAAGATAGTGCCGCCAGATTTTAAGGGCATGAACCACAGCGGCCAGTTCAAGGTCATGAGTAGGATAGTTCTGCTCATGAGGGCGAAGTTGTCGAGAGGCATAAGCGACAACCCGGCCTTCTTGCATCAACACACATCCCAACCCTTGGAGTGATGCATCACAATATACTTCAAAGTCCTTGTGAATATCTGGCAGTATGAGTACTGGGGCAGAGGTTAACTTTTCTTTTAGTTTTTGGAAACTTTGCTCACAATCAGAAGTCCATTCGAATTTCTTTTCCTTCTTCAAGAGTTGTGTGAGTGGCTTGGCAATCTTAGAGAAGTTTTCAATGAACCGGCGATAATAACCGGCAAAGCCTAGAAAACTTCGAATTTTTGGGACTGACTATGGCCTTTCCCAAGCCAACACAGCTTGCACTTTACTTGAGTCAACAGCAACTCCGCCTCCTGATAAAACATGCCCGAGAAATGCCACTTCGTTCAACCAAAACTCACATTTCTCGAACTTGGCATATAATTTATTTTCTCGGAGTTTGCTGAGGACCATGTGCAAATGTTGCTTATGCTCTTCTTCATTCCTGGAATATATCAGGGTATCATCAATAAATACCACTACAAACTTATCCAGATACTCCATGAAAATCTTATTCATTAAGCTCATGAAGCTTGCCGGAGCATTAGTGAGCCCAAAGGACATCACGGTGTATTCATATAATCCATAACGGGTAGTGAAGGCAGTCTTGGGAATGTCTGATGGTCTGACCTTTAGCTGGAAATATCCCAACTTCAAGTCTATCTTGGAAAAAATTTGTGCCCCGTTTAGTTGATCAAATAGATCATCAATCCGGGGTAACGGATATTTATTCTTGATGGTTACTTCATTTAAGGCGCGATAGTCTACACACATGCGCAGACTATTGTCCTTTTTCTTGACGAAGAGAACCGGACTTCCCCAGGGTGATGTACTGGGACGAATAAATCCCTTGTCCAGTTGTTCCTTGAGCTGCTTCTTCAATTCCACTAATTCATTTGTGGGCATCCTATATGGACGCTTTGATATTGGTGCCGTTCCCGGCACCAGGTCAATAATGAACTCCATTTCTCGATCCGGAGGCACTCCTGGCAATTCAGCAGGAAATACCTCTGGAAATTCATTAACTATTGGCATAGTTTCCAATTCAACGGTGGATGTTAAACACCAGACTGGCTGAGATGCCAACTCATTGGTACTTGAGGCAAATTCCACAGGTATTCCTTCATGATTTACCAGAGATATAGATCTATCGGCGCAGTTTATGCAACCTCTATGTTTGGCCAACCAATCCATGCCTAAGATCACATCTAGCCCAGATGTTTCTATTAAGATGAGATCAGCATAAAATATAACCCCATTGATTTCTATGCTAACTCCAGCACAGAAACTAGCAGTTATAATAGTGGCTCCAGGTGATTGCACAATCATGCGAGTAGGCAACAGGGAAACCTCTAATTCGTTTTGTTTAGAAAACTTCTTGGAGATAAAGGAATGGGAAGCTCCAGAATCAAACAAAACCAATGTAGGCACAGATTGCACAAGGAACATACCAAGCACAACGTTTGAGGCTTCCTGCGCCTCTTCAGTCGTCATATGGTGAAGGCGCCCAATATTTCCACCTTGCGCAGGTGGGGGCGTCGGTCCTTGAGTCCGGCCTTGAGCTTGTGGACGAGGTTGCCCGGTCTTCTTCTTGGGACAGGAACTGGCGTAATGTCCACGCTCATTGCAATGAAAACACGTGACATTTGGCGCTTGCTTTTGGACAACAGCAGCAGTCCTTGGCTGTTGCACCGGGCGAACAGACTGCTGCGGCTGCCGCTGTACAAAGTGAGTAGCCTGACTCTGTGACCTCTGAGTCTGGGGAGTCGGTCGTTGGGCTCTTGGTCTTTGGTGGTGGTGGTGGTCGATTTAAAGCGGTCGATCGCCACCCTTGCGGCCTAGATGATCCAGCTCCAGATAAGCCACGCGCAAGCCACTTGCGCTTGCGGCTCTCCATCACACTGCGACTGCCGTGCTCCACTCTTACGGCCTTGTCCACCAGAGTCTGGAAATCGTCAATGTCTTGGGCAATCAGGGCCCACTTGATTTCTTCATTTAGATTTTCCCTAAATCTCTCAATCCTTCTTGCCTCATTAGCTACTTCATATGTGGCATATCTTGACAGCTGATTGAAACGGTGCAGGTACTCCATCACTGTCATTGAGCCTTGCTTAAGATCCAGGAACTCCCGCTTTTTCACTTCAATCACACTGGCTGGAATGTGGGTGCGGCGGAATGCAGCCCTAAACTCAGGCCATAGGACCACTCGACCTTCCGGTAGCACCGCTTGGTAGTTCTCCCACCAAACTGCTGCAGTCCCCTACAACTGATAGGAGGCATATAAGACCTTCTCCCTCTCATCACACTGAGCAATGACTAACTTGCTCTCCACCGCCCGCAACCAGTCATCAGCATCGAGAGGCTCGGCAGAAGGAAAGAAAACTGGTGGCTGGGTCCTTAGGAACTCATTCAACTTGGACACTTGAGGAGCTCCACCATCTCCTCCGCGGGCAACACCACGAGTGCGGTGTTACGGGCTATCTGCTGCTGATATCACGAGATTCGCTGCCTCCCTTGTTCAATCAGAGCCAGCACTTGTGCCATGGTAGGTGGTGGAGGCAGCTGTTCCTCATGAACTTCATCCCCAGCCGGAGATGGAATGGGGGCATCTCGGCGGGCTGCTCGAGATGTCGAGGCTCTTGTTACAGGATGTTGAGGATTAGGTTGTGCAGGCGTTGAGACACTCGCTCTGGGATCGCGAGTATCCTGCGGTGCATCAGTTTCCAAGATCTGATTGAGTGACCTGGTCGGCCTCATCCTGAAATTGGTACCATTTTAGTACGTGACAAAGACTAGGATAAGACTTCAAATTTACCCATCATATAGTCACCCTACAAATCTTGTTTCTACTATCATGTTCAGCAATATTTTATTTAGTTGTTCATCATCATTTTTTTTTGGATTCTCTAATCGAAAATCTTCACCCCTTAGTTACAATTCGCGAGGGAAAATCCGTTATTATTATTCATGCCAAAAAGAGGTACAACTCGAAAACTTACAATACCAAAAGCATTTCATGTAACTATAAAGGATACATACACATACCAACTATTTTACAAATTTATTACTATAACACTAGGTCACTAGGAGTGAACCTATCCACTAATAATCCCCGGATGTGGCGATGGTGATCCCACATCACAATTACTCCCCGAACTAGAGGGCTCGGGAGGCTGCTCCTGAATTCCTGCTGGGCGAAACTGACATAGATACTCCTGTCTATTCCCAGTTCTAAGCCTCCTAGGTCCCAATTCGGTCTCTTGACCACCTATACGCGCCTCATATGAGCGCACATATGTACTCATATCCACGTGATGCACTTGACAAATCTTTCTCGCCAGCTTACGACTTGTCTCCTGGATGGCTTGGACTCTATTTGAACTAAAATGCTTAACTTGATGGCGTACGCGACGCTCTCTCTTTATAGTAATAGCGTGCGCATACACTTTAAACCCATCAACTATCTGCCTAACAGTGAGCATAGGGCGATGTTTTTCTTGCCCATAATTTTCCGCTAAGTCCCTAGCTATAGCTGCCCAACTGGAGGGGTTGGTCATCTGAAATTTCTAAGCAAGATAAATTAGCATTAATATAATGCCAGAAGTAACAGAGAAACAATAACTGTGCTACTTTTGCACGGGTCGAATTTAGCCCTTACAACTCTTATGAACTAAGTTATTTCTATATTAATCTTTATCATATGGTTTCCAACCATCCTTCAATTAACTAATACCTCATTGATTCATAACAAAAGATACCACTTTATTTATCTCATACTTCTCATATCTACAACAACTGTTACATCCCTTTCATGGACTCCTATCTACTCTATCTCGTCTAAGGTACTAGACGCGTAGGCTTTACGCCTATACACCCGAGGGGCTTCGGGCTGAAACTCACAAGTACTACGGGGATTTATGCCCTTATCGTTAATAAGGCGCGGGCGACTAACTATACATGACATCATGGATCCTCTGGGCACACCAGGCGTAGGTACGTAGGAATCAGGTGGAGAGCGCTGTGCGGATGGAATTTGAGAAGTCCCCTCGCTTAGCACCGTGCGTGGTATTGTACCTCTCGCTATGCACGGGGCCAAGTGGGCCTCCAGAAATGCCATCCGTCGTCGGGTCTCCAACAGTTCCTGCGCTAACTGTACATAGTGGTTATCTAGCTTATTTACAAAATTCAACATAACCCTAAGACCATTATTTCTAACTCTAGTGTAGTCTCTATATACATTATCTCCCACTGGGGGTCTTCCAGGAAGATATCGATAAGCAGGATCCAAATCTGGAATCACATGGCGGAGGTGGATCACGGCCTGGTAAGCAGCTTCATTCATCGAAGCATCTATGGATGATCCATATCCTTCAAAAGTTCTTTCACCCTCATAAAAAGCCGGTCTTGGAGGTATAAAGACCCTAGTAGCATATTCCTTAGTCTCCGAGCTCAAGTATGCATGGAACACTACATATCTCGGGACACTCTCGTAATGTGATCCTCTAGCAGATGATGCAGTACCCCATCATTCCACCTAGCTCTGGAGTGACCGACTCATGGCAAGGTACATAACGTGCCATCTACAAAATAAAAGAGAAGGAGAGAATAATAATAATTATTTATGTATAGCTAAGAGACCACAAATAAGAAGATTAGCATATATGCTAAAGTCCATTATTAGTAGAGAGCAGAGTTTTGTTTGTCCTTCAAATTAAGTTTTCATATTACTAACTAACGACTATTCACCCAAGGCTTCCCTACGATCGGTGTGGCTCGATACCTGTATTTGTGAGACCCGTTTTTGCAAGCAGGAACCTCCATGTGATTACCGTACTAGTCCCATGATCAGTGGCTAGCACTCACATGTTTACAACATTCATATCACAACCACAAGATAAACATCTAACAGGCATATATTACAAGTAGTAATAATTATACAGAGTTAAATTCTTACAACAGCGGAAAAATAGAGGAAATTAAAACTCCAAAAGCCACGTGGTTTGCCTGCTAACCCTCAGGCAACTGACTTGGCAAACCTAGGGAAACTCATCGCCAAAAGTCCCGCACCCTACGTGAAAGTAAAAGTCGTCTGGCGCTTCGCAGGTTTCGTCCTCTGAGACAGCAGATGCAAGATTGAGTACTTTGGTACTCAGCAAGACTTATAGTGTTTGACAGATGCAATAAGGTAATTATGCAGGCTAAACAAGGCAGGTTAATGGTTATTTTGCATTTGCATAAATATTTAAGGATATGACATGATAAATTGAAACATTGCATTTTCAAATGAGCATTTGAAATATAAAGTAAAAGTAAGTAACCAAGTCCTTCAACCCAGTCTACCCGACTGCAAAGATCCCCGGAGCCTGTCTTTTGACTCAAAAAGCTAGTTGCATAACAGTCCCCTTTAAACCCAGTTTTTCCAGAAAATACCAAAACATGCTAACATTGGAATGACTTCACCAAGCGACCATAACCGTGGACACGGCTAATCGATTAGATTTACACTCTGCAGATGTGTACAGCTTTACCCACAAGGAATGATCAACCTCTTTTGCCAGGCCAATTTACACACTTCCTTTGGTGTGTCGGCAAGGAGATCATACAGAGCCGTTACATTATCTAGATGTGGCTTTGAACCGGCAGACGGACGTTTGACCCTCGCCATGAAAACAGAAACACTCACCCAAGACGTGGATCCTTTCACATCACACCCAACACCACGTTTCTGTTCACGGCAAGGCGTACACCGTTGCATTGGTAAGTAGACCCCCTACAGACAGACCAAACCGGAATTCCTGTGCAATCTCCCGCCTTCCTTAGATGCAAAGCCACACCTAAACAACTTAATAGGCTAAGACCCGCCCATACAAGCCCTCGTGGTTGTACGAAATTCTTGGATCTATAGCGTCCCATTGCTCGGTCCTTAATCCGACACGGGCGATACTCCACCCTAACTACGTGCAATTCCCTTTTGCACCTCCGGCTATTGCCAATAATCGCCCGCATAAAAACCATAATTTTAGTTTTGGGTTTTTAATCAAAGTACATTTTCCCAAATGAGGATCATACATTCGTTGAAAAGATTGAAAACACGATCAACGGCTTAAGCAGATATTTTATGCTAGCGGTCATACCCAAAATGACATTAAGCATGTCTAGTTTTCCAACTAAGGCTTACAAGGTTCACATGTTCATACAGATTGAGGCAAACCTTAATTTACAGGACTAACTACTGTTCTAACCCAAATTAGCATTTTTAGGGAGAACTATCCGGATGCACTGTACATAGGCAAAAACAACATAGTGTAGGTAAATTAGTAGGCTCGACATGTTCAAGGAGGTGCTTGCCTTGCAACTCGCTGTCTAACTCCGGATCTGGATCGGCGACGGTGTCGTCTTCCTCCTCGAGGACGTCGGACTCTACACGACGATCAAGCGGAAATATAGTAAATATCCAAATTCGAAAAAGGGCAAAAGAAGTCGAACGATAAGTCAAATAAAGAAAACAAAGAAAACAGGTTATCTTTTTGAGAGTGAAATATAAATTTTCAAGACTTCACACGGCAATTTAATTATACTGATTAGAACGCTAATACATTTTGTGCAATAACAACATGGTTTGTTTCTGATTATTTGTTTGGAAATTTAAGAATTCAAGAGGCTAAAATTGTGAATTCTAGTAGTTATAACTTGAATTATAGATGCTAAAATTATTTGAATTAATAAAATTTAAATCACAAGATAAAGGGTTGATTACACAAACTTTTATTAAACTAGGTTACTAGATTGCTCATGACTTGAGCCAATTAAACTAGATTGTATCTATTTAATCTCCAAAGCACATATATATGTATATATATGTGAGAGTGCATTGGCACAAATAATTATTACATGATTTAAAGTCAATTCAAACCAAAATTCCTACTTAATTAAACTTAACCATGCTACTGCCATCCTATTATTTATAATTAAACTTTTGTTTCTTTTATATTTCTTTTAATACTATTATATATATTTGAATTGCTAGTGTATTGGAAACAAAGCCTAAATAGAAAATAATTCAAACAAGCATGAAAATTAAATATTCTTATATATCTGGGTTCCTGGAAATGTAAGGATTCTAGAAAAATCAGTTTCATTAATTTCTAAGCTCATTTACAGAAATTTTGCATATAGTATATCTCTAGCCTTTTAATTCAAATTTGAATTTAAAATTTTTCCGGAGATGGTTTTCAAAATATTTTTGCATATTCTGAATCTATGGATTTTTTCATGAATTTAAAATTTTGTTTTACTATTTTTGACAGGATGGTTCAAAAGTTATTGCAGTTTGAATCCACTCGGTTTTCTTGAAATTTCTTCAAAAATCCTAAATACGCTTTCGGAATCTCGGAAGCGTCTTCCTAACGCTCGCGTGGCGCATTTAAATCGGCCCACAGCCACTGACAACCGCGGCCCACCGATCAGCCACACACGCTGCGCATTCACTGGCAAGCGGGGCCCGCCTGTCGGTGACTGCGCGCGCTCGTAAAGGGCAACGCCCACAGAGAATGACAGAGGTGGCCCAGCTGTCAGAGAGTCAAAACAGGTCTCTCGATCTAAGGCTCGCCGCCGGCGAACTAACTCCGGCGCGGCGGAATGGGTAGCACCATCACACCGGTAGCGCCAAGGCGGTTCTAGGGCGCTACCCATTCACGGAGGTGGCCGGAAAATAGGTCGCCACCGTAGAGGGGCGGCGGCGCTACGGCCGAGCAAGCTACGGCTCGCCGTCGGCTATCTTTCCACCGGGTAAAAGCTCCTAGAGTACCAGTGGACTAAGGAAGCTATTTCACTGCCGGCGCGGCGAAGAACTACGAGAGGCGGTACGCCAGCGACCACCGCCGCGAGGAAGAAGAACGGCGGAATGGGTTAGCTGCGGGCAAAACAAGGACAAAAGCAAGATTGATCAGTACTCTATGGATCACGGTGAAGCTCTGGGACAAAGAAATTTAGAGCGTGATTGCCTAATTGGCTTTATCCACTGATTCTCCCCCTTCTGGCTCGCAGCGGAAGAACGGCGAAGAAAAAGGGAATTGGCTCGGTTTCTTCGCTCAGAGGATGAAGGAAGTAATGGATGCCTCAGTGTGACGTTTACCCGGTATTTATAGCCCGGAAAGGAATGATCGCACAGAGTTTGAATCAGAGGAAAAATGGCAGTGTCTCGGTTCTGCGCGGAGGCGAGTTGTCGCGCGATTTTTAGGGCTCCCGGCAGTGCGGTATGGCTGGGGTGTGGAGCGGGCAGGCTGAGGACGAGCCGTGGCGACGCACGACGTGGGCTCGGCGGGTTTTGCGCTGAGACGCGGAGGGAAGCCGGCGAAGGCTCGGGCGAGAGAGGAAAAGGGGCGAGGGCAGCGGAGAGGGTGGCTGACAAGTGGGTCCGGCCCCATCGGGCAGCGAGAGGAAACGTCCACGCTGCTTGCCAGCTCACCAAGTCACTGCAGTGCCCGGGCCCACATGTCAGCGAGGGAAGACGAGTTAAAAGATAACTCTGGCCGGGACAGCTCCCATGTGGGCATTAAAACGGCTATCAAATCATGGTATAATTTTTCTAAAACTTTTTGACCATCCTCCTCTGTAAGTGTTTATCTCCTGGTAAAATTTTCAGATTAAAAAGCCTAACAAATAATTAATTAAAATTCTGACACTGTGGACTGGTACAGGAATTAAATTTCGGTATTTTATTTATTTGAAGGTGTAAACATTATTAATTATCTTACAAACTTTTTATGGAAGTTCATTTTGTCTTATGGACGTCTCCCTAAAAATTTCAAGTCAAAATCTGGAGTGAATATTTTATAAAAATTCTGACATGAAGATTTCCTGTTTTTAATAGTCTCTGTTTTTGAATTTTTAGGAGGCTTTGCCGACATGCTAAATTCCTGAGATTTTTACTAGATGCAAAAACTGCTCTACGGGTACTATGGTAATTTTTGTGACTCCTGATAAATTTAGATTGTTTTTAATTAATTCTGACTTTACTGTTTTTAGTCAAAAAGAGAGTTGAGATATTTATTTTTTTGCCCCAAATCAGCACCAAAGATTTTTGGTCAAATGGTAAATTTTTCTTATTTTTACTTTTACCTTTTTACCATTTTCCATTTGATAACTCTATTAATTGGACTTTTCATACAGAGCATAAATCCAAGAAAATCCAATAAAAACCAATAACATCAAGAAAACTCAGAAATAAATATATTTAAACCCAAAATATTCATTTCCATTTTATTATATACTGTTTTTCATTTTCGGGATGTTACAGATCACTCTCACAGTGGTCTAGACCACTCCTATAAAGATCAGGATCACTTCTATAGAGGTCTTAGGAGCACAAGACCACTCTTATAGTGGTCTAGACAACTCTTATGGAGGTCGGGACCACTTCCTGAGAGGTTAGGACCACTTATACAGTGGTCTAGATCACTCATACAGAGGTCTAGAAATATGGCCACAATTTGAAGCTTTGTATAGTCGTTTCTGTTGTACTCCATTGAATTGGAATGAGACAGGAAAGCGACTTGTCTTTCGACAAATATTCTTAGAGAAGACGAAGAGAAGATTGTTATGATCAAAGAGATTAAAGATTGCTTAGTCAAGACAGAAGAGTTATGTAGATAATCATCGCTGTGAATTAAATTTTGAGCCTGATGATTTTGTGTATCGCAGAGTTACCCCTCTTAAAGGAGTTAAAAGGTTTCATGCTAAAAGAAAGCTTGCACCTAGATATATTGGTCCATTTAAAATCTTGAGCCGCAAAGGAGAGGTTGCTTATCAGTTAGAATTACCACAGTCATTAGCAGGAGTGCATGATGTGTTTCATGTGTCTCAGCTGAAGAAGTGTCTTCAGTGCCACAGAGCACACACCGTTGAAGTCAATTGAGCTGCAAGAGGATTTGACTTATAAAGAGTAGCCGATTAAGATTTTGGATGTAGTTGATCGCAGAATCAGGAATAAGTCAGTGCGTTTTTGCAGAGTGCAGTGCAGCAACCATTCAAAAAGTGAAGCCACATGGGAGCATGAGGAGGATCTGAAGTTAGAACTCTCTAACATATTCCTTAGTCAACCCTAAATCTCGGGGTCGAGATTCTGTTAAGGGTGGAGATGTGTAATATCCCAAAGTTTGCATTTTATGGATTTATCGTGTATTTTCTATTTTCGAGAATTTTCTAGAATTTATTTGAATTATTTGGAAATTATTTGAATTAAGCCTTTTGTTAAATTCTATATCAAAATTTTAAACAATTTTTTGTTAAAAATATTTTATTTGAGTCCCAAATACCCTAAAATATTTTCTAAGATTTTTTGGAATTTTCAGGTATTTTTGTTATTTTATTTGGCTTGTTCTAATTTCTGAAAAAATATATACCATTACAACGGTGTATGTCTTGCCATGGGAGGAAAGGTTGTGATGGGGCATAAACCATTGTTAGTAATGAGTGTATGGGTCTAGATTTCTACCGCCAAAGCAAGGGTTTGATATCACCATATTTGTGCACAACTAGGTCCAGGTGATGTAACAGGTTTACCATGATCTCTTTGCCGCACAACAAAGGAAGTGCGTTAATAGCTTGGAAACAAGAGTTGGTTATGACTTGTGAGTAAAGTTGTACACCTAGATCTTTTCGAAAAGCTGTGTCCACGATCAAGGGTTACTTGGTAAAGTCATCACTTAATTAGATTTTGGATTTTAATAAAAATGTTTGGATTGAAAGATGGTAGGAAGCTATTGTTTGTTCAGATATTGTGCCAGGATGGTAGGAAATTATTCAAATTGGAAATGGTGGGAAGCCATTGGTCCAAATATTGGGAATGGTTCGATACTCATAATCATGGAGGACTGTGAGTTGTTTTATTTATGTTATTCTTACTTGTTATCTACATGTCTATCAAACTTGCTTCTACACATTTTGTTTACAAATTACTGCTTGATATTCATATTTCAAACTTCGCTTTGTGCAATTAACCTTATTAGCCTTTCCTTTAACATAGTCTACTTTTATTATATCTTTGTGATACACTATAAGTCTTGCTGAGCTATATTTATTATATCTTTGTGATACACTACAAGTCTTACTGAGTACAAAAGTACTCAACGTTGCTTAAATTGTTGATTCAATGGATGAAGGGAGCAAAGTCCCATATGACACATACTTTGACGCAAGTTACGGGGAATATAATGACGAGCTTTTCTAGAATTTACTCCTTGTCAGTTTCCTGTGGCATTTTGGGTAAAGGCATATTGCTGGACTTTATATCTTTTGTTGCATTTTAATTTAGCCTTTAGGCCATGTTGTATGAACTATGTTTCGTTAATATATTATGGAATTGTGTATGAATATAATAACAATGTTGTAAACATGCGTACTAGCCACTAATCATGGGACTAGTACATTGTGTACATAAGATCTTCTTTGTATTCCATGCCAAAAAGGAGAGTCTCGACATGCATGTAGTTATAATAAATTTGTATTATGTGCACAACTTGTTGAGTACTTTGTGTACTCACCCTTGCCACAATAAATCATTTAGTTGAAAAGGAATCAACACTAGCTGTAGAGGAGGAGTTTCAAGTAAAGCGAGTTACTTAGAGTCGAGGCTTGTCAATTGCCTGTGGTAAATCGATAGGTTGTCCACTGAAGTTTCAGTTCCATTGCAGTTTTTTTAGTAAATAAGCCTCGTGAGGCCTAATAAGTGTAAAGTCGACTATAAAAGTCATCACACTATCAAAGTCGACTATAAAGGTCATCACACTATCTATTTTAGTTAATAAATCTAGCCATTTATTAGTTTCCACTGTTTATGATTTTGATATTACATTTATGTTATCACTGTGTGCACTAGCGTGATACTGAACTAGTGCAGTATATATAGAGGGTCCGAATTTGCATATTTAGGTCCCGATTGTTACCCTCACTCATGCTCGTTGTAGTCGCCATCACCGATCGAGACTGGATATGAAGATGATGAGTTCGACGGTGGTGCTCGGTAGTGAGATTCATCGCCAGTGGCAGTGAATCGGCCAGTGTAGATTGTTGTGGACAAAGAAGGAAATTAGGAAAGTTATATCTGAAGATGGAGTTAGGTCCGGTCATAGTGAGGTGTGGAGGGAGAAAGAGAGTAGCGCTTTCGGATAGGGCTAGATTATTGAAACAGCAGCCAACGCTGTACCATTCCATAATTTTTCTGTTTTTATTGAGATATAGTACCGACGTCATTTTCTGTTTTTGTTGAGATATAAGTACCGACGTCATTTTAAAGCTTAATTTGGTTCAACCACTGCAACAGTGTATATCAAGTTCCTTACGTATATGCGGATCGACCTAGTTGATCCTTGTGTAGGAAATGACTAGTTGTTTGAGTCTCACAAGTCACAAGGCACATCTTTTTTTGCTTCTCTAAAGAAGGCGATCGCGAGTTCGCGTCATTTGGTTGAGTTGGCACTGGAATTCTCCGCATGCTTTGCGCAAGCCATGTCTCGAGTCTATTTCCCAATTCCCAGTACGACATGGCGCCATTTGGTTGAGTTGGCATGGAATTCTCCACATGCTTTGCAGTTTGCACAAGCCATGTCTGAACTCTGCAGTAGGGATACAAATCTCGTCGAAATTCAGCGAATTTTCATCGAAATTTCAGATTTTAAGCCACTATGAAATCCAAACTACCGGCTGGATAATTTTTTTAAATTTTTGAAATTGCTACAGTCACCCAAAATTTCTTTTTTCTCGGCGAAATTTATTTCATGCTTTTTGGCTGGTTTTCAAACTTTTAGGGCCGGATTTGGTCCAATAACCCTTAAAAAAATCATCTTCTATGAAAATTTGTTGAAAAACCGAATTTGTGAGACATTTTAAAATTTTAGTAGATACGTTGACAGATTTTTATAAAACTTGTTTTATTTGGTCAATCAGATCTATGTATGCATTGAACTTCATTTGTTATATTATATTTCAAAACTCAAAAATAGAAAGAACATAAATGACACTGTACCTTATAAGAATTTTATAAATTCACTGGTGTATGATCATGATTAAAAAATTTTATGAGATATTAAGAATTTTTATATCAACCTTCTATAAAATTTGCAAAAATTTTAAACCTTTTTTGATTGCTAAAGCAAATCTATGTATTAATCATCAAGCTTTCATCAGATATAGCGTTGTCAGAACTTATAAAAATTATTTAAGCATGATCATTATCTAAAAATTTCATATAAATATTAATGTTATATGAGGATCATTCAGAAAAATTCAAAATTTTCTAACGTAGTTTGAACCATTTTTCATTTTATTCAGGTTTGCCGGTAAGCCTTTCAACAGAACAGTTTCACTGTCCGAATTTTTAAAAATTCATGAAGCTTGATCATCATCTGAACATTTTATGAGAACATTAGTGATGCATCATAACCATGCACAAAATTTTCAAAAGTTTCTAACGTAATTTATACCATTTTTCATTCGGATCAAACTTCCCGATCAGTGTTTTATTAGGACAGTAGCAATGTTTGAATTTTTAAAAATTCCTCAAATGTGATAATCATCTGAAATTTTTATGGCAACATCAATAATATGTCAGGAACCTCCAAAAACAATTTAATTTTTTTTTGTCGTTGTTTGACCCACTTTTCAGCCGGTGCAAATATAACAAAAATTTGGAAATTTCGGGATTTTTCAACGAAATTTCGTTTTTTCGGTACAAAACGAACCGGATTTGATTTTTTTTGAATTTCGAACTAGATTTGTTCGAAATACTGGAATTTTGGTGAAATTTTGGATTTCAACCGATATTTTATCCGAAGAATCCTTGCTCTGGAGTCTATTGCCCAATTCCCAGTGAGTTCATTATGGCGTGTTATGTCACCACCGTTTTCATACGGTACCGATAAGTCGTACCTTATGCTGTCTCTATACAGATTTTGTTGACCGAGTACACAGAGATCTTTCCTAATCGCCTCACCTGATGCACATTTCCACCGCTCCCCTTGCCGGACCTCGTCACATCAGTCCGCCCTCCTGCTATTCCATCAGAAAGACAGAAAACAGTGTACGTGCAGATGACCGGGTGTCTGTCAACGTGCCGCCAAGGAGACCTTGTGAGCGTCACCGACGGCACCTGCTCCGGGATAGGCTGCTGCCAGACGTCCATCCCCAAGGGGATCCAGCACTACAAGGTCTGGTTCGATAGTGGATTCAACTCGACGGACATCTACAACATGAGCCGCTGCAGCTACGCCGCACTCGTGGAGTCGTCCAGCTACAGGTTCTCCTGGACCTACGCGAATTCGTCGGCCTTCAATGACACTTACGGCGGGCAGGCACCGTTGTTGGTGGATTGGGCCATTGGAAACGAGAGCTGAGAGGTAGCGCGACAGAAGCCCGATTACGCGTGCGTCAGTGGCAACAGCGAGTGCTTCAACTCGCTCAACGACCAGGCTACATCTGCAACTGCACCAAAGGATTCCAGGGCAACCCTTACCTTAGAGATTCCAGCAGCTGCCAAGGTGAATTTGCCTCTAATCCCTTCAGAGCAAGCATGGGTATAAAACTTTTAGAGAAAATAAAGAGTTTGATTTGCAACCATCTTGTGACTAATTATTTCTTAGCAACTATAACTACTGGTTGGCGATGGGTTAGCTTCTTAGATAAAGTACTTACTCTCCATCTCAAAAGATAAAAAATTGAAATTTTAGAATATGAAAATACTTAATGTAAAATTTATTGAGTAGAAAGTGAAATCTAGTTTTGATTTTAACTTTAACCTCCAATTATTAATAATGTCCACCAAATTCTACAAAGGACAGAAAAATGCTCCCTAATTGACCAATGGGTATACACCATGCCAGTAATGCTTGTATTCATGCAATAGGCAGTACTACAGAAATGTACATCAGATTCGGTTCTTTTTCGTCATCATAGTTGGTTCTGATGGTGATAGAAAATCATTAGATAGTGATGAGGAGGAGCTATCATAGTTGTGATAGAGGCACCATCACAATCAGTACTTTTGTGAGAATCGATTGTGATGAGGTGGTCATCACAATCGGTTCTTCAAATAACCGATTGTAAACTGATTGTGATGAGGTGATTCTCAGAACAGATTGTGATGAGGATTTTTGCATCTTCTCAAAAATAACACATATTAACAGTATGCACATATATATCACATTCACACAACACAGATCACACTAGAATGCATATATCACATTCACGGAACACAAACACTTTATTACAACACATATATCACCATCATTCACAATATACAACACAAACATACTTAACAGTCAGTGGCATTATTATAAACAAGAGAGCCTTGGTTAGCGACAATAGAAATACAAGATGGAACTGTCACAAATGAAATGGAAGTATTTGACTGATTAAACATGAGGATAAGCGCACAACATATTAACACTAAGTTAATGTATTTCCCTGCCGTTGACTTTATGTATTTCCCTGCCTCTATGATTCTCTTTCGCTCTAAAAGCAAAATCTCAATGTTTTTATCTATTTTCCAGCAACAATCAAACAAACATACATGCTGCCAAGCTTCTTGGACCATCTTAGGGATCATAGACAATGGAACATATCCAAACCTTATTCAAAGTACACATGGATTATGAAATATGATTTTCTTTCTATCCTCTCCAGTTAACATGGGAATTTATATTTATTGAACTTAATCTAGGAATTTCTATATGTCCAAAGCAGCCATGGTGTCTTTTCTCAGTATCATGTTTTGTAAACTTCTGTCTCATTTTACTAATATGTGGTTGCAGATATTGACGAGTGCAAAACACTAGGCATTTGCAAAGGAGTATGCCACAACACTATAGGAAAATACTATTGCACTGATTGTCCTTACAAAACACAGTATGATATTACAACAATGCAATGCACCTCAACAAAAAAGCAAAATCTTCTATTAGGTGAGTTTTATACACCAGTTAATTTTACAATGAACACCAAGTTATGAGAAAGACAAAGCAGCACAAGACTGAGGAGTATAATTATTACAGGTATTGCCATTGGGCTTAGTGTTGGTTTCGGTGTTCTACTTGTCAGCTTAAGTGCAATGTTTCTCATCCATAGATGGAATAGAGATATCCAAAAGCAATTACTTAGGAAGCATTTTTGGAAGAACCAAGGCCTTCTCCTAGAACAATTAATATCATCCGATGAAAATGCAAGTGACAAGACAAAGATTTTCTCTTTGGAGGAACTAGAAAAGGCAACAAATAACTTTGATCCTACACGTATCCTTGGTCGTGGAGGGCATGGCATGGTGTATAAAGGAATATTATCCGACCAACGTGTGTTGGCCATAAAAAGGTCTAAGGACATTAAGGAAGGTGAAATCAATCAATTCATTAATGAGGTGGCAATTCTCTCTCAAATAAATCATTGAAATATAGTTAAACTCTTTGGTTGTTGTCTCGAAACCGAGGTCCCACTATTGGTGTATGATTTCATTTCAAATGGTTCATTATTTGGAATTCTTCATTCTGGTTCAAGGAGTGATTTCTCTTTGTCGTGGAGTGACTGTCTAAGAATTGCTAAGGAATCTGCTGGAGCTCTATATTATCTCCATTCAGCAGCTTCAATATCAGTCTTCCATCGTGACGTGAAGTCCTCCAATATACTCCTAGATGCAAATTACACTGCTAAAGTATCAGACTTTGGCGCTTCAAGATTGGTTCCTATTGATCAAACTCATGTTGTTACACATGTGCAAGGCACATTTGGATACATGGATCCCGAGTATTACCATACTATGCAGCTAAACGAGAAGAGTGACGTATATAGTTTTGGTGTGGTACTTGTAGAGCTACTTCTAAGAAGGGAGCCTATTTTTACAAGTGTATCAGGCTCAAAGCATAACTTGTCCAACTACTTTCTTCAGGAGTTGAAAGTGAGGCCTATCAAAGAGATAGTTGCCGCTCAAGTTCGTGAGGAAGCAACTGATGAAGAGATTAACAATGTTGCCTCACTTGCGGAGATGTGCTTGAGGCTCCGCGGTGAAGAGAGACCAACTATGAAGCAAGTTGAGATGACTTTGCAGTTGTTGCGAACAAAAGGGTCAAATTCATGCCATGTTGCTCCAGAAAATGTTGGAGAGATACAACCCTTGCTATGTACAAGAGCTGAAGATAGATGCGGGTCGTTGGCTATTAATTTGGGTGAAATTGCTAATGTAAAGTCTCGAATCAGCCAAAAATGCTATAGTTTGGAGCAAGAGTTCTTATCATCTGCTGAGCTACCACGCTAAGGGGCTATTTATAATGTTTGAATTTCACATGAATTTTGGAGGAAAACAGCTTTTATGAGATCAAAAATTACTTTTTCCTGACTATCGAAATTCGGTGTTACAAATAGGCATGTGTATATGTACTTCTCAATGTGGACTCCCATCTTGGGCAAGGTGATTCCCTCCTGATGTGTCCTATTTACAGAGTACCGCGTACATTACGTAGCACTTGTTTACTTTAATAATGGACTTTTTATATCTTGTTGTACCAGTATTCATAAAATCCATAATGTGTCCCTACTTGTAGATCTGCATTACAAAAAGTTTTGGCGCAATGGACAAATTGAGTTATATATGTACTTATCTACAAATTGTTCGGAAAATGTTACTAACATGCTATCTGTTATCAATCAGAAGGTCATCCTAACATTGTTTCTGTCCATTTGTGGGTTCCATAAAGTCTCATTACAATTACTTGCACACGACTGCTCATGACCCTTGCACACGACTGCTCATGACCCTTGCACACGACTCATGAAACATTGCTTCTTTGCAAACTGAAAAATTGCAGACATCTACATGTAGTACTTAACTCCTAGAGTAGATGAAATGCTTTCAGAGAGGAAAAGCATATTCTGTTATTAGCAAAGTTTAAATGATATAGCACAATGTGTATCATAGAGCAATATCTCGTGGATAGAAAAATTTGAGTGCTGACAAACAAAAAACGCTCCAATACTATTTAGCAAACACCTATTACTAATAGGAGTGTTGTGATGTCAACAGCTTAGTAGGCTGATAAATTCCATCTGTTCTTTTTTACTTGATGTTTTGGACTTTTTATGGTGTCCAAGGTATGAATTTGTAATGACCCCCATTTTCACATAAATGCAAAAATGAAAATCTCATATGCATGCAGTACTAGTCCCATGATCAGTGGCTAGCACGTACATTTACAACAATTGATATCACATCCATACTCTTTATTACAAATGATAATGGTAATTTATACAATAAGGTCTTACCATACAGAGAAATGCAGCGGAGAGATTTAAGTTTTGTAGTGTGCCCATCCAACCTTCAGGCAATTGACAAGGCATAATCCCTAGAAAAACTTCATCGTTATCATTCCCAAATCCTGCGTCAAATAAGTTTTATCGGACTAATCTGATTCTTCACCTAAAAACAATAATTAAGCAAGGGTGAGTACTTTCGTACTCCGCAAGATTTTTGCAAAACCTATGATATATGCAAGCCATTTCAAAGGAAAGGCTAGTATGGTTAGTTTGCATAAAGCCATTTTGAAATGCAAATACTGAATAGTAGATTGCAAACGGAATTTAAGTTAAAAGCAGATTTAATAAATAAAATAACATTATGTAAGTACGAAAAAGTAAATCACGAACCTGGGTATCATGACCATATCCACGAACTATTTCCACTGACACAGAGTAGAAATTATCGACACACGGTAGAAACCAGATTTTATGAAAATAAAAATAGCTAACTATGTGATGACTTTACCAAGTGCCCATAACCGCGGGCGCGGCTAATCGATTAGTTTTACACTCTGCAGAGGTGTACAACTTTACCCACAAGTCATGACCTTTTCGTTTTGCCGCATATTTCACGCACCTTTGGTGTAGTGGCCAGAATGTTCATGACGAAAACCTTTACATTACCTAGGTTAACTTTGCACCAGCTCTGGGACGTTAAACCCATACTATGGTAGAAGAACTCAGAGCATAGAAATGATGGAACTCCCCCATAGCATGGCGTATACCGGTGTATCGGTAAACGTTTGATCCATGATCACCTCGGTGTGGACGTCCCTTCGAGCAATCCATTAAGAAACAGCTTGTACTACTCCAGCCTTCCAGGTACAAAGTTAAACTAGATAACTTAATTGGTTTAAGGCTGTCCCATACCAACACTTGTGGTTTACAGTAATTCTTGGCCTGAAAACAACCCATAGTTCGGTCCATAATCTGACACGGGTAATAATCTCCCCCTATACTACGTGCAACACCAGCACATTTGGCTATTGCCAATAATTGCCCGCATCTAAACCATAGTTTTATTTTCATTTTTGATCGAAATACCAATCATAAAGAAAGGTCATACCCATTAAATGTCATATCCAACATTTTTAATCATGTCGAAGTTTTAAGTTCTTTCAAGCATGGCTAAGCTTGACACTAAGTGTGAGTAACCCAAATTGACATCAAGTACTATCTATGTTATTCTAGGGTGTTATCAAGGTTCACAAATCCATACTTATCAAGGAAGTTCTATGAAGCTACATGAACAACTACCAATACCCACAAAATAGCAGACGTTAACAAAAGTAATGTATGCAGTAAAACATTTAATGAAAACATTTATAAAACTGGGATCAATATGATCAAAGGGGGTGCTCGCCTTGCTTATTTTATTGCTTACGACGAAGATGAAGCCACGGCTGATGGAGGCAACGACGAAAGTAGCGACGTCGGACTCTACATGTCGTTCGATCGGAAATATAGCAAATACCCAACTTCAATAAGGGCAAAAAGAAAACAGACAAAACCAAAGGAAGATTCACTAAAGAAAATAGGAATATTTTAGGGTTAGAATTATGACTTTAAGACCTCATGATTTAGTTAACTATACATTCATATTGTTAATGACTTTTATGATGAACAAAAATGGTTTCTTTTATAGATTATCTATTCTTGAATTACGAATTCAAGAGGCTAAAATTATGAACTTTTGTATTTATAACTTTGAATTGTAGATGCTAAAATTATTTGGATGAACAGAATTAACACATTTGACAATTGTTCTGAAAGCTATAAATGAATCGCACTTAATCCTTTTTAATTGATTTTGCAAAATATGTGGTTTTGAATATGATAGATCTGTTAAGCTAGGTTACTGGTTATATATTTGTAGTTTTTAAGAAGATTCTGGTGATACAAATATCTTAATTACATATTTGTTCTTTATTACAAAGTTTGCTTATTCATATAATCGAGTCCATAAAACATAATACTTAAGGTTATTTGGCTAATAGGATTTATATGCAAAACATAATGAAATAAGATTATTTCTTCAGAATAGCATAGTTTATACTTTGAAGAACATTGCTAAGCTGATTTCATATCTTTTAGTGCTTAGACGAGACATTATATTCATTGCTGAAATAGCTTATATGATATTAAGGGTTACGATGATCATAATACTTAAGGGTATTGGGCTAGCCGGATTCAGATGCAAAGCAAGTTGAAAATAAAATATCTTTCAAGAATATGGTATTCCATATACTAAAGAGCATTTCTAAACTGATTTCCATATCATTTGCATTTAGACGAGATATTTTACAGGCTACTGGAAAGGCTTAAGTGTTTCTAATTTTTATACGACAAAGGTTCAGTTTTAATTATTAGTTTGCGACTGCACTTTATAAGATTATTTATCCATTTTTCTGGCATTAGCATGGGACATTTCTAAGAGTGTTTTAAAGTTGATTTCGCGATGTTTGGTTTTTATCCGAAATGTTTTCCATATAAGTGATCATTAGAGTCTAATATGGACTTAGTTCAAATTTACACAAACATAATATATTTTTACATAAACAGCAAGGATATTATTTTTCAGGTTACTAGGATCTGGTTTTTCCCAATTTTAAGTTAGTTTGTGAAAGATATAACTATTTGGATTATACAAGTATTGATACTTCGACTACTAACCATTTACTGTTTCTATAGCAACCTTAAATATTTTTACACATCTGGGATTCTTGTAATGTTAGGAGTATAATAAAACTAAGTTTTCCTTGAATTGAGTTCATTTAATCTATATTCTAACTATTTGATTTTCTATGCACATATATATACACTTTGCACTTGGGTTATTTTCTATTTTTAAAGATAGTTCAAATCAAGTTTATTTCTTAATTATTTTGGCAAATTCAGGTATTCTACTATCACACTAGTATTTAGAAATCAATTTTACTTATTTCATATTTCTTTCATACAAGTTATGCATATTTGAATTTATAGTGTATTGAATGCAATCTTTAAGAGAAAGTAGTCCAAACATAAATGAAATTTAAGTATTTTTATATATTTGAGTTTCTGGAAGCATAAGGATTCCATTAAAATTGGTTTCATTCAATTCTAAGTTTGCTTACAGAATTTTTATATAAAGCATATCTTTAGGCCTTTTATTCAAATTTGAATTTCAAATTCACCCATTGATAATTTTCAAAATATTATTGGATATTATAAATATACTGGATTTTAGATGAATATAGAAACTTATTTCATTCCATTTGGATCTAATATGCAAAAGTTATAGACAGTTGAATTAACTCGGTTTCTGAAATTCAAAACAAAATTCGGAAAACGCCTTCGCATAATGGAAAGCGTCTTTACCAGTTTGAATAGAAGAACCTCACACTGGCTAACAGAACGGGCCCGCCGGCCAGCGATTGAAGGCAAAGGGGAGATCAGGGCAAGGCGGCGCCGACGAACGGCGGCAGGATTCGGTCGGCCGAGGGCACCATGAGCACCAGCTCGTCATGGCGCACAAGGTGGTGTGGTCCTTCGCTTCTGATGACGGCGGGAGGTACCTCGCCATCGAGAGGGGGCGGCGGCAATGACAAAAGCTCGCCGGAGAAGAAGAATGGGTGAGTCCCGGCTCGAATGGGTAACAGTTTGAGCATCAGCGAGGCCAGAGGGTTCCATTTTACCTGATAACGCGGTCGGAGAAGATCCAGAGATGGCTGCCCACAGGCGCCGGAGCTAAGGAAGAAGTGCGGTGGTGAGAATGCACTACAGGTGAGGAAGGATGAAATTAGGGTGTGATTAGTAAAGTAGGATGCCAGATAAAGCTCTATAAGGAATCAATTCCAATGATTGCTAGCGGCTTTGCTCAATTCACCGTTTCCCCCTCTTTTGGGTTTCTGGCAAAAATGGCGAGGAGGAGAGGAGTTCCTGGCTTTTGAGCTCAAGTCGATGGGTTATGAAGGTGAAGGAAGAGCGAAACACCTCAGACAAGTATTGAGAATGACTTTATATAGAGGGTTAAGGCGGTAATCAATAGGGTTTGAACGTGCGAAAAGATTGCGGCTCGGTTCTGTGCATTCTCGGTGAAGTGGCGCAAGGTCTCCCACCGACAAGGAGGCGACGCGAGGTGATCAGAGTATGGCGTGGGAAAACCGAGGATGAACGTGGCGCCAGATAGTTGCGCGGGTGGCGCGATGCGTTGAATCAGCGAAGGCTCGGCTGAGCTGAGGAAGGCACGCGCGAGGAGAGCAGAGAAGAAGGCTGGAGAAGAAAAGAGGGAAAGGGAGACTGACGCGTGGAGACTAGAAGGCAGAGGAGCTGTCAGCAGGGGCCAGCTCAGGGCGTCGGGCCCTCATGGCAGCGACCGTAGGGAGCAGAACTCGGCCGAAGCCTCGAGACAGAACGGAAGAATATCAGTGAATTCGGTGGCCAACGGCTGAGGAAAATTATTATAATTTTACCATAAGTTGGAATGATAACTACTAGTTTCCAGTAAAAGTTTCACATTTTTATGGTCTGTGCAAAATTTTAAATAATTCTGACAATGTAGCTTTTACATTTCTGCTCATTCCGTTTTATATTTCATTTATGATCGAAATGAGCTTAATATTTTATGAAAATTTTTACAAGAGTTTATAATATCATTATATGACTTGTATAAAATTTTCGTGATTTTATGTTTAATATTTAAATTCTAATAATTCTGACATCACTACTTTCTATTTTTGAATTATTAAAAGCTTTCATTTTAAGTTTTAATCTTTTATATTTTTACTAGAGCTAGGAATATAGTTGATGTCTGCAAGGTAAAAATCTTGACTTCACATAAGCTACAAAGATTTCTACAAAAATCTGACATGCTCTTTGATTGATATAATTTCTCATGATTACAATATCTAATCTTTTATTTCATACATTCTGATTATCTTTGACAGCATGATAAGGGTTCTGGAGGATTCCATTATTTTAATATTATTTTTATTGATATTTTACTTTTTCCTTTTTACTTTTACTATTTTACCATTTCATATATATATATATATATATATATATATATATATATATGACTTTCCTTTTCAATATATATGACTTTTCTTTTATAGTAAAACTCAAGGAAAATCAATGATTCAGAAAACTCAAAAAATTATAATTCAAATTAAATATCACATCTCAAATTCATTTTTATAGTTTATTTGTTTTGGAAGAAATAATTTTAATAAATGAAAATTTTCTTTTCTTAAGATTAGAATGAAAGAAAAGAGAAAAAGATATTGTTTAAAATCAAAATCTTGATTTCAATTGAAATTTTTATTCAATTTCATTTTTAAATTTCACACTTTTCATTTTTCATATTTTTGAATTTTTTGGGATGTTACAGAATCTGATCATTACTTTTTATAACTTTACATTAAGATATACTAGTAAAATTATAAGATTATGAAAATATTTTTAACAACAAATCTAATGATATAATTTTCATATAGTCAATCTAGATAGTTTTAAATGTATTAGTTGAAAGTTTGACTACATGAATTCTAGAGAATAAGTGTAACATCCCCAAAAATACAATAAAATAAAATATGAATATTTTAAATTTTAAAATGTTTATTTCTGAATTTTGTTGGCATTATTTGTTTTAATTGGAATTGTCTTGAATTTTTGTATTGAATGAAAATCAAACAAAAGAGAATAGGAAAAGGGAAATGGTAAAATGGTAAATATAAAAAGTTAGAAAAATTTACCATGGAAGCCTATACATGCTGGTAAGTCATAAAAGTCAACATGTAAAAATTTTATGCACACAAAAATAAATAAATGAACTGAGTGACATCTCTTTTTGACTAAAAACAGTGTGAATCAGAGTTAATGTAAAATTTTCGAAGCTTATCTGGATCCAAAAAAATTACCATAACACCCTCCGAGTATAATTTATCTCTAGTAAAAATTTCAGGAATTTATCATGTCATTTAGACCTTTTAAAAATTCAAAAACAGAGGCTTTGAAACTCTAAAAATTTTCATGTCAGAATTTTTATAAAATAAGTAAGCCTTATTTTGACTTGAAATTTTTGTAGAGACATTGTTAACCCAATATAAACGATTAAAAAAAGTTTGAAAAATAAATAATAGTGTTTTCACCTTTAATTAAATCAAAATCTGAAATCAAAATTCTGAGCAGTGCACAGTATCAGAATTTTAATTAATTAACCATGCGGTATTTTTGTCCCAAAAGTTTACTGGACGTTAACCACTCCCATTAGACCGTGGTAAAAAAGTTTTGAAAGTTTTCAACTTGGTTGATAATGGTTTTTGCATCCTGTACTAAAGCCATGCTGTTCCTGTTCTTTGGAGACACCTCGCCATTCCAGAGGTTTCCTTCGTAAGGCAGCAGCCACAAGTGCTCAAGCCAGCCATTTCACACACACCAAAACCAGCACACCAAGCCAGCACTCAAGCCAGAGCAATTCCACGCCAAAGCCAGTCGTTGATTCATTTGCACAAGCCAAAGCAAAGCCAGCCATTTGATTCATCCTCACCAAAACTCAGGCATTCATCTCTCCCGTTCTTCAAGTGAGCTTCATTCCAGTGAGCGCAAAACCAGAGGAGAGCAAGGAAGTCAGGCAATCCCAAGCCCAGAAGCTGGAGCTTCATTTCCCTGCCATTGCCGCCGCAAGCAAGAAGAGAGGGGAGGTGGAAGATCAAGCCAATCCGGTGAGCCCCTATCAAATTCCTCGCAACCGTGGCATCTATGAGCATCACCGAACTCATCCCACACCTTAATTCCAGTATCTTTTGATCGTATCGCCACTACACCGCGCTGTTCACCTTCTCCGTGAACGGCGCATGGTGGCAGAGCTTGTCGGTTGTTCTCCGAATGAACCACTAGGTAAAATTGATTCCTTATATCGTGTAGAAGTTACCCTATTACCCATTCGAGCTGACATGGCTTTCTTCTCCCGCTCCGGTCGAGCTTCGCCAGGACCGCCGCTAGCTCACGGTGGCGACTATCTTCCCGGGCATCTCCCGCCGATCCAGTACATCCAGAAGATGCGCAATGAAGTGCTGATGCTTATACTGCTACCGATTCCCCTTCTCCGTTGAGGCCGTGCCGCCGCCGCGCCGAATCCATAAGCCCACGCTTCTGTCGCTGAACCGCGCCGCTTTGTCGGCCGATGGCGCGAAAGCGATGCATTCGGTAAAATACGCTTTCTCAGCTCTGAAAACGTATTTCCGATTTTCAATTCATTTTCCAAACCGAATTAAATTCAATCTTGAATATCTTTTGCATAATTGATCCGAATGAAATGAAACAAATTTATAAAATCATCTAAAATCAAGTGCTTCCATAATACGTAATAATATTTTGAAAATCTTCACTGGGTGAATTCGAAATTCAAATTTGAATAAAATGGCTAAAGATATGCTTTGTATAAAAATTCTGCAAACAAACTTAGAATTGAATGAAACCAATTTTAATGGAACCCTTATGCTTCCAGAAGTTCAAATATATAAAAATATTTAGATTTCATTTATGTTTGAGCTACTTTCTATTAAAGGATGCATTCAATGCATTAAAAACTCAAATATACATAACTTATATAAAAGAAATCTAAAATAAGATGAAATAAGTTTCTAAATTTGAATTAAGCCATAAGGATTTGGAATATATAACGGAATTTAGATGATCACTGTAGTTCAAATTGTTTCAAGCAAGTTTGTTTAAAGTTCCTTTTATGTAACATATAGTAGCTATGCAAACTATAGCTCCTAAAATCATGAAATTATTCTCACATGTCCCTGAGGTTGTAAATGTCCCATTTCTGCAAAAATATTTGGAGTTGAACTCAGTTTGTATTAAAAAGTAAGCATAAGAAGCTTCCCTAGCATAGAGAATTAAATAGTTAAAATGTGGACCAAATGAATTCAAATAACTCTTTCCGACCAGTTTTCTGACCAATTTTCCGACCACTTTTCCGACCACTTGTCCGGCCAATTTTTCGGCCAATTTTCCGACCACTTTTCCGACCACTTCTCCGACCACTTTCCCGACCACATCGGTCAGTCGCTGGTCGCGCTGTGCGGTCATTGGAGGATGGGCCCGACTTGTCAGCGTGTGAGCTCCTCCAATTTAAAGGGGTAATGCGCTTTCCAATTTACAAAACATGTTTCTGATTCTCCAAAATCGAGCCAATTCAAACGTTAATAACTTTCGAATCTTTAATCCAAATGAGATGAAATAAGATTCTAAATTCATCTAAAATCAAGTACCGTCATAATATGCAAAAATATTCTAAAAATGAGCAATAGATGAATTTGAAATTCAAATTTAAGGAAAAGGGTGAAAGATAGGCTATGAATATAAATAGTGCAAATGAACTGAGAATTTAATGAAACAAATTTTATTGGAATTCTTAGACTTCCAGAAACCCAAACATATAAAAATATTTAAACTCCATTTATGTTTGAATCATTTTCTTTTAAAGATTGTTTTCAATATATTAAATGTGCAAAAGAAATTTTAAATAAGAAAATTAATGTGTATGCCTTAGCATAACAGTAAGCCTCCAGAATATGGAAAATGATTAACTAAAGGGCTTGACTTAAATAGTTTTCATGAGTAAGAATGAAATCAAGCATAAAAGGAATATATATAGGTGTGTTGTTATGTTTTCTAAGCTTTACAATGTGAATCGGTAGTAATGAAGAAGTCTCTAATGAAGGTATTTGTATCACCAGAACCTTTTTAAAAACCATAAATAAATCTAGTAACCTAAGTTAACAGATCTATCTTATTCAAAACCCCTTCTTATGCAAATCACTTAAGGAATTAAGTGTGTTTTGCATAACCCTAACTAGTGTTTTATTTCTTTTAATCTAAATAATTTTAGCATCTATAATTCGAAATTATAAATACAAGAATTCATAATTTTAGCCTCTTGAATTCGTAAGTCAAGAATAGTTAATCTATAAAAGAAGCCGTGTTTTGTTTATAATAAAAGCCATTAAGTATACGAATGTGTTTTTACCTATATCATGAGGCCTTGAAATCTTATAATTCAAACCCTAAAGCATTCCTTTTTTCTGCAATGAATATTTATTTGGTCTTCTGTCTATTTCTTTTTGCCCTTATTAAAGTTGGTTATTTGTTATATTTTCGGTTGATCGACGTGTAGAATTCGACGTCCTTTCCTCCATCGATGCCTCCGTCATCGGCAACCGCGTCTTTGTCGTAAGCAATCAATAAGCAAGGCAAGCACCCTCCTTTGACCATCTTGATCCCAGTATTTAATTTGCATTGTGTTTATTAAAATGTTTCATGCATGCGTTTACTTTCTGTAAATTCGCTATTTTGTGGTACTGGTAGTTAGACCTGTTGTCTCATGAAACCTCCTTGATAAGTATGGACATGTGAACCTTGATAACCATAGATTAAGCTTAGACACTACTTAATGTCATCTTGGGTATATGCGATCATGTTATCCATGCTTAGTCATGCTTTAGAACTAATGAGGTTGATGATCAGATCAACATTTGTTTCTTGAGAAATGGAAAATGTTGGAAATGAAGCTGTTGGTTACTGGTACTTTGATTAAAAACCCAAAATAAAACTATGGTTTTGATGCGGATGATAAATGGCGATAGCCGGATGTGCAAAGGGAAATGCACGTAGTGTAGGGTGGAGTATCGCCCGGGTCACCGTAAGGACCGAGCAATGGGACACTATTGATCCAAGAAACTCGTGCAACCACAAGTGTTGGTATGGGACATCCTTAAACCAATTAAGTTATCTAGTTTAACTTTGCACATTGGTAGGCTGAAGTAGTATGGGCTCTCCTTTCGAGGTTTGCTCTACGGGGTGCCCACACCGAGGTGTTGGGAACAACACTTACCAATATAACAGTGTACGCCATGTCTATGGGAAGTTCCAACATTTCTATGCTCTAAGTTCTTCCATCATAGCATGGGTTTTATCGTCCCGGTGCTGGTGCAAAGTTAACTTAGATAATGTAAAGGTTTTCGTCATGAACATTCTGGCCACACGCCAAAGGTGCGTGAAACATGCGGCAAAAAGAAAAGGTCATGACTTGTGGGTAAAGTTGTACACCTCTGCAGAGTGTAAATCTAATCGATTAGCCGCGTCCGCGGTCAAGGACAATTGGTGAAGTCATTCCAATGTTAGTTTTGGTATTTTCTAAAATTGGGTTTTGGTTTGGATCCTGTTTAGTAGCTGTTGCTTTATGTCAAAGGATCGACATTGTTGGATTCCATTTCTGGATTATTCGATGCTCACGAAGGGTTGTGAGTATTACTTATGCTTTACTTATCTCATATCAGTCAACCTGCTCTTTTAAATTCCGTTTGCAAATAACTTGATTTTACAATATCAATTCTGCTTTATGCAAATTATCTGTAGCAGCCTCCTTTGAAATGGCCTGCATATATTATAGGTTTTGCTCAAGTCTTGCGGAGTACGAAAGTACTCACCCTTGCTTATATGTTGTTTTTAGGTGGATAAGTTAGCGAAGCTTCGAAGTTATCCTCTTTCATCGCAGGTTGCGGGATTGTCTTCGTCGTGTTCTCTCTAGAGTTTATGCTTGGTCAGTTGCCTACGGGTTGGATGGGCACACTGTAGGATTTTGCTTCTTTTGCTGCTGTAATCTCTGAGTTGTAAACTTACTTTGTATAATTGCTTCCGCTTATTAATTTTGTTGTATGGTTGTGATTCCAATTGTCGTGTATGTGCGTACTAGCTACTGATCATGGGACTAGTACGGAATGCACATTAGATTTCTATTTTTGCATTTATGTAAAAATGGGGGTCGCCACAATAAGTAAAAAAGAACAAGAGGTACTTCTATGTATCTCTTTTTAAAAGTTGCATAAATACGAAAGCATGAAGGGTAGATAGTGATAACTTAACCCCTCGCTTTCTTCAAGATTTGTGCAACTTGTATTGATGGGTGGTATATAGAAGCACCTCTCAGAAAAAAGAGAGAGAACAGTAGGCAATCAACAAGAGAGGTCATAACTTTGTCCTAACCATGAAGAGAAGGGAATATAGCTCATCCAACACACAACATACTGATGCATCTCCTTCCCACTTTGCTCTTCCCTCCCCTCTCACCATCGGAGTTTGTAGATCTACTACCGTTTATCCTCTATGAGCTAGCCGACTTTGTATCTCTCTTCCCAACCACTCTGATGAGCACATGAGCTGGCACAGCTTTGCCGACGTGTAACGACCCCCATTTTCACATAAATGCAAAAATAGAAATCTAATGTGCATTCGTATTAGTCCCGTGATCAGTAGCTAGTACGCACATTTACAATAATTGGAATCATAACCATACCTCAAATAATTAAAGCGAAACTATGTATATACAAAGAAAATCTTACAAATCAGAGAATATAGCAGCAAAAGAAGCAAGGTCTTGTAGTGTGCTCATCCGACCCGCAGGCAACTGACAAGGCATAATCCCTAGAAAGATCGCTTCAAAGAAGATCCCGCAACCTGCGACGAAAAGAAGACTGCGAAGCTTCACTAACTTCCACCTAAAATAATAGATTAAGCAAGGGTGAGTACTTTACGTACTCCGCAAGACTTGAGCAAAACCTATAATACATGCAGGCCATTTCAAAGGAAAGGCTTCTACAGTTAATTTGCATAAAGGGAAATTGAAATTGCAAATCAAGTTATTATTTGCAAACAAAATTTATAAGAGCAAGTTGATTGATAAGAAATAAGTAAAGCATAAGTAATACTCACATTCCTCCATGACGTGAGTTTCGAATCATTCATTGCCATCACATGGTATATATCTAGTTCTTGCCAACACATGGCACAACAGTTGATACCAATACTTGCCAACACATGGTATAGTATTGTATCATTTGTGGGGTAAGCTTTCCAAAAATAAACCTTTTTCAAAAAATGAAACATCTTACATTGGAATGACTTCACCAAGTGTCCTTGACCGTGGACAAGGCAAATCGATTAGATTTACACTCTGTAGAGGTGTACAACTTTACCCGCAAGGAATGATCAGCTCTTTGTGCAAGCTATTAGCACACATCCGTTGGTGTGCCGTAGAGAGATCATACATAACCGTTACATTACCTAGACATGGCTTTGAACCAGCCCAGGATGTTAACCCTCGCCGTAAAAGCAGAAACACACACACAAGACGTGGTCCCTTTCACGTGGTTCCCAACACCCGTTTCTGTTCATGGCAAGGCGTACACCATCGCATTGGTATGTAGAAACCCCTACAAGAAGACCTGACCGGAATGCTTGTGCTATCTCCCGCCTTCCATAGATGCAAAGCCATATCTAAATAACTTAATAGGTTAAGGCCATCCCATACCAGCCCTCATGGTTGCACGGAATTCTTGGATCAATAGCGTCCCATTGCTCGGTCCTTCAACTGACACGGGCGATACTTCCCCTACATTCAAATCCCTCTGCACAACCGGTTATTGCCAATAATCGCCCGCATCAAAATCATAGTTTTATTTTGGTTTTTTTAATCAAAGTACCAGTAACCAACATTGTCATATCCCACATTTTTGAATTCTCAAGAGACAGTTTTAATCATGATCATTTACATCGTTGGTTCTAAAGCATGGCTAAGCATAGTTAAAATGATCGCATATACCCAAGATGACATTAAGTAATGTCTAGCCCTATTCCGTGGTTATCAAGGTTCACATGTCCATATTTACCAAGGAGTTTCATGAGACAACAGATATATCTACCAGTACCATAAGATAGCGAATTTACAGAGAATAAGCGCATGCATGAAACAATTTGATAAACACAATGAGAGTTAAATGCTGGGATCAATATGATCAAAGGAGGGTGCTTGCCTTGCTTAATCATTGCTTACGGTGAAGACGAAGTCGCGGCTGACGAAGTCGACGACGGAATCGGCGACGTCGGATTCTACACGTCGTTATCGACTAAAGGCAATAAAGAGCAAATAACATCTTCAATAAGGGCAAAAGAAGACAGATAAATCCAAATAAAGAATCACTGAAGAAAATAGGAATATCATAGAGTTTGGATTATATGATTTCAAGCTCTGGTGTTGTAACATCCCAAAAATTGAGTTTGGAATGTTTGAATCCAAAAATAAACCATTTGCATTTCTCTTGAATTAATTCCAGCTTAATTTGAATTTTCCATTAATGAAAGGATTTAATTTGACTAGAATATTCATCAAACTCAAGATTTTCAGTTTTAGTTGAGTTCATTGTGCTCCAAGGAATTTTTCTGTATTTTTGGGGATTTTTCCGAATTTATTTGCTATTTATTTGCATTTATTCGAATTTCTGGATTTTTCTTAAATCGGGAAATGTTTTTATTTCCAGAATCTTTTCGGGCCGATTTCATCTGCCGGCCCGCTTCCCAGCCCACTTCGCCCGGCCGCTCCTCCGCGCTCGCTCTGCTCACCGTGCGGCCGGTGGCTGACTCATGCCGCCGTCTTGAAACGAAAGCGCCGCCACGTTGAAACCGTGTCTGCCGCCGTCTCGGAGTTCGGGTTGGGCACGCCTCCCTAGGATATAAAAGCCCGTGCTGCACGCCTCCCGAGGTTCCCCTCGCGCCGCCGCCTCTTTTGCCCTACTTTTCGCTGCCCGAGACGCCGCCGTTGCCCCGCGTGAGCTCACCGTCGATTTTTCGCCGTGCCGAGACCTTTCGCCGCCTGTTTCTTCATCGCCGGTGCCTCTCCGCCGTGCGCCTCGCCGCCGTCCTCCTTCGCTCAACCCCAGCCGTCCGATCTCGCGCGTGCGTCCCAGATTGCGCCGCGTCACCTCCGCCCGCAGCAGCGCTTCTCGGCCGTCCGTCAGCCTCCCGCGGATGTGTGGCCGCGTGGCCCGCCGCGTCGGCCGCCATATCGGCGCTTACATCGGCCGTCTTGGCGGCGCACGGTGAACCGAGCCCATGCCGTGGACCGAGTCCACCAAGAGCCGGCTGACGTCAGCGTTGCGCAATAAACCGATTTTCCAGTACAAAAATAAATCCAGAAATTCCGAATTTCTGATTTTCAGCCTTTTTCTCTGATTTACTTTTCCAGAAGCTCGTTCTTCCTCATACGAACTCCGATTGAGGCGATTCAAGTTTCTAAATTTTTCTAAAATCAAGATCTATCTTCCAGATCCATTTATTTTCAGTTCTGAGCTTGTTTGAGTCTCTGTTTTGTATTTATTTGGTTTCGTTGCTTCTTTTCCGGTAGACGCTAATTCCGAGGGAGCGAACGAAGACTTCGAAGACCCAGACTCAGCACTAGATCAGCAAGGCAAGTCATAATCCTTTGATCATGTTGATCCTATGTTTGCAAAAGTAATTTACTTTATTACAATGGCATGCTATTTTGTATATCAATTCTTATTTAATGGGAGTAGATGTATACCTAGTTGACATTATGCCACCTTGATTAATTGTATGCCATGTATCCATTGATAAACCTAGGTTGGGACATTACTAGTTGGACATAATCATTATACTAACATTGGGTTACGTAGCTATGCTTAGACATGCTTAGATATACGTTGGGATTCATGTCACACATTGAATAATGTTAATCTTGACTTAATGAGATATTGAATCGTGGCGTTAGCCATTGTTATAAATTTGTTGTACCATGGCGAGGTTGCCATTGGTCTTGGTTGAGCAATTGTTTTCCCTCGGGCAAGTGATCGTGCGATAAAGGGGTGCTTTCTAGCACATTGGGATGTGGATGTCTTGCTGAGATAATTTAAGGACTTAATCTTGTGCGCCATTGAACTGGCCTAACCGTACTACCACATGCGGAATGGGACAGACTTAGGTGATTAATTTGCAATATCTAGCCTTGAGTCTTGCCGGTTGGTGGTGTGGGTTCCGGGATGGACGGGTAGATTCGCAAGGCGCAAGAGGGGGCCCTAAGGGGCGAAACCTTAGCGTGCAGTACCGAGTTTAGACAGTGCATTGTAAAGGCTTTGTCGTGACATCTCTGCGACACACCAAAGGAAGTGTGTTAAGATCGATTGCACAAAGAGGTGGTCATGTCTTGTGGGTAAAGTTATACAACCTCTGCAGAGTGTAAAACTATTCGAATAGCCGCGCCCGCGGTCATGGACAAAGCTCGGGAATTTCACACGGGGTATAGAGTGCTCATAAAATGTGGATTGTGGAATTGTTGGGATGTGAACGGGGAGTTCACTGTTGTTTTGTTGTCTATCATTGATCTACCTTTTCATAAATATGCTTTCAATCTATTTATTGTATTTCAATTCAAGTTACTTCTTTCTGCAAATGAAACATATAGCCATCCTTGTCAAGCCGTGCATGAATATATTGCATCAATTCCCTACGACTTGCTGAGTACTTTTGTACTCACGGCTTTATGCCCTTGTTGATCAGTTGCTGAAGGAGATAATGAATATCATGAGGAGGAATTCTATGAAGACTATGTGGATTAGGAAGGCGTTCCCCAGACGATTGCACGTGGCATGTCAGATAGCTCAAGTTATCTTTTCCACTGCAATAGTATTTGTTTCTTAAGCCCTTAATGCATAATGGTGTAAACATTGACCATAAGGTCGTTTGCTTTATTTAATAATAATTTGCTTCTTCTTAGTTAATTCGTTGTATGGAATGGTATTTCATCTATGTTTCTACTGTGTGCACTAGCGTGATCCTGGACTAGTGCAGTATACATAGAGGGTTTCGGATTTGCAAATCCGGGTCCCGACAGGTGTTTTAGTTGATGAAGCATTCATATTGTTAATAGCTTTTAAATTGCACAGAGCACAGTTTTCTTTATAGATTTTCTATTCTTGCTTTACAAATTCAAGATGCTGAGATTATGAACTTTTATATTTATAACTTCGAATTCAAGATGCAAAAATTATTTAGATTAATAGATGTTAAAACATTAGTCATTTTGTTGAATGATATGAATGAATAGTATTGTAATCCTTAATTGACTTGCATAAACAGAGGTTACGAATATGTTAGCTTTGTTAAGATAGGTTACTGGTTATATATATATGGTTTTTAAGAAGGTTCTAATGATACAAATTTCTTAACTAGACTTCTTCATAATTCCCGATTTGTATTATAAAGTTTAGATATCATAACACTTAAGGTTATTTGGCTATTAGGATTTATATGCAAAACATAACGAAATGAGATTATTTCTTTAGAAAAAGATAGTCTATACTTTGGATAGCATATTGTCGGTACCCGGATTTGCAAATCCGAAACCCTCTGTGTACACTGCACTAGTCCAGGATCACGCTAGTGCACACAGTGGAAACATAGATGAAATACCATTCCATACAACGAATTAACTAAGAAGAAGCAATTTATTATTAAATAAAGCAAACGACCTTATGGTCAATGTTTACACCATTATGCCTTAAGGGCTTAAGAAACAAATACTATTGCAATGAAAAGATAACTTGAACCATTCGACATGCCACAGGCAATCGTGCGGGAACGCCTTCCTAATCCACGTAGTCTTCATAGAATTCCTCCTCATGATATTCATTATCTCCTTGAAAGAATCGATCAACAAGGGCATAAAGCCGTGAGTACAAAGGTACTCGACAAGCGTAGGGAATTGATGCAATATATTCATGCGGCTTGACAAGGATAACTATATAGTTCAATTGCGAAAGCAATAACTTGAATTGAAATACAATAAATAGATTGAAAGCATATTTATGAAAAGATAAATAAATAACTGATAGATCAATGATAGACAACAAAACAATAGTGAACTCCCCGTTCACAACCCAACAATTCCACATTCCACATTTTATGAAATACACTATACCCCGTGTGAAATTCCCGGGCTTGTCCATGATCATGACGACTGCTATTCGAATAGTTTTACACTCTGCAGAGGTTGTACAACTTTACCCACAAGACATGAACATCTCTTTGCGCAATCGATAATAACACACTACCTTTGGTGTGTCGCAGAGATATCATGACAAAGCCTTTACAATGCACTGTCTAAACTCGGTACTGCCCGCTAAGGTTTCGCCCTTTAGGGCCCCTCTTGCGCCTTGCGAATCTACCCGTCCATCCGGAACCCACACCACCAACCGGCGTTACTCAAGGCTAGACATTACAAATTAATCAGCTAGGTCTGTCCCATTCCAGACATGTGGTAGTACGGTTAGGCCCAGTTCAATGGCGCACAAGATCAAGTCCTTAAGTTGTCTCAGGCAAGACATCCACATCCCAATATGCTAGAAAGCACCCCCTTTACTTCACGATCACTTGCCCGAGGGAAAACAATTCGTTCAACCAAGACCAACGGCAAACCCCGCCATGGTACAACAAATTTTACAACAGTGGCTAACGGCCACGATTCAATATCTCATTAAGTCAATATTAACATTATTCACATGTGACATGAATCCCAACGTATATGTAAGCATGTCTAAGCATAGCTACGATAACCCAATGTTGGTATAATGATTATGTCCAACTAGTAATGTCCCAACCTAGGTTTAACAATGGATACATGGCATACAACTAATCAAGGTGGCATAATATCAACTAGGTATACATCTACTCCCATTAAATAAACATTGATACGTAAATAGCATGCAAGTGTATAAAATAAATTACGTAAATAGCATCAAGACGGCGACGTGCGGCGACAGGTCTCCGAGCGGCGGCGGCTAGGGTTTGGCTGCGGGCGATCCCAGCCGCGACGCGTGGCGCAAATCCGGTGCGGCGACGCGACGCGGTGCAAGCGAGAGAGCTTGGGCCGAAAGGCGGAAAGCGAGCGGCCTCACTGGAAAGAGAAGCGGGCTTGGGAATGGGCCGGATCAGATTCGGCCCGCGGGGCTTTTTGCAATTAAAAACATTTTCCGATTTAAGAAATATCCAGGAATTCGAATAAATGCAAATAAATTCAAATAAATATCAAATAAATTCAGAAAAATCCCCAAAATACAGAAAAATTCCTTGGAGCACAAGGAACCCAACTAAAACTGAAATTCTTAAGTTTGATGAATAGTTTAGTCAAATTAAATCTTTTCATTTAAGTAAAATTCAAATTAAGCTGAAATTAATTCAAGAAAATGCAAATGGTTTATTTTTGAATTCCAACATTCCAAAACTCAATTTTGGGATGTTACACATATCTAAGCTGATTTCATAAGTTTTAGTATTTGGACCAGCACTATATTCATTGTTGAAAAGGCTTATATGGTATTGTAAGGTTTATGTTGGAAACGGATTGGAAAGATGAAGTGAACGGTTAGCACTTAGGGTTATTGTACTAGCGAAACATAGATGAAAAGGAGATTGTAAATAAAATATTTTCCTAGAATGTGGCAGTACATATCCTAAATATCATTTCTACACTATCCCTCATAACATTCTCATTTAGACGAGTTATCCTACAAACTGTCAAACACGCTTAAGTGCTTCTACTGTTCAGAAAACATAACATTTAGGGCTATGTTGCTAGTTCATTTTATATGTAAACCATAGTATAACAAAACGCTTTCTTTAGAATACAGTAGTATGCATTTATAGAGTATTTATATGCAGTTTTCATAATTCTTTTCATTTGGACGAGATACTTTACAAGCTTCTGAAAAGGCTTAAGTGGTCACAATGTTGACGCAATAAGGTTCAGTTTTCGATTAAGTTTGCGACTACACCTTATAGGATAATTCATCCATTTTTCAGGAATAAGCAAGGGATGACTCTAAGAGTGTTTTAAAGTTGGTTCCACGATATTTGGTTTCTATCCGAGATGTTTTCCATATAAATGATCATTAGGGACTAACATGGACTTATTTTAATATTGTATAAATATGAAGTATTTTTACATAACCAAGAAGGATATCACTTTTCAAGGTTGTAGGATTTAGTTTTGTCAAATTTGAACTTTGTTTGCACAAGATATAATCATTCAGATTATTCAAGTGTTGAAACTTCAACTATTTGGTTAAGTGTTGGTTATGATTTTATTGTAATGATTCTTGCTAGATTAAATAGTTTGATTACATTAGATATTTAGAATCTAGTTCTTCTTTTCATAACTTTGATCTTTATTAACTATACATGTATACATTCTTCTACTTATACAAGGCTTGTGTCTTAATGCAAATTAAACTTGTGTATATATGATATTTCATTAAAAACATTTCAATAGTGACAAATTACTCATTCTGATACCTATTCCTATCTTTGTACATCTAGTAGATACTTTTCATATAATATATATCTATTGCTACAGATTAATATATGCACACACACATATATATATACATCTGTTTCATTTAAACCATTTATTATTCATAAACAAGTCTAAATCAAGTTCATACCTTAATTATTTCAGCATAATAAGGTAGCCTACTGTCATACAAGGGTTTATAAATCAACTTTATTTATTTTAGATCCCTTTTGCACAATTTATTCATATTTTATTATTTATTTCATTGAGAATAACCTTTAATGGAAAATGATTCAAACAAAGTTAAAATCTAAATATTTTTATATATTTGAGTTCCTGGAAGTATAAAGATTTTAACAAAATTAGTTTCATTAAATTCTCAGTTCTTTTGCAACATTTTTATATGTAGCATACCTTTGGGCCTTTTATTTAAATTTGAATTTCAAATTCACCCAATACTATTTTTCAAAACATTTTTTGCATATTATGGAAGAACTTGATTTTATATGATTTTAGAATTTTGTTTCATTTTATTTGGATAATGTAAAAGTTACAATTACTTGTATGCTTTCGGGTACTAAAATTCTAAAGAAAATAGAAAATACGCTTTCGTAGAACAGAAAGCGTCTTTACCTCATGGAGCTGCTGAAATCAACGCACTGACTAACAAAAGGGGCCCCATGGTCAGAGACCCGAAACAGAGGAAGGCGGAACCGACGTTCGCCGGTGGCGATTCACAACTAGAGGCAATGAATCGGTAACTCTCAGAGCTCCTGCACATCACGGCGATCCTAAGGGGCTAGCTTTTGTGGCTCGGGATTGGCCGAAGGTATGGCGCCACTGAGCTCCTGCGGTGCCAAAAATGGTGGTTCGGTCAGAAGGAAGATGAATAAGAATTAAACTTTAGTATCAAGTGGGTGAGCATCCATGAGCATATTAGAGTCCGCTTTTGTGGTTACCTTGGTCGAAGGATGGCCGGAATGGGCTACCATCATGCGCTTGGCTCGGAGAGAAGAACGGCGGTGGAGGGGATGTTGCAGACAAGAGCAAGCGAAATTGATGCTTGATAAGTACCCAAGGATGCATTACCAAGCTCTCTAACAACTGAATTCCAAAGACTCCTACCGATTTGGCTAGATTCGCCTATCCCCCCTTTCGGGGTTCTTGTAGCGAAACGAGGGAAAGAAACTTTAGTTGGAGGCACTAGGCTCAGAGAGGAAGCAATGAAGGAAGAGAGGAAGCTTGCTACGACGCGAAGGAAAAGCTTTTGGCTTAAAGGAGTGATCGCTTTCTCATTTGGGTGCATGGCTTCGGTCGCTCTTCTCTGTGCGGAGCGACGAAATGGCGCGGCCTCTCCTCCAGCGCAGTGTGACGAAGGATGATCAAGAACAGGCGTGGGAGAGCTGGCTCGCAACGTGGACGCCGGGGATCGCTTCGGACGGGGAGTGGTTGCGGCCGGATGGGCGAAGTCGTCAGCTCGCCTCGACCAGGATGAGGAAGAGAAGGGAAGAGCGCGGCTTGCGGCTGACTGTGCAGCTCCTCCTTAGCTTGCTAGCGCGTCAAGTGGCTACAGACACCGGGTCCACTTGTCAGCGGAAGGAGATGCGATTAAGACGAGACTGAACAAGAACTCGGTGGACTTTGCCTTAACTGGAGTGTCATTCACCGTCCAAACTTTATAAATTTTTTTGTCTAAAGTCTACTGGGAGTCAGTAGTCTCATGAAAAATTTAGAGACAAAAATACCCCTTATATTATTTATGAAAATCCTGACACTGTGCACTACTCAGAATTTCCATTTCGGGTTTTGATTTATTCAAAGAAGCATTTAGTGAAATTTATTTTTAAATTTTTTTTAGGGTTCAATTCCTTCTAAAGGTATTACCATAAAATTTTCAAGTCAACATCTTGTGTATTTATTTTATAAAAATTCTAACATTCCATTTTCCAACTTTTTGAGGTCTCTGTCTTTGAATTTTTAGAAGGCTTAAATGAGCTTATTAATTTATTAAAATTTTACCAGTAGTAGTTTCTACACTCAGGGAAATATGGTAATTTTATTAGCTCCAGATAGACATTGACCATTTTCTTTTAAATTTTGACCTTATTGTTTCTAGTCAAAAGGTTACTATATGATTTATTTACCATTGTTCCTGTGTGAGAGACATTTATCTGATGTCTACACTGAGTTACCAGTATAGCTAAGGTCCCATGGTAAATTTTTATAACTTTTTACTTCTACCTTTTTATCCTTTTACCATTATCCATTCATTAATTCTATTTGTTGGATTTTTCATACAAAGCATAAATCCAAGGGAATTCAAATAAGAACCAATGACGCCAAGAAAACTCAAAAATAGTTATATTCAAGTTAAAAATATTCATTTTCATATTATTTTATTTTTGGGATGTTACACGACGCACCACAACCATAAGTGGAGGATTCGGATCGACATGCACTCGAGGGGAGCGAGGTTTACCTCTACCTAGATATGGTACCGACGAGCCGAATCTGGCACTGGCGAGTCAATGACTGGCGATTTTGGATCCAGATCTGGCAAAGAAGCAGTGGCTGGTGACAAGGCCAATGATGACTGGTGAGTCGGTTCAACTCCCTCTCCATTCTCTTCAATTAACAGAGTTAGCAGCTGGCCCCTCTCTCTATTACCCCGAATCCCCCTACTCAGCTCCCACCTATGGCGTCGGCCTCAGCCTCGTGCGAAAACATGTGACACCATGGTGGCACCTTTCCCATAAGGCGGATGCCATGCACAGCTCCAGCAAGGTGAGACCATGGCGCAATCTCACCTAACCGCCTTACCGCTCAAGCGTAGCTTAAGCAACGCTTTAACAACGCTATGATAACCATGATGACTACAAAATACTAGTTATCATTTTTTATTCACCATGTTATCCGTCTAGGGATCTGCACCATGCAGTCGTTGTGATATTTTGGAACTCCAATTTTGGATGACGAGATTGCATTAACCAAAATGTTGCGCATGGGAGACTCACTAAATTATATGGTTTTGCTAAAACAGATTATATCCAGCCTGGTTAGCTTTATCATTCTATAAAAGAGTGAGTTGGCAATTAAAATTTCAGTTTGCAGCAAAAAAATTTATATCTCGAACATAGGAGATCCATGCAATCTAAATCAGTCAGTTTTGTGCTCTTTTGTTAGGATACATGACCACACTACTACAGAATGGTACATCACTATCGATTCATCTGTGTCGGTTCTTAAATTTTTAGGAAAAAACGATTGTGATAGATGACTTAGGGGAGGCATCATGCCTCATCACTATCGGTTCTCAGGTTAGAAGTGATTGTGATGTGCACTGGGAACATCACAATCGGTTCTTATGCGAGAAATGATAGTGACGTGTATTATCATCACTATCGGTTGCCACATAAGAAGCGATAGAGATGAGCACGTTGACATCACTATCGGTTCTTATGTGAGAAGCGATAGTGATGTGCGCTTCTCACATAAGAACCGATAGTGATGTCAACGTGCTCATCTCTATCGCTTCTTATGTGGGAACCGATTGTGATGAGAAAGATCATCACTATCGCTTCTCTTATAAGAACCGACTGTGATGTGTCTCGTTAGGTTATTTATACCACTCGAGCTGAACTCTTCTCTGTTATTGTTTCAGAGGAGATTTCCCGCCGCCACACGAAAAAATAGCTCATATTCTGTGGTTGGAAGCAATACTTGGGTGAAAAAAATTTGAAATCCTCAAAGGTGGGTGTTAAGAGGGTAAATTTGAAGCCCTAACTTGAGGAGATTTCCCCTCATTTTGCATAATTTGTGGTTTTCTTCAAAATGTGAGCATTCCTTCAAACCCCTTTAATTTTGCACTATGTAATTTTGATTTGTCACGAAGAAAGTTTAGATTGCACTGGTATTGTCTATGTCCTATCAGATTGCACACCCTTTATTTGACAAGCACACATGTATTTAATTATCTTAATTTGTAATGCTTTGATGTTAATATGGTATTATTATTGCTGTCACCAGATGAATGTTAGAGTTTAGGCTGGAATCTCGTCTCTCCGTTCGAGGATGCTTGTTTATAAATATGTTGAGCGAAATGGCATATTTATAAGCGGCGATCTCAGTGTCTACATTCTTGGACGATTCGAGGATATGTCGTTCGGGTAAGGTCTCGGTGTGTTGTACAAGCTGCAGAGTATATTTGGTAGCGTCTCCTGGTATTTTCGGATACACACCCTCTTGACTTGTTGTCGAGGCGTGTATATGGAGAATAGCGAGGAGATCTTGTCAAATTTTCTCCTGAGTTGTACAACAACAAGAACTTGTCTCGAACCACATATCCTCGAATGGGATTAGGACCAAACCTATTTAGAGATTAGGAGTCATCGTTGGTACCCTTGTTTAATTTGTTTCGTTGTAGTCAAAAATTTGTAAGCTCTTGCACTATATAATTAGATTGTTTGATATCATTGTTGATGTTAAAAATGTATGTCTCCTATCTAGGGAATTGGAAGCTCTAAACCGAGGAAGGATCTAGGTATCGATCGGAGAACACATTTCATATATCTTGCATGAAATTGTTCTCTATTTTCTGAAGGTAATATTAAGCGAAATGATGTCTCAATATTTCAAATAGCTAGCTTCTTTGCCGCTCGATTTTCCTTAATTTATTGTGTGAATTTTAATTGCAGATGGACCGTAAGGAATGGATGTATGACAAAAGTCGTGTGAGTCTTTGAATTTGGAGGGTGTTAAGGAGTTCAAAAAATTGCGAGCAGGACATGGTGAGGAGGTGTAAACTTCATATATTGTCCTTGCATTGATTGCACCAATGAGAAGATTTAACAACTCGGCTCAAATTGAGGACCACGATTCGACGTGGCCGTGAGGAATTACACGTGTTGGATCCATCACGGGAGGCGGTAGTACCACCGGTATGCAATGAAGACACGGTGGAACCGGATGATGAGTTGCACTGATATGTTTGAGGAGGAGAATTTGGAGCAAATGTTGCGGGATGTGGAGGTAATTACGGAAAGAGAGTTTGAAAAGTTTAAAAGCTTGATGGAAGGCGATGCCAAACCACTATTCACAGGTTGCAAAGCGAATACACCAAGTTAGGTTCGGTCCTTGCATTGTTGAGAATCAAGGCAAAATACCGTTGGACGGATACAAGTTTCAATGCACTTCTAGTTCTTCTATCGGATCTGCTTCCCGAGGGAAATGAGTTGCCAACAAGCATTTATGAAGCGAAGAAGCTACTATGTCCCATGGGAATGGAAATAGAAAGGATACATGCATGTCCGAATGATTGCATCTTGTACCGTAATGAACATCAGGAGCTACACGTTTGTCCAGTTTGCAGTGTGCCCCGGTACAAACAAAAGGAGAAGCGTAACGACAAGAAGCGTAAGAGCTAGGGCAACGATGGTGAAGAGGTCACTAAAGGTACACCGGCCAAGGTATTGTGGTACTTGCCCATCATTCCCCGTCTAGAGAGGTTGTTTGCAAATCCCAGAGAGGCAAAATTGTTGTGTTGGCATTATGAGTCTCGAAAGGAAGATGGAAAGTTGAGGCACCCTGCTGATTCGGCTCAATGGAGAAACATCGATTGGAAACATGAGGAGTTTGGTGCCGAAATGAGGAACATAAGATTTAGGTTGAGTACCGATGGAATTAATCCGTTTGGTAACATGAGCAGTCGTCACAGTACGTGGCCAGTTCTGTTGTGCATCTACAACCTCCCTCCTTGGTTGTGCATGAAGCGGAAGTATATCATGATGTCGTTGCTAATCTCGGGACCCAAACAGCTGGGAAATGATATTGATGTGTATCTCGCTCCACTGATCGAGGATTTGGTAAAATTGTGGAATGACGGGGTCATTGTGTGGGATGCGTACAGAAGAGAGCATTTCACCCTACGGGCTATGGTATTTTGCACTATAAATGATTTCCCGGCTCTTTGAAATTTGGCGGGCTCTGATCGAAAGGAGCAAAAGCGTGTCCTATTTGTGAAGAGGAGACCGAGAGCCTATATCCGCCAAATTCTAAGAAAGCGTGTATATGGGTCACCGAGGTTTCTACCTCGAAGTCATCGATCACCGTAAGATGGATGACAAATTTGATGGGAAGAGGAAGTTCGTTTGGCACCGCATGACCTATGAGTGGTAGGCAAGTATATTCACGTGTAGAGGATATCGATGTTGATCGGAAAGAGCCGTAAATCTGTTCATTCTAGGACCATTTGGAAGAAGAGGTCAATATTTTGGGACTTACCGTCTTTGGAAGGAGTTAGATGTCCGGCATTGTATTGATGTCATGCACGTTGAGAAGAATGTCTGCGACAATTTGGTTGGCATCTGCTGAACATACGGAAAGACAAAGGATGGTGTGAATGCTCGTCGCGACATGGCCTACATGGGAATCGAGGCCCGGGCTTGCGGTGATAGAGGAGGATGGAAAGGTCCGTACATCCCATTGCATGCTACACCTGTCCAAGAAGGAGAAAGAGGACCTTTGCAAATGTCTCCAAGGTATTAAAGTTCCATCTGGCTACTCCGCGAACATTAAGAAGCTTGTGTCCTTGGATGATTTAAAGTTGCTAGGCATGAAGTCCCACGACTGCCATGTCTTGATGACCCAAATGCTCCCAGTTGCAATAAGAAATATTCTGCTAGAGGATGTCAGGTTTGCAATCATGAAGCTGTGTTACTTCTTCAATGCGATCTCCTGCAAAGTTATTGACCTCGACGTGCTAGACAACTTGCAGAGTGAGGTGGTGCAGACTCTATGTCAACTTGAGATGCATTTCCCACTGTCATTCTTCGACGTCATGGTCCACCTTGTTGTTCACCTTGTTAGAGAGATTAAGATATGTGGACCCGCTTTCTTACGTTACATGTATCCGTTTGAGAGGTACATGGGTATATTAAAGTCCTACGTGAGGAATCGGTCGAAGCCTGAGGGTAGTATTGTGGAAGGTTATGGGACTGAAGAGGTTATTGGGTTTTGTGTGGACTATCTCGGGAAAAGACAAGCAATCGGTGTTCCTCTATCTCGCCACGAGGCGGACTTCTTTGGCAAAGGCACCGTGGGGTCGAAACTAACGAGGCCACGGTTTGATATGTATTGCAAAGCGCATCTGACAGTCTTGCAGAATAGCGCAGAAGTTGCAGGGTACATCGAGCAGCACAAGTCGATATTACGGGGAGAGAATCCACATATGGATGAGCTTTCCATAATGTGAGAACACAACGATAGATTTCTCACATGGTTCAAACAAAAGGCGGAGATCTCTGTTAGTGAGACTATCAAATGGTTGGCTGACGGACTTAGATTTAATGTACAGACATGGCAGGGGTATGATATTAATGGGTACACCTTTTACCTTTGAAAGTTAGGATGGGAAGAGTCTTTGTTCAAAGCGATGGTGTAAGCATAGATGCTTTGTCCGATGAACATCACTCGAAAGGAGGATCCTCAATGGCAATGAACTCTTACTACGGGGTGATCGAAGAAATTTGGGAGCTCGATTACGGAATATACCAAATTCCATTGTTTCGATGTAAGTGGGTGGGACTTCCACATGGAGTGAAGGTCGACAAGAGAAGTTTTACCCTTGTGGATCTAAACAGAGTCGCCTACAAAGAAGATCCATTCATCCTTGCGAAACAAGCAAATCAAGTCTTCTACGTGCGTGATCCGGCCAATCCAAGATTGCACGTCGTCCTTTGTGGCAAGCGGCGGATCGTTGGTGTTGAAAATATCGTAGATGAAGAAGAGTACGACCAATTTGATGAAATACCTCCGTTTGCGTATGGGGCCTTTCTTAGCGGGACGACGACACACGTGGAAGAAATTACATACGTGTAGATCATCAAGAAGGGTTGTATTGTAAATAAAAGGAGTACGTCAATGTATCAGTTGCTATGTGTTTCAAATGTTTGTATTATACATAAATGTAGTATCGTGTTTGCAAAGGTTAAGTGTACGTATGAAACTTTCACAATTTTTGTCAAGGGATTGTGGTATGTATCATCTACTTGAAGCAAGAAAAAGAAGGCACTCTACATCAAATCATTTCTCGCAATTTTCAAAATACTTGGACTTCATTTCAGAAAGATTTGACTTTGAGACTCTTTGAACAAAATCATGCCTACAAAGTGACTTTGGGCTTCTTTTTTCAATGCTGACTCTTTTTGCCAGAATCCTTCTTGGAAAAGATTTGTAGTATCACAAAGTATGTTCCTACAAAATTTCAAAAAATTCCAACTATGTTTGCAAAAGTCATGGCCTTTTCACTCTTTGATCAGATATTTCTGCAAGTTCAGAATTCATGGTTTCTCTGGAAAACAAATAGTGCATTGAACAACATTTGTGTTGGTTTTATTAGAATACCGATAGAGATATAAACGTTTATTTGTGTCGGTTTTGTGAAAAAAACCGATAGAGATATGCATGTTTATTTTTTATGTCGGTTTTATTCTAAAACCGATAGAGATGTAAGCTTATTTGTGTCGGTTTTATTCTAAAAACCGATAGAGATGTACCAAGTTTTTTGTGTTGGTTTTCTGAAAAAAACCCGATAAAGATGTGCCTTTTTTTATTTGTGGCGGTTTTCTGAAACAAAACCGATAGTGATGATTATTCTGAGAAAACCGTAGTGATCTTTTATTTTTTGTGTCGGTTTTATTAGAAAACCGATAGTGATGTTTATTTTTTGTTTCGGTTTTACAATAAAACCAATAGAGATGATTATTTATTGTGTTATGAGAAAACCATATTGATGTTTTATTTTTTGTGTCGGTTTTCTGAAACAAAACCGATAGTAATGTTTATTTTTTGTGTTTTGAGAAAACCGTAGTGATGTTTTATTTTTTGTGTCGGTTTTAGAATAAAACCGATAGAGATGTTTATTTATTGTGTTATGAGAAAACCGTAGTGATGTTTTTTTTTGTGTCGGTTTTATTAGAAAACTGATACTGATAGTGTATTTTTTGTGTCGATTTCAGAATAAAACCGATAGAGGAGTGCATTTTATATTTTGTGTCGGTTTAAGAAAAAAACTGATAGAAAGGTATATTTATTTGTGTCGGTTTAAGAATAAAACCGATAGAGATGTGTTATGTTTTGTGTCGGTTTTACAAGAAAACCGATAGAGAAATTAGTACCACATGATTCATTAGGGCTGCACTTCAACATTTGGCAAATTAATTACCTCACTCTGGCGCGCCTTCAGCTTGTTCTCGCGCCTAGCTAGTTCCTCCGCCCCCACGCCGCCGATGCGACCCTCCGTCCCCGCCGCCGCTCCTCCGCCCCCCGCCGCCCCATGTCCCCGACGCCACCCGCCACCCCCCGCCCCACGCCGCGCGGCCCTCCGCCCACGCCACCGTCGACCCCTCCTCCCCCGCCTTGCTGCTGCCCACCCGCCGCCACACGCCCCGACGCCACCCGTCCGCCCACCCGCCGCCCCTCGACCTCGGCGCCACCCCTCCGCCCACCCCCGCCTCACGCCCCACGCCAACCCTCCGCCTCGCGCCACCTCCGCGCCCCACCCGCCCACCCGCCGCCCCACGCCCCCACGCCACCCCTCCGGCGCGCCACCTCGCTCCTCGCCCGACGCGCCCCTCGCCACCCCGCCTCCCACACCAGCGCGCCACCCTCGCCCCGACGCCACCCCTCCGCCCGCCGCCCGCCCCCAGCGCCACCCTGCCCGCCGCCCGCCGACGCCCATCCGCCCCACGCCCCGAGCGACACTAGCACAAGAGCGACTTTAGGATGTTTAGCAACGCCGATTTTGTTTACGCAATGACGCGCGCTTTCTTCGATTTGGCGCTGTTGGTGAAGATAGATTTCTCTTTGTTGATTTGATCCCGTGTTTTGCTTCGTGATGGTAATGTTGTGCTAGCATTTGGAGTCGATCACGAATTTTGAAAATTGTCGTTGGTTGTCCCGAGTTCATCTCGAATTGCGACCTACATTGAATCTCGCATTGCTTATGCATACGCATCGTTTTCCTATCTCTCACCTAATTGGCTAATGCTATTTTTAATTGCATACGTTTACATGTGTCTTGCAAGAAAGAGAAGTTTAATGTGGAAGTGACATTTTCATTTTGCTTGTTCCGGAAGAGTGCCTACAGAGGTTACAGGACCGGATAGAAGTTGATATGATAGTTCAAGCAGAGAGCATCAGTACTACGATAATCCATAATGTTCTCTTGTGAAATGGGTGCGTGCCATTTCTTGCCGCAAGTTTCTCATCTAATTGTTCAAGATACAAGATGATGGATATCATGGTATATAGTTAAATTACCATGAAATTGACACAACGAAAATTGAAAGATTTAACATGTCCATAAACCGAGGAAGTACCGTCATTAATAATTGAATAGATTTGATTTTTTTAGACTAAGGATCTGTATACATATTAGTGGGAGTAATGTTACGAGAATGAAGATAGTCTCTAACCTCACAAGACAACAACGCTGGCCTTTCTTTTTTACGTTCTCTAAATCGTTGCTAAAATGAGTTACTCGGTCTTTGCAGTCTTTGCTAGTTCTGAAGAATTAAAGCTTAACTCATTTTGTGAAGTTATACATGACAATCCAGATTATCTTTTTTGGTCTTACAGTGTTGTGTATTTGTACTTTCTGATGACACTTGAGAAAGTTGTGCTATTTCCTTAACCTGTCATCTCTCATCTCATTTTTCATCAATTAGGAAGCCCTCAAGGCCCTTTGGTGTGCTTCTTTTATTGGAACTGCAAGGGAAAGACCCATCTACAGATTTTGGGTACAGGATTTTCTCCTTTATTCCGAATGCTACCCTTTTGTGCATAGTTTTAAATACTGAACAAGTAAATGAACCATTGTCGCTTCCTGTTCACATTAGGGTTATCTATGTTGATGTTTCCCATGTAAACACAATAACTTGGCAGTACAAGATTTATATATAGATTTATCTATTTATCACATAGAAATCTCCTCATCCTGTTTCCATTATATATTCAATTGAAGGGTTGCCCTCTATATTCTATTATTCATGATATACATGTTCCTTCATCCTGTTTCCATGTATGTTACGATGCTTTTTCATTACTTTCTCATATGTGCTTTTGTACTCAGCATATGTTAAGAGTTTAGGTTGCGTAACCTATGTCTCCCGTTCGAGAGTGCTTATTTATAAATATATCGGAATGACATATTTATAAGCAAGCAGTCTCGAATTGTCCACGTATTTTGGACAGTTTGAGGATATGTGGTTTGGGCAAGTTCCTGAGCTGTTGTACAACTCACAGAGTAGATTTTGGTAGTGTCTCCCTAGTGTTCTCCGGATACACACCCCTCTCGACAGGTTGTCGAGACGTGTATCTGGAGAACAGCGGGGAGATGCTGCCGAAATTTTCTCTGGAGTTGTAAAACGGCTCAGAAACTTGCCCAAACCACATATCCTCGAATGGGATTAGGACCAAACCTATTTAGAGATTAGGAGTTATCGTTCGTACGTATTTAGTTGGTCAACATATAGACTTTTCTTGAAGATCATTCGCTCATACATTTACTCTCTTGCAATATGCTAGAACAATGACATGCTATGAATTATCCATTGACCTGTTGCTTGGATGATTTATTGTGAAGTTCACATAATAGCTACAATTGCTTTCTCTCATGTCAAATATTTGTCCATGTTAGATAGGAAAACTCAAAATGTCGCAATTAGAGCATCGGCTCATCGCGAGAAAAGAGTAGAAGGTGCTCCGAGGGCGACCAACTTCAAGTGTCGAGCCGAGCCAAGTTCGAAATGTCGAGGGCCGAGTAAGGTGAGGAAGGTCAGAGGACCGAGCAAAGGGGCCACAGGAGAATGTCGCAAATTCTCCACTTCAATGCGACGGCGTTTGCAGGTCCTCCCAAGTGTAAGGGCGATACCGCTCATTCCTCGCAAGCGGTGAGGGAGAGAGTTCCCATAACGGTTAAGGATTGGAGAAAGGAGGTCGTCAGCGAAGAACCGGTGTGGGACGAGGTTAAGGGAAAATGGATTATAGAAGAGGAGGATGAAAACAATGCCGGCGGTACACCTTGAAGAGGATGGGTGTGGCTCGAGGCACCGAGTGGTCTACATGCACAGTGAGTACGTCTTTGAAGGCCGTACACCATTCGAGAGGTATCCGTTCGTGACTCCCGATGTTTGGGAGGAGTTCACGAGGATCAAGAGTACGCCCGAGGCAGAGGAGCTGAGACAGAAGAACGTTGCTACCCAGAGGCTGAACACGCATGCGCACCACCTCGGTTCAGGTGGCTACGAAGGGAAGAAAGCAGAATGGGCACGACTAGCCGAGGAGTGCGCCAACTATGGGACAGCGATGCCCTACTCGCACATATGTGAGGAGCGGGCACGTGACTGGGTATTAGCGAGGACAAAGAAAACCGCGAACGGGCAACTGGTAGTACCAAACCCCACTACCACGCAAGTCGTCTCCACCATCGTAAGATATCAAACTTACTACATTACAGTAGACCATTCCTACTGTATTTCAGATCTAATTCGTACTCGCTTCTTGCAGGAGGAGGTAAGCCAGAGGAAAGAGCAGGGGACCTTTCTTAGCCAAGGGTCAAATGACATCCTATCCTCTGCGATCGGGAAGCCCGACCATAAGGGCCGGGTGCTTGCCGCAGGTCGGGCATCTGAAGAAGTCCTACTTCCAAGATCTTTGTTGCGAGTTCGGATCAAGAACATGGGAGGCACGTGCGGGCGCTGATGGACACGCAGGGAGCGGTGAGGAGGAGATCTCGGAGGAGATAAGGGGAGATGAGGTGCGGATGATGGCACGTGAGGAGGAGATGAGGGTGGAGATGGCGGCACGTGAGGGCGCCTGGGCCGAGATGATGGCGATGATCTCCCAGTCGAGCGGATGCCCCGCCTCTTGAGAAAACTGTGCCCCCACCAAGTAGCTGCGGTTCCAAAATGATAAGTCGGTCCCAGTGAAGGTAATAATTAATTTTGCCTAACTTAACGATGCGAGGTAACTCTTCATATGTTTTCTCTCAAGTTGCGCACTTTACGTGGCGCCTACCAAGTGCCGACTTACTCGACGGAAGGCGGATTTCTTGTTGAGGCTGCCGCGGGTTGCATTTCCATGCAAGGAGACCGACACGGTGCATGGTCAGCCTTTGGGAAGGGCTACATGAGGATCCGGTGGACTCGTCCACGAAGCCTTCTTATCACATGTGCTCGAGTTCCCCCAGCGAAGACATCACCACTCTCGGGCTAAGCGCGGATGTCGTTCATCAAGTGGCCCACGACGGGCATCGTCTTGGTCAAGGTAAACATCCCTCACGTCTTACGTACCATTCGGTAGTATTGCAACAAGTTACTTAATTATGCGCGTGCTTTGTAGGTTCCTACCGTACTGCGCTTGCTCCACGGCATCGTGACGAGCCACGCACAAAGTCTGAGTGGTGCATAAAAGGACTAGCGCGACAACCACAGAACCACTAGAGGCCTCTGCTAAAAAGGCTAGGCTCACAAAGGCCACAACGCCCCCTCAGGTACATGAAAAGCACACTGCCCCGGCCTCGGAGACTCCTTCGGCCCAGAAAGGAGGACCAGCACAGACCACAGAGAAGCCTTATGAATTTAAGGCCTACGTACATGGAAAGCCCTTTCTGCCTCCTAGCAAATTGAATGCTCTAGGCATATGGACTCGACAGCTCCATGGATGGTACGTTGACAAAGTGAAAGAGCGAGCGTATCGACTTCAATGTTAGATACAGAAAGAGACATTTCCACCGCGAGGAGGATGGGACATTCCCAGTTAGTTTTGAGGATCTGTTCCGTCTGTACCAACTGATAGCCATCGATATTTCTCTTATCACGATCACGGGCCCGTGAGTATCGCACCACGTTGCACGACCTTATGACTTCCATAGGATTTTGCATTACACTTTTTAACATTCAATGCGAGTTGCAGGGCGAAGAGGCAGCGAGTCGTGACGAATCGACAACTAGTTGGGTTAAATGCGACCACGAGCTTGTGTCGCGACGATGGCTAGGCTTCAACCGAAATGGGTTGCCTCCTACATCAAGAGGGCATTGCAAGCTGAGTCGAGGAAGGACTTCATTCTACTCCCGTACCACGAGGAGTAAGTGCTACTTCACCGTTCAATTACTTTTACGCACTGAAACCGTATGTGAACTTATTTTGTTCGCTACATACCATTTAATAAGCAACCACTGGGTTCTACTCGTGCTCCGTCCGGGTGACAACAAAGTGTACACTTCTAATTCGGTTGATAAGAGACCGATGGCCTACGCGATCAAGCCTCCTTTGGAGCAGTAAGTGCACCACTCTTATCTAACATTTTCTATATTTAACTACGTTCATTTTTTTATACTCAACGGCGTCTCTTCAATGTATATAGGGGTTTCAAGCAATACGTCGAAGCAGGAGGGACACACGACGACAAAAAGGGATCCAAGCTGGAGTATGTCCGCTTCATGGTACAAGTGGCTATCATATATAAGATTTAGATTTTCTGACATATTTTCTTCATCTCTTAATTTATTTTTCTTTCTTCACAGTGTCATCAACAGGGCAGCGACGACCGCTGTGGTTTGTATGTCATGCAACACATGTTGATCTTGATTGCCGGCTCAGACCGTTTCCCTAAGGTAGTACATGCATTATTATACAATTAGTCTTTCACATAGAAATATAAAAACTTAAATTAGAGCACTCGTTTCTATTTTGCGACATACCAATATCCCCGAGGAAGAGTATAGACGACCTTGCACTCAACAAGATCGAGACCACTTATGCGATTAGTCTTGGATAGAATGCTTGTCGGAGGACGGACGGTTTAGAGATCCCGAAGGCTCCTACTAAATCAGATGTGAACAATATTACATATCTGAATGCGATTGCATGTGTACTTATGGTTAAGCATGTTTACGTTCTATTTTGTTAACGAATGTGATATGTGTTGTTGTAACAAAGTGTTCATATTCTTTGAATGTGATATGTTGTCTGTAATTTCTGTGTGAATGTGATATGTGCATATTGTGTGGAATATGTGCTGATTGGAGGGTGAATTAGAAAATAGTACACCACACCACTTCATCTCTGTCGGTTCTCACAAGAAAGTGATAGAGATGTGACGATCATCTCTATCGGTTCTTTGTAAGAAGCGATAGGGATGATGAACTCATCTCTATCGATTCTTTATAAGAAGCGATAGAGATGAGGGTATTATCTCTATCGGTTCTTTTTAAGAAGCGATAGAGATGATGCAGTCATCTCTATCGGTTCTTTATAAGCGATAGAGATGATTGTATTATCTCCATCGGTTCTTTGTAAGAAGCGATAGAGATGATACCCTTATCTCTATCGCTTCTTATAAAGAACCGATAGAGATGACCGCATTATCTCTATCGGGCGAGAACCGACTGTAATAATGCCGCCTCATCTCTGTCTCATGACTTTGTGTCGCCACCAGAACCGACTGTGATGATAAAAAAGAATCGATTGTGATGTATATTTGTGTAGTAATGCCATCAGTGTCAAGGTTGTCATGGTCTGGATTCTAAGTAGGATTGTATTATGTATATGTGCTGCCAGGATCAGATCGTAGGATCATGCCTTGAAAATCATGTCGTTAAAGCATATATGATATGGACTAGTATTTTACACTGTACCACCTTATTATGATCATATGTAGGATTATGATCAGAATGGGTATGGATCGCAATCCTGATAACCTTGAACAACATACAACCAGATAGTGTATTGCGTACTTACTTGTTAATGTCATGTCCCAAAAAAAAAGAAATTTATCAAAACGAGTTCCAGCCAGAACAGTTAATACTTGACTATTCCCCGCATGCCTGTCACACCAGCTACTGAACTAAGTGGCGTCCTTGCCAAGGAAGATTTGGTAGGGCCAGGAACAGGAATTCAAGCAATATCCATCTAGTTACAAATCGGTATTTCAGAAGTATTGTTTCAGTGTCTTAACCAAACTGATTTTTCAACCTTTTAGGTTTTTACATAAATTCTCACTTTCAATGTTATATTCATTCCATTATTTCAAAAAAGAAAATGGTATATTAATTCTGTTGTCCACACACGCTGTTTCGCCGTGATTTATGTGTTATGTATCTTCATCAGAAAACAATACTGAATGTCGATATGGTACTTTATCAGTTAATATTGAGTTCCATTGGTTAATATATGTAAGTTCATTTCTGAAATGGATGTGCCGTGCAATAATCTATTGTAACATCCAATAAAATCCAAAAATATGAAAAATGAAAAGTTTGAAATTTAAAAATGGAATTTAATAAAAATTTCAATTGGAATCAAAATTTTGATTTTAAACAATATCTTTTCCTCCTTTCTTACATTTTAATCTTAAGAAAAGAGGGATATCAATATTAAAACTATTTCTTCCAAAACAAACAAACTATAAAAATGAAATTTGAGATGTGATCTTTAATTTTAATTTTAATTTCCTGAGTTTTCTGAATTATTAATTCTTCTTGAGTTTTGCTCTAAAAGAAAAGTCATATATATTGAAATGGTAAAATGGTAAAAGTAAAAAGATAAAAACACAATAGAAATAAAAATCTGCAAAAATAACATTAAAATATTAGAAACCGTCATAGGCCTTGTCTTACTGTCAAAGATAATCTGAACACATTTAGTGAGGATAAAATATTGGAATCATGAAGATTTGAGATCAATTCAGATAGTGTCGGATTTATGTAAATATCTAGAGACCCTACCTTGATTTGATATTTTTATCATACCGACATAAGATCAATATCTACCTCTGGTAAAAATATAAAAAAAATTAAATATTAAAATTCGTAATTTTAATAATTCAAAAACAGAAAGTAAATAACTTTGAAAATAGTATTGTCAGAATTATTAAAATATAAATATCAAATATAAAAATCTAAAATTTTTACAGAAGATAAATAATACCATTTCAGATCCTCATCAAAATTTTCATAAAATATTAACCTTATTTTGATCCTTAATCAAATACAAATCAGAATATGCAGAAATGATAAAAGTCTCATTGTCAGAATTTTAATAAAACTTCTACCAAGAGTTTTCATCTAAAAATTTTATTGCACTCTTATCTCTTCCTTACCGACTTAGAAACAAATCTACATAAAATCTGGAGCACATATGCTGACCCAAACCTTGATTTTTGCTTCGACCTGTCCTGAATTTTCTTGCACTTTACCCTTACGTCTCGCTGACTGGTGGGCCTGCGAAGCCAGCTGTCCCATGCCGACTTCCTCTCCCGACCGTCTGTCCCCACACGTCAGCCACTCTTTCCCGTTTTCCTCTCTTCTTCTCCCCCTTCTCTCGATCTCTCTCGAACTTCCTCCGTCTCTCGCCTGAGCCAATCCGAACCGCACCGCCTCAATCCTTGTCACCTTCCCGCTGCAGTACTCATCGTCCGAGCACTGCCATTCCGCTGTGTCCTGTGCCTGCGCCAAACCACCTCAGTCTCAATTGCGTCGCAAAAATCCGAGCTGAACCGCCATACCGTCCCTATTTAAGCCCACCACGAGTCCCTCATTCTATCCATTATCACAACCGCGCCTCAGTCCCTTCCGTCGCCGATAAAACCCAATCAACGAGAAACACCAATCAGTTGATTCAGTGAATCACACCCGAAACCATCTGGTCCAAAGACACCTCATAATCCCCAAAACTCATCCCCACCCTCAATTGGAGTCCACTCTCCCCGGCGAGCCGCTGCATCGGGTTTCTTCCTCCGCCGACGACCATGCACGGTCAGAGCCCATTTCCTCTATTCATTCTTCTGAATAAGTAGAAAAACAGAATCAGTAGAACACCTTGATGCTCATCCTTGTGATCTTCAAACTCAGGAGCCCCTAAAACCTCACCTCCACCGTTCGGTCATGGCCGCCGCCCCCCTCACGGTGGCACGCCAACTCCGGCCACCCCCGACCGAAGCAGCACCACCCCTGCATGCGCACGACCGCCCTCATGCTCGCTGCGGAACCGATTCCTCGCCTCCGGCTTTCCTTCACCGGCGATGAGCTTCAGTGTCGCCTACCCTGCCTCGGGTCATCGACAGCTGGGTCCCCCGTGTCAGCCTCTGAGTCTCGTGCGCTGTGTCTTGCTCCACTACCGAGCGGGTCCGTTGGTCGATCGCCGCGACGCCGCGATCTCTTGGTCTCTAGCGTCGATTGCTCGCTCGCGCAAGGTGTCCCTGCCATCCGGGCCCGGCTTGTCAGCGCCTCGACCCAGCATGACCAGAAAAGGAAAGCGCATTTGAAACCCGAAGGCGCACATTCCTATTTTGGTATATTTTCAATTTTCAGCATTTTACTAAACCGAGCACATTCATTTGTTTATATCTTTTGCATTTCAGCTCCAAATGAAATGAAGTAAATTTCTAAATTCATGATAAATCATTTGGATTCAGAATATACAAAAATATTGTGAAAATAAACTCTGTTTAAATTTTAAATTTAATTTTAAAGAAAGGGATAAAAAATATGTCATATATGGAAATTCTGCAAATGAACTCCAATTTGAATGAAACCAATTTTGTTAGAAACCTTAACTCATCAGGAACCTAAATATGTAAAATTATTTAGATTTGGACTTAATTTACATCATTCTCTAAAGTAAGTTATTTCCAACGTATTGAATATTCAAATATGAATATCTTTTGCAAAAAAGGATTCAATTAATGTCAAATTAGTTTCTATGTGTCTAAAAGTTAGTAATCTACCTAGATGTGCAAAAACATTTAGAATTGAATCTTGTTTGAATTAAACTTGAAAATAGATTATTTTCCAATGCATAGAAATTAAAATAAATATAACTTAAAGCATACAAATTCAAATAATGGTAAACTGATTTTTAGGTCTTTAATAAAACCATAATACCATTGTTTATGCAAGAATATCTCATGATTGTGCAGATTTGAATCAAGTATGTATTAGATCTTAATGTTTACTTATATAGAAAACACCTCGGATATAAGCAAACTATTACGAAACTAACTCTAAAATACTCTTAGGGTCATCCTATGCTAATGTAAGAAAAATGGATAAATAATCTTATAAGGTGCAGCCGCAAACTAAGAATTAAAACTGAACCTTTGTCGCATAAAAGTTAGAAATACTTAAGCCTTTTCAGCAGCCTGTAAAACATCTCATCTAAATACAATTATTAAGAGGATTAACCTAAAAATGTTCTTTAAAATATATACTATCATAATCCAGAAAAATATTCTTATTTCAATTTGCTTTGTATCTGAATCCTGCTAGCCCAATACCCTTAAGTGTCATGGTCATTAGAAACCTCAACGCCATATAAGCTATTTCAGCAGTGGATATAATGTCTCGTCCAAACCCTAAAATTTATTAAATTACCTTAGGAATGCTTCCCAAAGTATATACTACCCTATTATGAAGAAACAATCCCATTTCGTCATAATTTGCATATAAATCCTGATAGTAACACATAACCTCAAGTGTTATGATTTGTAGACTTCATAATATGAATAAGCAAACTTGGTAGTATTGAAGAAATTTGTAGTTAAGATATTTGTGTCACCAAGCACTTCTTAAAAATCACAAATATATAACTAGTAACCTAACTTAACAGATCTAATATTATTCAAAACTACTTCTCGTGCAAAATCAATTAAGAATTAAGTGCTAATGATTCATAGCATGCAACTTAATGATCTAATGTGATTAATTATGTTAATCCAAATAATTTTAGCATCTAGAATTCGAAAATCAAGAATAGATAGTCTATAAAAGAAACCATGCAATTCTCAACCTAAAAGCCGTTAACGAAATGAATGTATATTCGACTATAATGCAAGAACGTGAAATCATTCAACCCAAACCCTAAGTCACACCTGTTTTCTATAGTTGATTTTATTTAATTTTCCATCTGACTTCTTTTTGCCCTTATTGAACTTGTTATTTGTTACGTTGTGTTCTTCGTTCGCCACATGTAGAACCCGACGTCATTGATTCCATCATCGACAACGTCGACTGCGACCTTGACTTCGTCGTAAGCAATAAATAAGCAAGGCAAGCACCTGCTTTGATCATATTGATCACAGTTTTATAAATGTTTTCATTAAATGTTTTACTGCATGCGTACTTTTATTAAAGTCTACTATATTATGGGTATTGATAGTTGTACCTATAATTTCATAGAACTTCCTTGGTAAGTATGGATTTGTGAACCTTGATAACCCTAGAATAACATAGACAGTACTTGATGTCAACTTGGGTTACTCACACCTAGTATCATGCTTATCCATGATTAAAGAAACACAAAACCTTGACATGATTAAAAATGTTGGATATGATATTTAATGGGTATGACCTTTCTTTATGATTGATATTTTGGATGAAAATGAAAATAAAACTATGATTTAGATGCGAGCAATCATTGGCAATAGCCGGAAGTGCATGTCTTTGTACATAGTGTAGGGGAGATTATTGCCCGTGTCGAATTAAGGACCGAACTATGGGTTGTTTTCAAGCCAAGAAATACGTACAATAACAAGTGCTGGTATGGGTCAGCCTTAAACCACTTAAGTTATCTAGTTTAACTTTGCACATTAGAAGGCTGGAGTAGTACGAGCTGTTTCTTAATGGATTGCTCGAAGGGACGTCCACACCGAGGTGATCATGGATCAAACATTTACCGATACACCGGTGTACGTCATGCTATGGGGGAGCTCCATCATTTCTATGATCTGAGTTCTTCTGCCATAGTATGGGTTTAACGTCCCGGGGCTGGTGCAAAGTTAACTTAGGTAATGTAAAAGTTTTCGTCATAAACATTCTGGCCACTACGCCAAAGGTGCGTGAAATATGCGGCAAAAGGAAAAGATCATGACTTGTGGGTAAAGATGTACACCTTTGCAGAGTGTAAAACTAATCGATTAGCCGCGCCCACGGTCAAGGGTAGAGGTGGGCGTCGTGCGTCGCGGGCCGGCCGGCGACGGCCCATCGTCTTCCGGCCGGAACCGTCGGGACGCCTGGACCCGTCGTGCCGCGTGCCGTGCGGGCGTGCGCTGCTTCGCCCAGCGAGCCCAAGCACGCCCATTTACGCCGTGCCTGCCGTGCCGTGCGTGCGGCCCGGGCGGTCGATTTACACTATTGCGACAAGAGAAATGACCCAAATTTGCTTGTAGTAGCGTGCGTCTGCGATGCTCTGATGCGATGAATGTATAGCCACCTTGATTAAATAAATATGTAAATCTACAATCGAGCAACACGCATGGGCAGAGATCCTTGGCGATCACGGTGGCGCCAAGTTTGCGATTGATGGGCATCCAACCGTCGGATCGGCGAATCGGCGGTCGGATTAATAAAGCGGTCTTGCTACGATGAATTGGTACGATATTGCTGCTGCGATAAATTCTGCGTTTTGCTCTGATAAATTTCTTCCGCTTTCTTTGCGATTTTGCTACATTTCCCTCGATGAATTGCTCCGGTTTGCTCTGATGAGATTGCCGATTAATTAGATCGTTATTAGCGAACACACATTCGTTCTCTTGTGTATCTCTGGAGAAATTAGCAAAGTAAGTAAATAAATGACAAGAAGAAATGTACACGCAAAGCAATGACTAAATGAAAGCATACGAAAGAAACATCCTATGTAGATATCGGTATTGCTAGCAATGGACACAAATATTGGGGGGAAAAGAAGTAAATTTTATTAAATCTTGAACATGTAGAAAGTTACTGCCTCGTTAAAAACCTTACACCCCGGTGTGGGGTACCCCCGATAAGGAAAAGAGTACAGTAACTACATTTATATACATAGACTACCCGAGGCTGAGATTGTCAAAGTCCGCTACCGCGTCCGTGATCTCCTGATTGTCGGGACCCAGATTTACAAATCCGAAACCCTCTGTGTATACTGCACTAGTTCAGGATCACGCTAGTGCACACAGTGGAAACATAGATGAAATATCATTCCATACAACGAATTAACTAAGAAGAAGCAAATTATTATTGAATGAAGCAAACGACCTTATGGTCAATGTTTACACCATTACGCCTTAAGGGCTTAAGAAACAAATACTACTGCAGCGGAAAAGATAACTTGAGCCATTCGACATGCCACGGGCAATCGTGCGGGAAGCGCCTTCCTAATCCACGTAGTCTTCATAGAATTCCTCCTCATGATATTCATTATCTCCTTGACAAGCGATCAACAAGGGCATAAAGCCGTGAATACAAAGGTACTCAGCAAGCCGTAGGGAAATGATGCAATATATTTATGCACGGCTTGACAAGGATGGCTATATAGTTCTTTTGCAGAAAGCACTAACTTGAAATGAAATACAATAAATAGATTGAAAGCATATTTATGAAAACATAAATAAATAACTGATAGATCAATGATAGACAACAAAACAATAGTGAACTCCCCGTTCACAACCCAACAATTCCACATTCCACATTTTATGAAATACACTATACCCCGTGTGAAATTCCCGGGCTTGTCCATGACCGCGGACGCGGCTATTCGAATAGTTTTACACTCTGCAGAGGTTGTACAACTTTACCCACAAGACATGAACATCTCTTTGCGCAATCGATAATAACACACTGCCTTTGGTGTGTCACGGAGATATCATGACAAAGCCTTTACAATGCCTTGTCTAAACTCAGTGCGCCCGCTAAGGTTTCGCCCCTTAGGGCCCCCTCTTGCGCCTTGCGAATCTACCCGTCCATCCCGGAACCCACACCGCCATTGGCAGTACTCAAGGCTAGACCTTACAAATTAATCAGCTAGGTCTGTCCCATTCCAGACATGTGGTAGTACGATTAGGCCCAGTTCAATGGCGCACAAGATTAAGTCCTTAAGTTGTCTCAGGCAAGACATCCACATACCAATGTGCTAGAATGCACCCCCTTTACTTCACGATCACTTGCCCGAGGAAAAACAATTCGTTCAACCAAGACCAATGGCAAACTCCGCTATGGTACAACAAATTTTACAACAGTGGCTAACGGCCACAATTCAATATCTCATTAAGTCAAGATTAACATTATTCAACATGTGGTATGAATCCCAACGTATATCTAAGCATGTCTAAGCATAGCTACGATAACCCAATGTTGGTGTAATATTTATGTCCAACTAGTAATGTCCCAACCTAGGTTTAGCAATGGATACATGGTATACAACTAATCAAGGTGGCATAATGTCAACTAGGTATACATCTACTCCCATTAAATAAACATTGATACGTAAATAGCATGCAAGTGTATAAAATAAATTACTTTGCAAACATAGGATCAATATGATCAAGGTTACGACTTGCCTTGCTGATCTAGTGCTGAATCTTGGTCTTCGAAGTCTTCGTTCGCTCCCTCGGAATTAGCGTCTACCGGAAAAGAAGCAACGAAACCAAATAAATACAAAACAGAGACTCAACCAAGTTCAAAACTGAAAATAAATGGCTCTGGAATATAGATCTTGATTTTAGAAAAATTTAGAAACTTGAATCGCCTCAATCGGAGTTCGTATGAGCGAGAACAGGCCTCCGAAAGATTAAATTCAGAAAAAATACAGAAAATCAGAAAATCAGAATTTTTGGATTTATTTTTGTACGGGAAAAAGGTTTTATTGCGCAACGCTGACGTCATCCGACACACGGTGGACTCGGTCCACGGCGCTGAGCTCGGTCCGTCTTGCCGCGCCACGGTGGCGTCATCGCTATCGCTGGTGCCTTGGCCGACGTGGCGTCGACGCGACCGCCACGCCAGCGCGCAAGATCTGGCGAAGGCCAGGTCGGACGGCCGAAACGGAGCTGCGGCGGAAGGAGGCGTGGCGCGATCGGGGCGTCGGGTGGAGATCCAACGGCGGAGCGCGGCGGGAGGTCGACGGCGAGGCGGCGGCGCCACTCACCGGAGATGAAGAAGAAGGCTCAAGAAGCCGCGGAGCGCGGCGGATCGGACCGGGGCCAAGGCGAACCGGGAGAGGCGGCGCGGGTAGCTCGGGAGGCCAACGGATGCCGGAGGGCACCGCGGCGGCGGAAAAACGGCGGAAGGGCTCGGGCGCGGCGAGGACTCCGACGAGCTCGTCGGAACAGCAGCGGCTAGAGCGGCGAAGGTGGGGCAAAGGCGGCGCGAGGAGGCGATCCTCGGGGTGTCTTGGTGTGCTTTTATAGCCCTCGGGGCGTGCGACGCGGTAACAAGGCCGCGGCTTGCGGCGAGGACTCGAGCGGCGGCGGCGACGGCTAGGGTTTCGAGTGGGCAGACGGGCCACCGGGCCGAGGCGAATGGAATGGGCCAAGAGGTAGGCCAAGGGAGCTGAGGCAGCGAGCGAGCGGCGCGGCCGAGAGATTCGGCCGGAAGGGTTTTCAAAAATTAAAAACATTTTTCGATTTAAGAAAAACTAAAAAATTCAAATAAATGCAAATAAATTCAAATAAATTCAAATAAATATCAAATAAATTCAGAAAATCCCCAAAAATACAGAAAAATTCCTTGGAGCACAAGGAACCCAACTAAAACTGAAATTCTTAAGTTTGATAAATAGTTTAGTCAAATTAAATCCTTTCATTTAAGGAAAATTCAAATTAAGCTGAAATTAATTCAAGAAAATGCAAATGGTTTATTTTTGAATTCCAACATTCCAAAACTCAAATTTTGGGATGTTAAAACCTCCCCTTAAATGGAATCTCGACCCGAGATTGGTAGCTAGGAATTGGTGGGGAAACTGGGACTTGAGATCCTCTTCTCGCTCCCAAGTTGCTTCCTCCTCTGAATGGTGGCTCCTTTGGACCTTGCAAAAGCGAATGATCTTGCTTCTCGTGATACGCTCTGCTATATCCAAAATTTTCACGGGTTGCTCCTTGTAGGTAAGATCCTCTTGCAAATCAATGGCTTCAATGGCATCTGTTCCTCGCACACGCAGACATTTCTTCAAGCTGCGATACATGGAACACATCATGGATTCCTAAAAAATCGAGCAATTCTAACTTGTAGGCAACCTCTCCTCTTTGTTCCAAGATTTTGAGCGGTCCCACATATCTAGGGGCAAGCTTTCCTTTTACTTGAAATCTCTTAACTCCTTTGAGAGGGGTGACTCGAGATAAACATAATCATTGGGCTCGAAACTCAAATCTCTGCGACGTTTATCGCATAACTCTTTTATGCGCTTTGAGCGATCTTCAAGCGGTCTCAAATTATTGAACTTGCTCGTCGGCTTCTTGCGGTATGGCGAGGCCAAACAATTGTCTTTCTCGACTCCTTCCGGTTGAGAGAGTTACGCACTTTCTCCCATATAATGCTTGGCGACATCGCAAACCGGCTTGATAACTATTGTTATCTGAAAACTTCGGCATAGGGCAAACACTTGTCCCACTTGGCACCATAAGTTAAGGCACAAGCCCTTAACATATCTTCAAGAATCGATTCACACGCTCGATCATCCATCGGTTTGAGGGTGATAGGCGATCTTGAATCGAGATGAGTTCCATGGCTTCATGCGGACTACGCCAAAAGCGAGAGGTAAATTGGCTTCCTCTATCGGACACTATCTTCTTAGGCACTCGTGAAGGTAGCGATCCTTGACATATATAATTACGCTAATTTATCTCTGCATAGGTAGTCTTAAGCGGGATGAAGTGAGCTACCTTAGTCAATCGATCCACTATTACGGATCGAGTCATAACACTGCTTGGGTCTTAGGAAATCCGGTAATGAAATCCATACCGATTTCTTCCCACTTCCACTCTGGAATCTTCAATGGTGCGACAATCCTGTGGCCTCGATGCTCTGCCTTGACCTTACGGCGGACATCACAAAGTGCAACATATTACGCAATCTCACGCTTCATGCTAGGCCACCAATACCTTTCCTTGAGGTCTTGATACATCTTGGTACTTCGGGATGAATGGAGTATAAAGTCTCATGCGCTTCCTTGAGAATCAACTCCTTAAGCTCTTTCTCGATCCGTGCGCAAATCGCTTCTCATACCGGATAGTACCTTGTTCATCTTGGTGAATCCTTGGGCTTTTCCTTCATATTGCTCTTAATCTCCTTGATGTCGGCATCATCTACCGTGCTTCTCGAATCGATCTTCCAGCGTAGGCGTACTTCCAAAGTAGCTAAATACCCTTCTTGAACCAATTCCAAACTAAGCTTCTCAAATTCCTTATAGAGGGTGGTGACTTTCCTAATCATCAGTATTGCGAGAATTTTTCTACTTAAAGCATCGGCTCACGACATTGGCCTTGCACGGATGATAATGAATCCCAATGTCATAGTCCTTAATCAATTCCAACCATCTTCTTTGTCTCATATTGAGGTCGACTTGAGTAAAGATATACTTTAAACTCTTATGATCGAGTATAAACCTCACAACGATTACCAATGAGATAGTGACGCCAAATCTTTAAAGCATGCACTACTGGTGCTAATTCCAAATCATGGGTAGTATAGTTAACTTCATGTGGCCTCGGTTGTCATGAAGCATACGCTACAACCTTCTTATCTTGCATTAGCACACAACCGAGTCCTTGTCGGGATGCATCACAGAATATCTCAAAATCCTTCCTATTATCGGCGGGATAAGCACTAGAGGCGATTGTCAAACACTTCTTTAGCTCTTGAAAACTTTGCTCACACTCGGTGTCCAAACAAATTTCTTCTCCTTCTTTAAAAGTTGAGTGAGCGGTCTAGCTTTTCTAGAAAACCCTTCTATGAAGCGGCGATAATATCCCGCCATTCAAGAAAACTTGAATTTGGGGTACAGTCTTGGGTGACTCCCAACTTAGCACATCTCGTACCTTTCCGGGTCAATGGCGACTCCTTCTCGATATGACATGACCTAGGAAAGCAACTTCTTTCATCGAACTCACATTTACTAAACTTTGCATAAAGTGATTCTCTCTTAGCCGTTAAAATTTGGCGCAAGTGATCCTCATGTTCTTCCTCACTTTTGGAGTAGATTAGAATGTCATCAATGAAAACAACAACAAACTTATCCAGATATTCCATAAATACCTTATTCATCAAGGTCATGAAGTAGGCGGGGCATTGGTCAATCCAAAGGACATCACGGTATACTCATCTTGTCCGCATCGAGTAACAAAAGCTGTTTTGGGTATATCCTCTTGTGAATCTTCAAGCGGTGGTATCCTCGATCTCAAGTCAATCTTCGACAACACTCGGCTCCTTGAAGTTGGTCAAACAAATCATCGATTCTTGGCGGAGGGTACTTATTCTTGTGGTGACCTCATTGAGTGGCGATAATCTACACACATTCTCCGAGTTCCATCTTTCTTTTCAACTAGAAGAGCTGGCGCCCCATGGCGAAGAACTTGGTCGAACAAAACCTTGATCTTGCGACTCTTTAATCTGTCTCTTTACTTGGCTAACTCATTAGTGGCATCCTATAAGGTCTCTTGGAAATGGGTGGTGTTCGGGCACTAGTTCTATCAAGAACTCTATATCTCGGTCGGTGGCATCCCGGGCAACTCATCCGAAACACATCAGAAATTCGCAGCGATCGCACATCTTCCAAACTTATTCCTTGGCACTACAAACTTTAATCCTTGGTCGATCTGAATCGGCTTGAACTTTTAACTTGGCTCCATCCGGATGGTTAAGGTGATCTCTCTATTCCCACAATCCAAAGCGCTTGGTTCTTTGAAAGCCAATCCATTCCTAGGATCACATCTAGGGACTTGGTGTCTAGGACAATAAGGTTGGCTAGAAATTCTACCCTCAATTAATATCTTAACCCGGGCAGCCTTGGTTCGTACTCAAATCGAACCGTGAGATTGCACTAATAAAAGCAGTCTTAAGAGGCATTGTCTTTAATTGATGATTTGCGGCAAAACTCAGAAACAAGCGAATCGTAGCTCGAATCAAACAAAACCATGGCGGATCTTTGAGTTGACTAGGAGCTTACCTAGTATGGCGTCCGGTGCGGTGGGCATCCTCGGTGGTGGCGTGATTCACACGGCCTCTTCAAAGGCGGCGGCGGAGTTACGGTGGCTTGATTAGAGTGCAGGGCACTCCGTCCTGCTCACGGGCTAGGGTCTTGGTGGCGTAGATCCCAAATTGAAACGGATGGCGTCACGGCTTGCTTCTGGGGCAATTATTGGCATAGTGACCGAGTTCATGACGGTTGAAACAAGTGACTCTGCGGTGGATTCTTGTTCCTCGAGGTGGATTCTTTGTTGGTCTTTGAGGTTGCGATTACTGGAGGAGCCGGGCGAGTCTTTGGTGCGAGGGTCCTCATTGCATTCGGAGGAGTGAAGCGAGTAGGTTGTTGAGCATTGGTTACGACTCTCTGTTGGTGACTCGATGGGCTCCATGTTTGCATCATCTTTCTCTTCTGATTCTTCCAATTCCGACGAGATTCCTCAATAAGCATAGCTTTATCTACAAGGTCTTTGAAAATGCATAGTCATTGCCAATGACTTGCACCTTTAGTCTGGATTGAGTCCACGCTTGAACTTCTTGGCGAGCATCATGTAGCCACATCCTGCGGGCGTAGCGAGCAAGTTGAGTGAATTTATTAAGGTATTCACTCACCGACATTCCTTCTGCTTAAGCTCTCGGAACTCATTCTTCTTCATTTCCACCTTTCCATCGGGAATATGAGAGTGGCGAAAGCGGTGGAAAACTCGCCCAAGTGATAGTCGAGGGTCGTCATGGCGGCACTATAGTTCTCCCACCATTGTGGCGGTGCCCTCCGGTGGTGGCGGCATAGAGAACCTTCTCACGATTGGTGCCTTGGGCAATTTCAAGCTTCTTCTCAATGGGCGGATCAATCATCGGCGTCAATGGTTACGAAGAGTTGGAGAAAGTTGGCGGACGAGTCCTCATAAATTCGCTAGCTTGGGTGAGACGAGCTTGAGGAGGTGCGGTGGCACTTGGTTCTCTGGTTCAACGGGTTAGCTAGAACAGCTGCGATGCAGTTACGCTAATTCATCATGTTGTTCATGTTACGCATCATGGTGTTCATAAGTGATCGAGCTGCCGAAAATGTCCCATGTTCAGTGCATCGCTGCTGGTGGTGGCGGTGCATTGGGGTTGGAGTTGGTGTTGGCAGCGCATCGGCATCCACGGGTGAAGCTGCGACCGGCTCGAGCAGTGTCAACCATCGAGATGCACGGCACAAGGGTTTGATAGGTAAGAGGAAAAGCGATGAGACAGTGGTAAGATCATCTAGGGAGAAGGTAATACCGGGGACAAAAGGATACAACGAAAGGCTTCAAATTAAAGAGGCAAATAAAGCTTTTTCAATTAAAGGTATGGTTGTAACACCGTGCAGGGCAAGGGTACAACATACCGGCACACAAGCAATGAAAATCGAGTATCGTGGACTAAGCGTAATCGAAGGCGAAAAGGAAAAACATGCTCAAACACCGCTGAGCACAAAACCCTATCTTATATGGTAGTCTTCTCGGATATATCTTTGATGGCTTGATTCATCGTCTCCCTTGATTTGATTCCTTGCAAAAGGCTCGAGGTTTTGAGAAGTTTCATAAGATAAGTTCAATTTAAATTTCAAATCAATGTCTCAGCAAAGGAGAGAAATAAGAACCTAAGAATAAGACGAGAGGAGACGAAAACTATTAAGTACCAATTTGGTTGGTTTGATTTAGAAAATAATTTTGAAAACCATGCTAACTAGGATAGCGACCTACAGTCGATATGGCTCTGATACCATCTCTGTCGGGACCCAGATTTACAAATCCGAAACCCTCTGTGTATACTGCACTAGTCCAGGATCACGCTAGTGCACACAGTGGAAACATAGATGAAATATCATTCCATACAACGAATTAACTAAGAAGAAGCAAATTATTATTGAATGAAGCAAACGGCCTTATGGTCAATGTTTACACCATTACGCCTTAAGGGCTTAAGAAACAAATACTATTGCAGCTGAAAAGATAACTTGAGCCATTCGACATGCCACAGGCAATCGTCTGGGGAAACGCCTTCCTAATCCACGTAGTCTTCATAGAATTCCTCCTCATGATATTCATTATCTCCTTCAGCAACTGATCAACAAGGGCATAAAGCCGTGAGTACAAAGGTACTCACCAAGCCGTAGGGAAATGATGCAATATATTTATGCACGGCTTGACAAGGATGGCTATATAGTTCTTTTGCAGAAAGCACTAACTTGAATTGAAATACAATAAATAGACTGAAAGCATATTTATGAAAACATAAATAAATAACTGATAGATCAATGATAGACAACAAAACAATAGTGAACTCCCCGTTCACAACCCAACAATTCCACATTCCACATTTTATGAAACGAACTATACCCCGTGTGAAATTCCCGGGCTTGTCCATGACCGCGGACGCGGCTATTCGAATAGTTTTACACTCTGCAGAGGTTGTACAACTTTACCCACAAGACATGAACATCTCTTTGCGCAATCGATAATAACACACTACCTTTGGTGTGTCGCAGAGATATCATGACAAAGCCTTTACTATGCACTGTCTAAACTCGGTACTGCCCGCTAAGGTTTCGCCCCTTAGGGCCCTCTCTTGCGCCTTGCGAATCTACCCGTCCATCCCGGAACCCACACCGCCATTGGCAGTACTCAAGGCTAGACCTTACAAATTAATCAGCTAGGTCTGTCCCATTCCAGACATATGGTAGTACGATTAGGCCCAGTTCAATGGCGCATAAGATTAAGTCCTTAAGTTGTCTCAGGTAAAGACATCCACATCCCAATGTGCTAGAAAGCACCCCTTTACTTCACGATCACTTGCCCGGGGAAAAACAATTCGTTCAACCAAGACCAATGGCAAACCCCGCCATGGTACAACAAATTTTACAACAGTGGCTAACGGCCACGATTCAATATCTCATTAAGTCAAGATTAACATTATTCAACATGTGGTATGAATCCCAACGTATATCTAAGCATGTTTAAGCATAGCTACGATAACCCAATGTTGGTGTAATATTTATGTCCAACTAGTAATGTCCCAACCTAGGTTTAGCAATGGATACATGGTATCAACTAATCAAGGTGGCATAATGTCAACTAGGTATACATCTACTCCCATTAAATAAACATTGATACGTAAATAGCATGCAAGTGTATAAAATAAATTACTTTGCAAACATAGGATCATTATGATCAAGGTTACGACTTGCCTTGCTGATCTAGTGCTGAATCTTGGTCTTCGAAGTCTTCGTTCGCTCCCTCGGAATTAGCGTCTACCGGAAAAGAAGCAACGAAACCAAATAAATACAAAACAGAGACTCAACCAAGCTCAAAACTGAAAATAAATGGCTCTGGAAGATAGATCTTGATTTTAGAAAAATTTAGAAACTTGAATCGCCTCAATCGGAGTTCGTATGAGCTAGAACGGGCCTCCGGAAGATTAAATTCAGAAAAAATACAGAAAATCAGAAAATCAGAATTTTTGGATTTATTTTTGTTCGGGAAAAAGGATTTATTGCGCAACGCTGACGTCATCCGGCTCACGGTGGACTCGGTCCACGGCGCGGGCTTGGTCCACCGTGCGCGCCCGCGCAGACGGCCGACGTCATCGGCGATCGGCCGACGCGGCGGGTGGCGTCAGCGGCCACGCGGCGGCGCATATCTGGCGAAGGCGATCGGACGGCGAAACAAGCTGCGGCGGAAGGAGGCGTGGCGCGATCGGGGGCGTCGGTGGAGATCCAACGGCGGGAGCGGCCGCTGGAGGTCGGCACGCGAAGCGGCGGCGCCACTCACCGAAATGAAGAAGAAGGCACGAGAACCGGCGAGACGCGGCGGATCGGACCGGGCCAAAGCGAACCGGGAGAGGGCGGCGCGGCAGCTCGGGAGGCCAATGGATGCGGCGGAGGGCACCGCGGCGGCGGAAAAGACGGCGGAAGGGCTCGGGTGCGGCAAGGGACTCGGCGAGCTCGCATGAGAACAGCGGCGGCTAGAGGCGCGAGTTAGGGCAAAGGGCGCGCGAGGAGGCGATCCTCGGGGTGTGGGTGGGCTTTATAGCCCTCGGGAGGCGTGCCGCGGCAAGAACCTTGGCGCGGCGGTGGCAGGACTCGAGCGGCGGCTGGGCTAGGGTTTTATGCGCGACGGCCACGCCAAGAGGCGGATGAACGGCCAAAGCGGGCAGGTGGGCCAAGCGGAGTGGGCCGAGGAGGCGGAAGGCGTGCCGAGAGATTCGGCCGGAAGGGTTTTCAGAAATTAAAAACATTTTCCGATTTATGAAAAACCGAAAAATTCAAATAAATGCAAATAAATTCAAATAAATATCAAATAAATTCAGAAAAATCCCCAAAAATACAAAAAAATTCCTTGGAGCACAAGGAACCCAACTAAAACTGAAATTCTTAAGTTTGATGAATAGTTTAGTCAAATTAAATCCTTTCATTTAAGGAAAATTCAAATTAAGCTGAAATTAATTCAAGAAAATGCAAATGGTTTATTTTGAATTCCAACATTCCAAAACTCAAATTTTGCGATGTTACACTGATCCTCTGGCTGATGTTGTGTCCTCTGATCTGCACGCTCCCAGTCTTTGAGGCATGTAATTGCCTCAACCATCTCAGGTGTGAGAGACGACCTCCTTGGCTCAAGTATCCTCCCACCGAACCGAAAGTGGATTCGAGCGAGGCGGTGGACACCGGGCCGTAAGTACATCCCGTGCGAAATGGGATAGCACGGGGTAAATACATTGGTTATTCTTCCACCACAAAAGCAAGTTAAGTAGATTTTCCTCGTCCATGTCAAGCTCGGACTCTATGAAAGGCGTGTCGAGGTAGTGGTTGATCTCTACCCGTGGATTCCATTGTGGTCTGCTCGGCGTTTCGGAAGATGAACCAGACGATTTGCCTTTCAGCTTCTTCCACATGTTTGAAGCCATCGAACCGCCTCGTGCTTGTTGCGTTGTTGAGGTAGATCTTCGTGCTTCACTTCTGGTGCCAAACTTCTCGTAGTATTTGTCGAAAACTCTGAAAAACTCATTATAAACATGAGTATAGGCCTCGGAGAAATCAAGATCAAATGTCTCACCAATTCCCGCGTAGGCGCCCTGCAAGTCAGAAAATTTTCTCCGAGGATCCAAAATGACAGCAAAACAGTACAAATGTGGAATAGCTTGAAATATTTTAAAATTTTTTGCTCCATTGGTTCTATAATGGAACGTAAAACATAATTATCTCTATTTTCTTTAAAAGCATTAGCAATAAGCCAAAGCCACTCGATAACTAAGCAAGAAGTTGGGTAATAAACACCTGATAATTTTTTAGTTGCGTCGTGATTTTTTTAAAAAAATTACGAAAATGACTAGCAATTACCCAATCCGCGTCAGTAACCAATACCTCATCATTATTGCAGTTGACGAAGACAGTGATAATGTGCTCGTAGCCTTCGCACCGTTGCAGCATAGTATAAATTGAGTTCCATCTAACCTTCATATCTAGGTTGAATCTTCTTGGTATCATATTATTGGCCTTGCAGTACTCTGAGAACTAGGCAAACTTCACAGGTGAATTAGTAATAAAATCGATAGCATTACGTATGCCCTCCAAAGTAGGTTTCATTACATGCATACCTGCCTGTACAATGAGATTAATAATATGGCATACGCATCTACGGTGGAGTACAAAACCTCCAATATAAGACTCGGTAGCGGTGAGAGATGCTCCATAGCCGTTGTGTTAGTGATGCATTGTCAAGAGTAATGGAAACAATTCTACTTTCTATTTTAAATTCATTAACAACCTCAGTATACGGGTAGCGATAGCATGTCCGGTGTGTGACTCGAGATTGGCCTAAACCCTATAACTCTTTTATTTAGTGCGTACTCGTCATCTAGATAGTGCGCAACAATACTAATATATCTTTGCTCTTTGGTGAGAGGAAGTCCATATATCAGATGTTAATGCGAATAAAAAACTAAGCGTCATAAAGGTCTATTTTAACATTTCTAGTTTAGTTGTAAACATTTTAACAACATCACGTGTTGTTGTTCTTCTACTAACATGTTGGTATTGCGGGCAAAAACCACGTTGCACCATTCTCTCAAAATTAGAGCTCTCACCCGTTCTAAGCGGAAGATCCTCTGTAACTATGTAACATGCAATTTCTTCTCTAGCTACGTCGGTGTTGTATACCCATGTGCTTACCAAACCGTCGGTGTTGAAGTTGAGCTGTGTCTGCACGCCCTCGCCCGGTCTCCGTCCGACCGATATCTTCCTCAAGCAATTCTCCGCGTGTCTCTTTAGATGACCTGTACCACCACATGCACGTGCAGATAGTTTAGATTGATAGTATTTGCAAACAGCATACACTACCTCATGTCCGTCAACGGTTTGACGGTTCGTCCATATGTTGCCGGCACCACGCGCGTCATTGCCGGCTATGGGCGCGTCTTGGCTGCATGGATATGTCGGGTGCGTGTTGGTGTGGATACCGGCGCCCGTCCGCATGCACCGAGGTAGCGGCATCCGAGGTCGGTGCATCCGGAGTGTATGAGGCAGCCTCGATGCGCGTGCGTGCCGTCGGATAGCGGTCATCCATGCCGTAGTCTCCCATCTTTGGGGAGAGTTGGCGTGGATCGATCTCTTGATCTGGCGAGGGGACTAGGAGAGCGCGGGCGTGCTCTCCGCTTTTGCTTTTGCTTTGCGAAACATTTTATTTCAGCAGAGAGCAAAAAATGCAAGCAAATAGAGTGAGATCTGTGAGAATGTCTTGGCGTCCCGAGCAAAAAATGGGCAGAGAGAGCGCAAGAGAGTTGAGAGTTGTGCGAGAAAATGCAAGCCATCCCTGTATTTATGGTGTGTCCGTGAAATGACCGTTGTTCTGCATCGCGTTCAAAATTGCGTTAAAGAGGCGGGATGGAATCAATCAATCACATATTTGTCTTCTTTGCGTTCAAAACTTAAAATTCATCAGCGCGTGATTTTCTTCCGTGATTCTATCGAATGTGGCGTGTCCATTCAAAATCACGCGTGATTCCCTCGGTTGCATGCATGCACACGAGAGAGTTCAATGTTTCGTCATTTGATTCTCTTTTTCTCAAACGCATGTCATTATGATGCGTGATTCCCGCGAACAATTTTTTCCGTGATGTACTTTGATTCCTTCTCGGTCTGTTTTCCGGTGATAACGAGCTTTTCCTCTCTTTGTTTTCCACAGGACAATTAGGCGTTGAGGAGACATTGAATTGAACATGTGATTCCCTCGAATAATGTTTCCGCGAGACGTTAAAATTACCGGGCCTGGTCGCATGCGCTACACTCTTTTTTTTCCAAAACCTCGGGCCGCGTGCGCGCGTGAGGCCTAGCGACTCCTCGAGTCGCCCGCATCGTCTCCTCGGCCCCGCCGCGGCGTGACTCTGGCGCGTGGCGCCTAGCCTCAGCGCCCTCGCCCGCCCGCCCGCCGCGAGTCGCGACGCGCCGGCCGGCCCGCCCCCGCCGCAGCCGTGCCCGCCCTCCCTGCTTTCTCCCTCACCGTTCTCGAGCTCCGCCCAGACTCGCCCAGCATCGCGCCCTGCCTCGCCGCGCCCGGTCGTGCGCCGCTGCTTTCTCCCTTGCCGTGCCGTCGCGCCGCGCGCGCCGTTCGAGCCCCGCCGCCCGCGCCGTTCGGAGCACCTTCACGCGCGGCGGCCATGGCGGCGCGTCCCCCTTCCTCCTTTTTCTCCACCACGCCCGGTCGTGCCCCGCCGCCGTTCGAGCACCTTCACGCCGCCCCGCCGTTCCGTCCCTCCTTTTTCTCCGCCGGCCGTGGCCGCGTGCATGAGCACAGCCACTTGCCCGGCCGCAGCGCGTTCCCAAGCGCTGCCGCCGTGCCGCCGTGCGGCGTGCGTGAGAAACGCGAATGGGTGTTCGGGCGTCTTGCCGAGCACGGCCAGAACTTCCGTCTTGGGCGGGCCGCCCACCATGCGAATGGCGGGCCGACGCGCGCGACGGACAACCGTCTTGGGCGGCCCGACCGTTTAGAAACGATGGCGTCGCGGGCGGTGTCGGGTGGGCAGGCGGGCTCTCGTCCGCCCAAAATGGCCCGGCCCAGTGCCCACCTCTAGTCAAGGGCACTTGATAAAGTCATCACATAGTTAGCTGTTTTCATTTTCATAAAATCTGTTTTCTACCGTGTGTCGGTGGTTTCTTCCATGTGTTGATGGAAATTGGTTCGTCGATGTGGTGATGATACCCAGGTTCGTGATTTCACTTATTTGTATTTACCTACTGTATTCTACATATGAAATTGCTTTTACGTAAAATTCTGTTTGCAATCTACGTACTACTCTGTATTTACATTCTAAATTGGCTTTATGCAAATTAACCGTAGTAGCTTTTCCTTTGAAATGGCTTGCATATATTATAGGTCTTGTAAAAGTCTTGCGGAGTATGAAAATACTCACTCTTGCTAAATTGTTGTTTTTAGGTGAAGAATCAGATTAGCTCGATGAAACTTAATTGTCGCAGGATTCAGGAATGTTAACGATGAAGCTTTTCTAGGGATTATACCATGTCAGTTGCCTCAGGGTTGGATGGGCACACTATAAGACTTGAATCTCTCCGCTGTATTTTTCTGTATTGTAAGATTTTATTGTATAAATTACCATTATCATTTGTAATAAAGAGTATGGATGTGATATCATTTGTTGTAAATGTGCGTGCTGGCCACTAATCATGGGACTAGTACTGTATGCACATAAGATTTCCATTTTTGCATTTATGTGAACATGGGGGTCACTACATCTATACATAATCTGTTTGCACTGTGATGTAATCTGAGTTGGTTGCTGAAATAGATATAATGTTTGTAATCTGAAATGGATGTAATGCTTGTCATTGGAAATTGATGTAATGCTTGTAATCTGAGTTGAGTTAACCTGTAATCTGCTTTTTTTTAGAGGGTATAGCTAGCATTTTCTGAGGTTAGGCAATCAACAGAAAAAGGTTAGTTTGTAGGAAGACTTATCACAGAAACTTTTAGAATTGAATTTTTTTATTCATTTGAAAGTAACAGATCGAAAGTTTTTCTGAGCTGAAACGAATGAGAGGGATGGGGAAGGGGGAAGAAATGGGACTGGAGTAGTTCTTTCCCGTCGTTGGGAAAGATTGCCCCCATAATCACAAGCTCACGAAGGACTGCAAATTAGAGGTCTTTTTATCTATTATATTATTAAAACAACAAAAAATAAAGCCATCATGTTGTTCTAAAAGATTAGAAGTTCTGACATTAATCGGAGGAATAAAAGAAATATCCACCCTATCAATTTTGATAGATATAGATTATAACAGTGTAGATTAATTATATATGTACAGAGTTAATACAATTGTATAAAGAATGCAACTATATTTCTATCATAAGCATTAGAGTTGTATAAAAGGTGTAACTTTACGTTCCAATATAAAAGCATGTAATGTACTACAGGGTCTAATGTAAGGACTCGAATCCACCGATTCGAACCCACTATGTTTACCGCACTAGTCCCAGGATCAACGCTAGTGCACACAGCTCAACATCGGTACATATCATATCATACTCAACGATAATAGAACAATACTCCATTTATTGGTATAGCTAAGTGTATGATCTTATGACCGACTTACATTATTAAGCCACGCAAGGCAAGACTGGAAATATAAACTAATAATTAAGCAGCGAAAAATAGAAAACGTAAACAGCTCATCAGTTCACCACAGGCAACAGACAAGGCTCGGACCCTAATGACTCGCGTCCTCTTAAACTCCTCCTCCAACACAGGTGCAGATTCTTCGACTGTTGATTATTGTTGTTGGCAAGGGTGAGTACTTAAAGCACTCAACAAGTCATGCACAGAATGCAGTTCTATGTAACTATATGCAAGGCTTATTCCAATGGAAGGCTATCATGGCTATTTTGCAATAAGCAGCATTTATGAACAAATACAATAAATAGATTGTAAAGACTGTAAAACAAATAACAATAATAGATAGATTCAGCATTTCTGAAGTAAACCAAGTTTCCAATCCTAAATCAAATTCCATCTTCCACATGGCATTCTGCCATCCCAACCAAGTTGTCCATTTAATTAAGCTAACCCTTAACTGTAATTCCCGAGCATTGCTCAATACCGCGAGCACGGCTATCCGAATAGTTTCACACTCTGCAGAGGTTATGCACTTTACCCACACGATACAACCAAACACCACCAAGGCGAGTGATTATAACAAAGCCTTTACAATGCGCTGGCTTAACCCGGTACCATCCGCTAAGGTTTCAACACTGGTGGGACTGGTTACCACATCCAGGGCCCCCCTCTTGCGCCATGTGAATTACTCCATAACTCGGGAACTCACACCGACCAAGATAGTACCAAAATTAAGACATTGCAAATTAATCAGCTAGGCTGGCCCATACCAGATATGTGGTTGCATGATTGACTCAGGTCAAAGGCTTGCAAGGTTAAGTCCTTAGAGTGATCAAGGCAAGACATCCACATACCCTCTACCCATCAGGCCCACCATGGCATACTCGCCCCTTGTCACTTGCCCCAATCTAAGTGATTATCACCCAGTTGATTACCAAGCACCACGTGCCATCAACAATTCAACATCGTTGCGTGACATAACTCGCCACAAACAACTCAATCTCGTTGTGTGATCCCACATGACACACAAGTTCATAACATTGTTCCATATTCCATTAATCAAGATTAATTATCAATGATTCCAGCACATGTGATGACGTGGCATGGCTAAGCAACTAATACGGTCTAATCATCCCATGTTGATTATCATTACTAACCAACTATATTGAACCAATCTAGGGTGACAATAGTTCTTAGCATACAATGACAAGGTAGGTTATAGATCAATTTGGTATAATAGCTAAGCCCCAATTTAATTCGAAACAATTGTATACTTGAAATAATATGCAATAAGGTAAAACAAATATAACAATTTTATAAACATGGGTTCAATATGATCAAAGCACAACTTGCCTTGGAATAGGTCCTGATCTTGATCTGGGGCTTGGTCTTGAGTTGCTGGATCTTCCTCCGAAGCGTCACACAATTCAACGTCTACGCGTACCGAAGGAGAAAAGCAAATAAATACCAAAATAGAGAGCAAATTAACTCCAAAAATCAATTAAAATTCACCATTAAATAGATCTCAATTTTACAAATTTTTTGAAATTTGAATCACTCAAATCCGAGTTAAGATGCAAAAGATATAGCCTTTTGAAGTTTGGACTAAATACTGAAATTACAAAAATTAGAAAATCAGAATTAATTGAATTATTCTTATACTGAAAAACCGATTTATGACACCAGCATTACGTCAGTGCGGATCTAAACCAACCTGATGCTGCCACGCGTCCTGGTCCATAAACCTGGTCCACAAATCAGATCGAGTTCACCATGAACCGGGTTCATGGCGCCTCGGCCTCAACGCCCGACACGCGGCGGCACCCGATTAGTCCATCCCTACGGCATAGAATCCACTGCACAGATCGCATCTAACGGTTATAGATCCAACCTTACGCAGCACGATCCCGACCCTTCGCTGGAGATCCGACGGCTCTTGAATCTCTTCGACACTGATGGCGGCACGGCGACAAGAACTTCGTCGGACTTGGGAACGAAGACTACAGCGATGGCGGAAGGAGGGCTCTCCGGTGACACTTCTACCCCTCACGGATGCGACTCATCACGGCGAACAAGTTGGCGGCCTCGGCGATGGCGGGGACTCCACGGACGACGAACTCCAAGCGAAAAACCACTGCGAAGACCTCAGCTTACTCCGACGAGCTCGTAGATGCGTTCTAGGGCTGCTCTCGAGGAACCACTCCGACCAAACGACGCAGCGCAGACTTGCGAACCTCGGGACGCTACCCCCTCCTTTTATAGCCTAGGCGTTCGAGCCCTACACGACGAAGAAGTTCGGTGTCGCCACGGCGGACTCGAATCGAAGCGAGACGGCGGCGCTCTGCCGCACACGCATCGCAATCCAGCGGCCACGACACGGCTCGTCTGTGGCGCGGAATTGGTCGAAGAGACGCGATCGGACGGTGCGAGGATTAGGGTTTGCGAGAGGAATCAGGGTCTTGTGGTATGCAGGCCGCCTGGTTGTGGGCCGGCCCGACACTGCTCACCAGGCTTTTTAAAAGATTTCTCATTTAAAATAATTACAAAAATTCTTTGAATTTGTTTTAAGCAATAAAACTATTAGGAAAAATCTAAGAAAATTCTCAAAAATACTTTGATACATTCTGGACTCAAATAAAATATTTTTGGCAAAACTTTATTTTAACTTTGCATAAATTTAAATAGTTTTCAACAAAAGGCCAAAATACTTAATTTGCAATTACTTCCAATAAATCCATAAAAATCCAAATAAATTCCAAAAAAAACATAAAATGCACAAATGACCATAAAATAATATTTAGATGAATTTTGGGATGTTACAAACCTCCCCCCATAACAGAATCTCGACCCCGAGATTCAGGGCTAACTAGAGAATAGGTTCGGGAATTCTGACTTCAAATCTTCTTCGCGCTCCCAGGTTGCTTCACTTTCGGAATGATTGCTCCACTGAACTCTGCAAAAGCGAATAGACTTGCTTCTAGTCTTCCGCTCCATAACATCCAAAATTCTGATTGGCTGCTCCATGTAGGTCAAATCTTCCTCCAGCTCTATTGCGTCCAACGGGGTTTGTTCTGCTGGCACTCTGAGACATTTCTTAAGTTGTGACACGTGAAACACATCGTGCACTCCTGCTAAGGACTGGGGCAACTCCAACTGATAAGCCAACTCTCCTCGACGGCTTAAAATTTTGAGCGGACCAACATATCTTGGAGCTAGCTTCCCCTTTACGTGAAACTTTTTGACACCTTTAAGAGGGGTAACCCTGAGATACACATAATCCTCTGGTTCGAAACTCAAATCTCGGCGTCGGTTATCGGCGTAGCTCTTTTGCCTTGACTGTGCTATCTTCAACCTCTCTCTGATCATCGCAACTTGACTTTTTGCTTCCTCGAGAATATCTGGCCCAAACACCAAACGCTCTCCTGTCTCATTCCAATTTAACGGAGTACGACAAGCACGTCCATACAACGCCTCAAACGGTGACATCTGTAAGCTAGCTTGATAACTATTATTGTAGCTGAATTCTGCATATGGTAGACATTTATCCCAAGATGTAGCATAAGCTAACGCACAAGCTCTCAACATGTCCTCTAAAATCTGATTTACTCTTTCAGTCTAACCATCTGTTTGCGGGTGGTATCTTTGTCTTGAAATTGAGCGAGTTCCCATTGCTTCATGCAACTTGTTCCAAAATCTTGAGGTAAATTGGGTACCTCATCGACACAATCTTTTGGGCACTCCATGCAAACATACAATCCTTGACATATACAGCTCTGCTAAATGATCTCCTGAGTAGGTGGTCTTTACCGGGATAAAATGAGCAACCTTGGTCAGGCGATCCACAATGACCCAAATAGAATCGTAACCTCTCTGAGTCTTAGGTAAACCGGTGATAAAGTCCATACCAATTTCCTCCCACTTCCATTCAGGAATTTTCAACGGTTGCAGCAACCCAGCTGGTTTTTGATGCATGGCTTTTACTCTCTGACATACATCGCATAGAGCAACATGCTCCGCCACCTCACGCTTCATATTAGGCCACCAAAATCTCTCCCTCAAATCTTGATACATTTTTGCACTTCCTGGATGAATCGAGTACTTAGAATCGTGAGCTTCTTCAAGAATCAGTTGCTTTAGCTCCTTTTTATTCGGTACACAAATTCGGCCTTTGAAGAACATGGTTCCTTGCTCATCTAGAGTAAAATCCATGGCTAGGCCTTCCTCCTTTTTAGCCTTGATCTTAGAAATTTTATCATCATCCTTCTGGCCCTCTCTAATCTGATCCTCCAGTGTTGGTTTTACCTCCAGTGCAGCTACAATTCCTTGCGGAACGACTTCCAACTTTAACTTCTCAAATTCTTTACATAGCTCTGGTTGATCCTCCATTGACAGCGTATTTGCGCTATGGCTCTTCCGACTCAAAGCATCCGCTACCACATTGGCTTTTCCGGGGTGATAATGAATTCCCACATTGTAATCCTTGATTAACTCCAGCCACCTTCGTTGTCTCATATTAAGATCTGCTTGAGTGAAAATGTATTTCAGGCTCTTATGGTCAGTATATATCTCACATCTATTTCCTATGAGATAATGACGCCATATCTTCAAAGCATTCACTACGGCAGCTAATTCCAAATTATGCGTAGGATAATTTGCTTCATGAGGTCTCAACTGCCTCGACGCATAAGAAACAACTTTACCATTCTGCATTAACACGCACCCCAGACCTTGCTTTGAGGCATCGCAATAAATATCAAATCCATTCTGCACATCCGGCAACACTAATATGGGGGCTGTCGTCAAACGCTTCTTCAGTTCCATAAAACTTTTCTCGTACTCAGGCGTCCATGCAAACTTCTTTACTTTCTTCAACAACTGCGTAAGGGGTTTGGCAATCGTCGAGAATCCTTCTATGGACCGACGGTAGTATCCCGCCATTCCCAGAAAACTACGGATCTGAGTAATAGACTTCGGTTGCCCCCAATGCAACATTGCGTCCACTTTGCTTGGATCGACCGCAACTCCTTTAGTAGTCATTACGTGACCAAGAAATTCAACTTTCTCCTTCTAAAATTCACACTTGCTGAACTTAGCGTCGGTGATGCTCTCATGACCTCTCTAAAACCATCCTCAGATGTTCCGCATGCTCTTCCTCTGTCTTCGAGAAAACTAGAATATCGTCTATAAAGACTACAACAAACTTATCCAAATACTCCATGAAAACCTTATTCATCATGTTCATGAAATATGCAGGGGCATTAGTCAAACCAAATGACATTACTGTGAACTCATAGTATCCATATCGCGTAGAAAACGCAGTCTTAGGCACATCCTCTGCTCGGATCTTCAACTGATGGTACCCTAAACGAAGATCTATTTTGCAGAACACTCTGGCTCCTCTTAACTGATCAAATAAATCGTCGATCTTGGGCAATGGATACTTATTCTTGATCATTACCTCATTAAGTGTACGATAATCGATGCACGTCCTAAAACTCCCATCCTTCTTACGAACAAACAAAACCGGTGCTCCCCATGGTGATGAACTTGGTCTAATGAAACCTTTCTCTTGCAGTTCCTCAATCTGCTTTTTCATTTCCACTAACTCGTCGGTAGGCATCCGATAAAGTCTCTTTGATACCGGTGCTGTGCCTGGTGCTAACTCGATAACAAACTCGATATCGCGGTCTGGTGGCAGCCCTGGTAAATCTTCCAGAAACACATCCGGGTATTCTCTGACTACTGGCACATCCTCTATGATGATGGCTTGCATATTGTTAACCACTAACTGCCCATCACGAACTGCAGTCGATTGAAATTCTACCTTCTTTCCACTAGGGCATTCCAGAGTCACGATCCTTCGGCCACAATCCAAAACAGCCTTATGCTTAGACAGCCAATCCATTCCAAGGATAACATCTAGGGATTGTGCATCTAACAAGATAAGATTCGCTAGAAATTCTATCCCATCCATGAGCAACTTAACTCCCAAGATCTAAGCTCAAATCCTGAGGCTTGGACTAATAGCACACACTTAAGATCCACCACTTTAAATCCATTCTTGGTTGCAAAACTTTGAGAAACAAACGAATGCGAAGCTCCAGAATCAAATAAAGCAGAGCGGTGCGAGTTAACGAAACTTACCGATCACGACATCCGTAGCCTCTTGAGCTCCATCTGCGATGATGTGGTTGATCCTACCACGCGCTGTTGATTGGGGGGTTGCTCCAGCTTGACCGGGCGCACGATTTCCTCCTGAAGCCGGTGCCTTGGCAGGTGTTGTTCCCAAGTTAAAACGAACTGGCGTGATGCCTCCCCTCTGTGGACACCTATTAGAGAAGTGCCCTGGCTCATTGCATGTATAGCATCTCTTGGTTGCAGACTGCTGACTCCCTCCTGGTGCATTATTGCCCTGTGCCGGTATCTGAAAGTTCTGATTAGAAGGGCGAGGTGCAGGGGTTGATGCCTTGTTTATAGCTGGCGGTTGAAATCTAGCAAACTGCTGTGGTGACATTCTCAGACGCAGGTGGTTGGGACGTCCACCCTGATTAGTCATCAAGCGCTTACGGTTTTCACCCAGCTCTTTGCGCTTATCCTCCAGAATCAATGCCTTATTAACCAACTCCTGAAAGTCCGGAAAATTGTGGGTGATCAGCCCCACTTGCAATCCTGAGTTTAGTCCCTTCATGAAGCGGGACTGCCTAGCTTTATCTGTCGCCACGTCCTCAGGGGCATAGCAAGCTAACTGAGTAAACTTGTTCAGATATTTGGCCACGGGCTGGCCTCCTTGCTTCAGAGCCCTGAATTCCTCCTTCTTGAGATCCATCATTCCCTCTGGAACATGGTATTGGCGGAAAGCAGTAGTAAACTCCTCCCAAGTGATCTCCTGTGGGGCTTCATGCGCGGCACAATAGTTTTCCCACCATTCTACGGCAGTTCCTTCTAATTGATGAGAGGCGTACAGCACCTTCTCATTGCCCTCACATTGAGTGATATGCAGCTTCTTCTCAATAGTCCTAAGCCAGTCATCGGCTTCCAAAGGGTTAACATTCCCTGCAAAGGTCGGTGGCCGAGTCCTCATGAAATCTGACATCTTGGAAAAAGACCGAGGCCCGGCATTGTTGTTCTGATTTACTTGGTTGTTGCTAGTTGCGGCTACGTTGGTCATCTGTTGCATTTGTTGCATCATAGTTTGCATTAGTTGAGTTTGTGCAGCGAGAAACGCTCCCAGATTCTGCATGTCGACTAGCGGTGGTGGTTGAGGGTTGCCTCCATCATTGGGGTTGTCATTCTGGCGCAGTCCACTTCCTGAAGCACCGTTGGTTCCACGAGTGTTCACCATCTGCTGAATACCTCTTGGGTTAGGAAAGGTAGAAGTAGCATAGATAAGATGCAAGAACCTTTAAGGCGAGGAAGATAGGTTTAACCCAACTAAAATAATTCTTTATTTATTCTTGGTATGGTCGCTTATAAAAGCCTACAAGCTTTGCAACACATACTGCACACTCAGCATTACAAAGAAGCAAACTAAACACGAAACCTTAACGTCTACTAAAAGGTAAAGACTATCTTAAAGACGCGACTCAACACTCAAGTCTCAACACAACTCTAAGATTGACTCTCACTCATCCAGCCACCCTGGCTGAGACTGATCCGGCGCATACACCGGCGGGTGAGCTGGCATAAAAGCGAACCCATCCTGATGACCTACTGCTGGCTCCTCCGCAACAACAGGGTCTGCACCCTCCTCTGGCTCCCACTCTCGCTCCTCTGGATCTTCTTCTTCGGCGACCTCGTCCGGTTCCTGAACGACCTGGTCCGCTAGCTCCTCGGCTACCTGCAGGGCCTCCTCTAGCTCGCTGATGACTCTGGCTGCGGCGTCACGGGTCTTTTGAAGCTCTCGCTCAGTCACCCTCAGTGCCTCGTACACTGTCTCCAGCTCCTGAGTAGTTTCCCTCATATGCTCCTCCTGGGCGATAGTGAACTCGGCAAGATGTACTGCGGTAGCACACTCGTCCTCCACGATCCGTCGGCGTCGGCATGCTTACACATCAGGGTGAAGTCAGAACACTGAGTCGTGAAGCTCGTCGGCGTAGTCACGGCAGACACGGCGAAGAGCAAGTCGGGCAACCTCCTGAATCGCAACCTCGTACGAGAATATTCTGGCAGAGATGTTGATTGGCCTGCTAGCTTCCTCATTCTCCCGAGCATAGATGATCAGCTTGCAAACAAATCCTCAGTGAACACCATTAACTGACCAGCTGCCTCCTCAGTAAAGCGGACGATAAAAGCCTCCAAGCGTCTGAAGAACTCTCCACAACTCCATGGCGTAGCCACCTGCTGACTCCTCAAAGGTCGGAACGATCGGCATCTGCTCCACAAGAACTTTGAATAAGTTCTCCACCCAAAACGAAAATGAAAACGGTAAATTCAGCAAAGGCGAGAAGTAGAGAATGAGATGAGTCGAGAGTGTTTTATTAGTCAAATTTAAATTTTCCTTTAGAAAATAGTTTTGGACACACCCAGGACACTACCATACCACCTCTGTAAGGACCCGAATCCACTGATTCGAACCCACTGTGTTTACCGCACTAGTCCCAGGATCAACGCTAGTGCACACAGCTCAACATCGGTACATATCATATCATACTCAACGATAATAGAATAATACTCTATTTATTGATATAGCTAAGTGTATGATCTTATGACCAACTTACATTATTAAGCCACGCAAGGCAAGACTGGAAATATAAACTAATAATTAAGCAGCGGAAAATAGAAAACGTAAACAGCTCATCAGTTCACCACAGGCAACAGACAAGGCTCGGACCCTAATGACTCGCATCCTCTTGAAACTCCTCCAACACAGGTGTAGATTCTTCGATTGTTGATTATTGTTGTTGGCAAGGGGGAGTACTTAAAGCACTCAACAAGTCGTGCACAGAATGCAGTTCTATGTAACTATATGCAAGGCTTATTCCAATGGAAGGCTATCATATCTATTTTGCAATAAGCAGCATTTATGAACAAATACAATAAATAGATTGTAAAGACTGTAAACCAAATAACAATAATAGATAGATTCAACATTTCTGAAGTAAACCAAGTTTCCAATCCTAAATCAAATTCCATCTTCCACATGGCATTCTGCCATCCCAACCAAGTTGTCCATTTAATTAAGCTAACCCTTAACTGTAATTCCCGAGCATTGCTCAATACCGCGAGCACAGCTATCCGAATAGTTTCACACTCTGCAGAGGTTATGCACTTTACCCACACGATACAACCAAACACCACCAAGGCGAGTGATTATAACAAAGCCTTTACAATGCGCTGGCTTAACCCGGTACCATCCCTAAGGTTTCAACACTTGGTGGGATGGTTACCACATCGAGGGCCCCTCTTACGCCATGTGAATTACTCCATAACTCGGGAACTCACACCGACCAAGATAGTACCAAAATTAAGACATTGCAAATTAATCAGCTAGGCTGGCCCATACCAGACATGTGGTTGCATGATTGACTCAGGTCAAAGGCTTGCAAGGTTAAGTGCTTAGAGTGATCAAGGCAAGACATCCACATACCCTCTGCCCATCAGGCCCACCTTGGCATACTCGCCCCTTGTCACTTGCCCCAATCTAAGTGATTATCACCCAGTTGATTACCAAGCACCACGTGCCATCAACAATTCAACATCGTTGCGTGACATAACTCACCACAAACAACTCAATCTCGTTGTGTGATCCCACATGACACACAAGTTCATAACATTGTTCCATATTCCATTAGTCAAGATTAATTATCAATAATTCCAACACATGTGATGACGTGGCATGGCTAAGCAACTAATACGGTCTAATCATCCCATGTTGATTATCATTACTAACCAACTATATTGAACCAATCTAGGGCGACAATAGTTCTTGGCATACAATGACAAGGTAGATTATAAATCAATTTGGTATAATAGCTAAGCCCCAATTTAATTCGAAACAATTGTATACTTGAAATAATATGCAATAAGGTAAAACAAATATAGCAATTTTATAAACAAGAGTTCAATATGATCAAAGCACAACTTGCCTTGGAATAGGTCCTGATCTTGATCTGGAGCTTGCTCTTGAGTTGCTGGATCTTCCTCCGAAGCGTCGCACAATTCAACGTCTACGCGTACTGGAGGAGAAAAGCAAATAAATACCAAAATAAAGATCAAGTGAACTCCAAAAATCAATTAAAATTTACCATTAAATATATCTCAATTTTACAAATTTTTAGAAATTTGAATCACTCCAATCGAAGTTAAGATGCAAAAGATATAGCCTTTTGAAGTTTGGACTAAATACTGAAATTACAAAAATCAGAATTAATTGAATTATTTTTATACTGAAAAACCGATTTATGACACTAGCATGACGTCAGCGCGGATCTGAACCAACCCGATGCTGCCATACGTCCTGGTCCACGAATCGGATCGAGTTCACCGTGAACCGTTTTCATGGCGCCTCGGCCTCAACGCCCGACACGCGGCGGCACCCGATTAGTCCATCCCTGCGGCGCAGAATCCATCGCACAGATCGCATCTAACGGTTATAGATCCTACCTTACGCGGCACGATCCCGACCCTTCGCTGGAGATCCGACGGCTCTTGAAGCTCTTCGACACTGATGTCGGCACGGCGACAAGAACTTCGCCAGACTTGGGAACGAAGACCACAGCGACGGCGGAAGGAGGGCTCTCCGGTGACACTTCTACCCCTCACGGATGCGACTCATCACGGCGAACAAGTTGGCGGCCTCGGCGACGGCGGGGACTCCACGGACGACGAGCTCCAAGCGAAAAACCCGGCGAAGACCTCGGCTTACTCCGACGAGCTCGTAGATGCGTTCTAGGGCTGCTCTCGCGGAACCACTCCGACCAAATGACGCAGCGCACACCTGCGAACCTCGGGATGCTACCCCCTCCTTTTATAGCCTAGGCGTTCGAGCCCTACATGGCGAAGAAGTTCGGTGTCGTCACGGCGGCGGACTCCGAATCCAGAACGGAGACGACGACGCTCTGCCGTACACGCGTCGCAATCCAACGACCACGACACGGCTCCTACGCGGCGCGATCTGGTCCGGAGAGACGCGATCGGACGGTTGCGGGGATTAGGGTTTGCAGAGGAATCTGGGCCGCGCGGGCTGTCTGGGCCGCACAGTTGTGGGCCAGCCCGACACTGCTCACCAGGCTTTTTAAAAGATTTCTCATTTAAAATAATTACAGAAATTCATTTAATTTGTTTTAGGCAATAAAACTATTAGGAAAAATCTAAGAAAATTCTCAAAAATACTTTGAGACATTCTAGACTCAAATAAAATATTTTTGGCAAAACTTTATTTTAACTTTGCATAAATTTAAATAGTTTTCAACAAAAGGTCAAAATACTTAATTTGCAATTACTTCCAATAAATCCATAAAAATCCAAATAAATTCCCGAAAAAAAACATAAAATGCACAAATGACCATAAAATAATATTTAGACGAATTTTGGGATGTTACATCTAACCACGTAATTACGCGGGAAAAATTCGATTAGTTTAATTCCTCAAAATACACAATCTATTCCACCAATTAATGCATCTAGAAGAAAAGATATAGAGAACACAAACTATATTCCTGTCCGTCTAGAAGGAAAGATATACAGCGCGTGCGGTTGATGCTTAATCTGAACGCTCAGGCGTGTCGTAGATGCTTAATTTGAACCAATACGAATAGAAAATTCCTTGATACTAGTTTATGCCTACGTGGAGACTTAGAACAAGACCATGTCAAGTAGTAAAGTACGATTTGTAAACTAAAATCACTGGCTGGAGTGCATCGTCTTCGTGTCTTACCTTTCTGTAATTAAGCATTGACACCACTATATACATGTCTTACACTATGATTCCTTGGAGTCAGATTAAGATACGTGCAGCAACTGGCCAAGAACAATACATAGTCCAGATGGTTCGCACATCGTCCATGCCTTTCCACTACGGATTAACTGGTTTACTATGCCTCGGCATGGTGATTGCCGTTAGTCTCCCCGCCGTTGCAGCGGAATGCCAGAGAACATGCGGTGGCTTAGATCATGGCTTCGAGCTCAGCTGCAACGACACCGGGAACGGAGAGCATAAGCCATTTTTCTATAACATGGAGCTGCTCAGCATCTCGGTGCTGGAATGTCAGGTCCGAATGGCGATGTCCATCTCATCTTACTGCTACAACACCACCTCTCACGACATGGACCCCTCCGTGTGGTCGCTGGACCTAACGGATTCGCCATACAGATTCTCCAACATTGGGAACAAGTTCCACTACTACAAACAGGCAATCCTTGCCGGCATATCACTGCCGATTAGGACCGAGCCGACAGTGATAACATATCTCTGCCGGTTCGAAACTTAATTTGGGGAGGGAGACCTTATCACTGCCGGTTCAAGCAACCAACCGGCAGTAAAAAGCAAGATATCACTGCCGGTTTGAGAGAACAACCAGCAGAGATATATCGCTGTCGGGTCGTCCTTAAATCGGTAGTGGTACTTGACTTTTCCCTGCCGGTTTAAGACTAGAACAGGCAGTGATATTATTTTCCCACGCACTATAATTTTTCCGCGCAGTCCGAGCTTATCACTGCCGGTTCTGCGCAGAACCGGTAGTGATAAGTCGTTTATATAACTGAGACCTCTGCCTCCCGACCGATCGAGCAAAGACAGAGAGGCGCTCTGTCTTTGCTCGATTTGTAGATTGCGACGATTTGCTGCTGAAAAATCTATTAAAATTCATATTGTACTTCTTTTCGAGGTTAGTAATTTGATCTCTATTTTTGTAAATAATAAAAAATTGCCACATGGATATTTACATAATGAAAAAAAGGTTATGCATTTTCAAATTTTGAAATAATAAAAACTTGTTAGATGGATATTTACCTAAGGAAAAAATATTGATGTATTGTAATGTACTCAAAGTATATCCTAAGTATTTACAATTTTTTTCAAAATTTTAAATAATAAGAAATTGCAAGATGGATATTAACGCAATGAAAAAAGATTGATATATTTTAATATAGTCCAAATATATCCTAACTATTTACAATTATTTTCATTTTTTACAATACTAAAAAATTGCTACATGGATATTTACACAACGGAAAAAGGTTGATGTATTTTAATATAGTCAAAATTGTTACCTAGGTTTTTAAATCTAATCGTTTACGATTATTTGTTATTTGCAATTATATGCTTATGTAATTTTTGATTTAATTAATTGTAGATGGACCGAAGGTGGATGTATGATCTGGACCGTTCTTGGGCGAGTTTTTAATGGTGTGAGTTATTTTCTAAACGTGGCTGCGGCGCACAAGTCGAAGAATCTGACGGACTACATGTGTTGTCCATGCGTTGATTGCAAAAATCAGAAGCTGTTTTCTACCATAGAGTCGATACGTGCACACTTGCTTCGAAGAGGTTTCAAGGCTGGCTATACTTGTTGGACCAAGCACGGTGAAGATGAGATTGTACATGAAGGGCAACACATTACTAAAGATGACGGAGACAACGATATGACGGCAGTTGAAGATACGTTTGTCGATAGCCACGACGACGATCTGGATCAAATGTTGTGTGATGGGGAGGGAGACTTCACGAGTGAAAGAGAGTTTCAAAAGTTCCAATATATGGTACAGGACTCCACAACACCATTGTACCCAGGCTGCAAGGAGGAACACAAAAAATTGCAGGCTGTGCTTACACTACTGTAGTTGAAGGCAAGCAATGGTTGGTCCGATAAAAGCTTCACTGAGTTGTTATGTCTCTTGGGGGATTTGCTTCCAGAGGGTAACGTATTGCCTACAAGTATGTACCAGGCCAAGCAGGTTGTCTGCCCATTGGGACTGGAAGTACAAAGGATACACGCATGTCCAAACGATTGCATGTTGTATCGCAATGAGTTTGCGGACTTGGATGGCTGTGATGTTTGAAAAGCAAAGCGGTATAAGGGCAATGATGATGACATCGATAATGACGATGTCGGGGTGAAGCGTAAGAAGATGAGATCCCCCGTAAGGTGGTGTGGTATTTTCCTATAATTCCCCGTCTGAAACGATTGTTTGCGAACAAAAGGCATGCCCAATTGCTACGATGGCACGCCGAAGAGCGTAAGAAGGATGGAATGCTCAGACACCCTACTGACTCTGTGCAATGGAGGAACATCGACAGAAAATATAAGAAGCACTTCGTATATGATGTGAGGAATATAAGGTTCGGGTTGAGTACGGATGGGATGAATCCTTTCGGCAACATGAGTAGCCGTCATAGCACTTGGCCGGTAACTCTATGTATCTACAACCTTCCTCCTTGACTTTGTATGAAGCGGAAGTACATTATGATGCCACTACTGATCCAAGGGCCTAGGCAACCTGACAACGATATCGATGTGTACCTCAAACCATTGGTTGAAGATCTTCTAATCTTGTGGAACGTGGAGTATGGGTATGGGATGAGTATAAAAGAGAGAACTTTATCCTACACGCATTGTTGTTCGTAACCATCAATTATTACCCTGCCCTTGGTAACCTGTCAGGCTAGACGACAAAAGGCTTCAATGGATGCGTCCAGTGCTTAGATGGTACAGCTAGTCGGTGGCTGAAGAACTATCGAAAAATATCTTACATGCGGCATCGTAGGTTCCTCAACAAGGATCACCCATACCGCAATAACAAGAGAGCTTTTGATGGGACAAAGGAGACTGCTTTAGCTCCGAAGAATCACACTAGGAGAGAGATATTTGCGGCTGTAAAGGATCTTAAAATTATTCACGGAAAGGGAGCAGGCAGTACATCTATCCCGAGTTCCCGTGATAAGGCTCATTTGTGGAAAAAGAGATCAGTATTTTGGGTCCTACCTTACTGGCAGCACTTGGAAGTTCGACACGCAATCGACGTCATGCACATAGAGAAGAACGTGTGTGACAGCTTGCTTGGTATCTTACTGGATATACCTGGCAAAATAAAAGATACTCTCCAAGCACGGATGGACCTTGAAGATATGAAACTCAGGAAGGAGTTGTATCACAAAGACATGGATATGGGGAAAAAGTACCTTCCCGCAGCCTGCTACACTCTGAGCAAGAAAGAAAAAATTAGCTTGTGCGAATGCTTGCACGGAGTGAAAGTTCCGTCCGGATACTCTGCCAACATAAAGAGACTTGTCTCAATGAAAGACTTAAAATTAATTGGCATGAAGTCTCACGATTGCCACGTGATGATGACGCGGATGCTTCCAATTGCAATTAGGGGTATTTTGCTAGAGAAAGTCCGAGACCCAATTATAAAGTTGTGTTCATTCTTCAACGTGATTTCACAGAAGACCATCGATCCATTGAAACTAGGTAAGCTGCAGGAAGACGTGGTCCACACTCTCTGCAGGCTCGAGATGTGTTTCCCTCCATCTTTTTTTGATATTATGGTCCATCTCATTGTTCACATTGTGAAAGAGATACGGATTCTCGGACCCGTGTTTCTACATCAGATGTATCCTTTTGAGAGGTTCATGAGGGTTATAAAGAAATATGTTCGTAACCGACATCGGCCGGAAGGTTGCATTGCAGATGGTTGGGGAACCGAGGAGGTCATTGAGTTCTGCGTCGATTACATGGATCTCAAACCGATTGGTGTGCCTACATCATAGCATGAGGGTAGGCTACAGGGAAAAGGGACACTGAGCGAGAAATCACTCTGTACAAACAATTTAGCTTCATTCACACAAGCACAGTTCGCAGTTTTGGGACAATCAGTTGTGGTGGCCCCGTATATCAACATGCACAAGAGTATGCTATCCAGAACAAACCCAGCAAAGTCAGAGGGTTGGATCGCGAGAGAGCATAGACATAACTTCGGCGATTGGTTGTGTAGGCACATGATGCATACGGAGACAAAGTGCGCTCAGTTGAAAGTGTTGGCTCAGGGACCGTCAACTACAATTCGGACATTCCAAGGATACGATATAAATAGTTTTACATTTTATACAAGAGCACAAGATAAAAAGAGCACCAACCAAAACAGCGGTATCCGTATAGATGCCTACGACAGCAACGAAAATAGGAAAACCTACTACAGATTCATATAAGAGATTTGGGAGCTTGATTAGAGACCTTTGAAGGTCCCTCTCTTTCGGTGCCATGGGTAAGACTTCCAAGGGGCATGAACATCGACAAGTACGGTATCACTACCGTAGACCTCAAATTGGTCGGATACGGAGAAGAACCATTCGTACTTGCTAATTCTGTTACACAAATCTTTTTTGTAACCGATCCAGCTAATAAGGAGCGTCACGTGGTTATTCAAGGAAAAAGAAGGATTGTCGGAGTTGAGAATGTTGTCGACGAGGAAGAGTACAACCAATTCGATGAGCTTCCTCCTTTCGGAGAGGACGTTGACCTAGGTCTCATGGAAGAGAGTGAGGACGAAGCTACGTACATACGCCGCGATCATAACGAAGGTCGAATCGTAGCTTAGTTGTCCTAATTAAATATATGTTTATTTTCTCATATGTAACAATTAATGTATTCTTTTCTCATATGTAACAATTTGTGTGAATTAAACTTCATCTGTGTGAATTTTTGTATTTGTGTGAATTTTTGAAGCAATGGTTGGTCTACCGCATTTGTTAGGATATCGAAGATATTAAAACTATTAAAACAATAAGTAATCTGTATTTTTAGAATTTTAGACGAAGGTCAAAATCAAGGGGAAATATTTAAGAGAAATATTACATGTCCTGAAGTTTGTTAGGATTTCAAAAATCCCAAAGCAATCAACCTCTGAAAAAGAAATAAATTGAAAGTTTGACTTCATTGACCTGAACTTACATATCACTGCCGGTTGTCTCATTAACCGGCAGTGATAGTGTCCTTATCACTGCCGGTTAATGAGATAACCGGTAGTGAAATTTAAGTATCACTGTCGGTTCTATATATTACCCGGCAGTGATACTTAAGTATTACTGCCGGTTAATTAGATAACCGCGGTGATATTAAATATCCTTGCGAGTTCTACATATTACCCGGCAGTGCTAAGTCAATTTCACTGTCAGTTATAAATGTGACCCGGTAGTGATATTTAGTCACTGCCGGTTTTTGTGGAGACCCGGCAGTGATAGTCCAGTCCGGTATGTATTGAAACGCCGCACGCCCTCCACTCAGTTCCACTTCGACCTAACGCCGCCACCTCCTCGTAGCTCCCCGCCGTCGCCTCGGAGTGTGCCGCCATCTCCCCACCGTCGCCTCGGAGTGCGTCGCATCCCCTCGCCGTCGTCGCCGCCGTCGCAACCCCTCCCTACTCCATCGCCGACTCTGCCCCCTGGTCGTCGCCCCTAGCTCGCTGCCTCCTCTCCCCACTCCGTCATCGGCACCGGTGACCTCCTCGTTGTTCTGTGGCTCACCGAAGGTAGGAGCGGCTTCACTTGAAAAAAATATGTGCTAACACATCGACAAATGATTATTGCTATGTGTTTGATTTGTGCCGTGAGACATAATGTGTATATGCGCTGATTCAGAAAATATGTGCTAACACATCGACAAGTGATTATTGCTATGTGTTTGATTTGTGCCGTGAGACATAATGTGTATATGCGCTGATTCAGAAAATAGGGCTTTGCTTTGCTGGAAAAGTTCTGAAATAGGGCTTTGCTTTGCTGGAAAAGCCATTGGAGTACACATTGTATCATAAAGGCAGAATGATCCTTGTTTAAGGCTTCCAAGTTTTCTGATTAAACAAGCACATGAGTAGGCTTTAATGATAATCATAATAATGGTGTCTCTTAAATTGTTCAAGCTTTTGAAGTATTTGTTAGGTTAATACTCCTGTAAGAAAAAACTTTTAGCGATTTGATTAATATTTCAGTTTTTCTCACAGTTTACATGCACTAGAAAAGTGCACTGACACAACAAAATGTGATTTTAGAGAAATAAAACTTGGCAAATAGGCAACCTCACTGATTTACTCCACCAATTAAAGTTAAAGTTTTAGGTTATAGGATGATTGCTTATATTTATTTTTATCTATCTTTAGTGCTAATTCTTGCCTTTTGATGAACCATTATCTTGTTATATCACATGTCAATGCTTCAAATTTAGTGTGTCCTACGATCAATTCGCCTTTAGCTTAGCATGTGAATCTAGAACAATAGGAGTTTATTAGTGAAAGCATCAAGAATATTTATGTGTTGCTATTTCCATCAAAAGTTCAATACTCCTAGCTTGATGATAATATTTACCAAGTGTGGTGAGGTTGTACTCATAACTTTTTATTCGTTGAGAAATAGATGATTCGGAAAAAAATATGTATATATGTATGTGTAGATCTCCTGCGTATGTGTATATATCTTGTGTATGTGTATGTTTATATTTGTGTTCATGGTCAAATTATTCTGGAGCATGAAAATTCAAAAAAGTCAGTATATGTGTATGTGTCCTTCAAAGATGTTTGTGTATCTGAGATAAAAAAATATATGTGTACATGTTCTTTAAAGATGTGTATGTGTCTTTCAAATATGTCTATTAATTTTATTTCGTTGAATTGATAAGTTCGACAATTGTTATGTATTTGTCGTTGAATTGATGAGACGAAATGTACGTACATTATTATTGAGTACTCCCTCTTTCAATAAATATTAGTCGTATTTTAATATTGAGTACTGCCTCTAAGTTTAAGCAAAAATAATATCAGTTTGAACAATTTTGAGTTAAGTACATATTAAGCCTAATCTATATACTACCATAATCTGGAAAAAGATCCTAATTAGAACTTGCTTTGCATCTGAATCCAATCACAACAAAAACCCTAAATGTTCACAAACTGCACAGATTTGATATCACTAAAGCCTTTTCGGCAGCTCGTAAAACAACTCATAGAAGAATAGTATAGCCAGCAACGTGGCTATACATAGGCTCATATGCTTTTACATCTATGTACATTCATTATGTCTATCTTCATTTGTACGTGTCTTTCAAAATGACCTTGTTAATTTGAAATTTCCGATAAACTTGCTAGGAATGGCCTCTGACCAGGGACAAGTGTCGGAGGGAGTTGGGCCCTCAAATATGGACGAAGGAGGAAGGGGTAGCCCAAACGATAGCCCAACGTCCTATCTCGAACTTGCGAGGATCCCGCCATGGACCAACGACGTTACTAACGAGGCGAGGTAAAGTTTTAGTACACTGTGGTTCCCAAAACATTGTAGGCCCAGATGACTAATAATTAAGAAGATCAAATTGCAGGCTCAGACGTCTGATCAACGAAGGCAGCGCGCAAGTCGTGGTACAAACAAGATGCCTAAGGGAATTTTTAACATAGTGGAGCTCTCGGCAGTCGAGGAACCTGCTATACCAGAGTCATCATTGGCGCTGTACAGGACAGCCTGCGGGGTTCTTGCTAGGGATGATGTGCCCATCAGCTATAGATCATGGATTGGCCACGAAGGTGACCCATGGGTGGTACCCAATGACCTGAAGAACTCATTATGGGACAAGTTGAAACAAGTTTTCCAGTTCCCCCAAGGGACCGAGCTGGTTGCAAAGAAACGAGCACTCTCCATCATGTGCACAGTGTGGAAGAATTGGAAGACAAACACTAAACAAAATTATGTGAAAAGAATGAAACGCCGAATTTTGACACATACCCAAAGTTAAGGGAGTTTTGGGATGAATTTGTGGCGTACAAGAGGTCTGAAGAAGCTCACATAGTAAGTCAAAGGAACAAAGCAAACGTGGATAAGAATATTCACCCTCACAGACTAGGAACAGGAGGGTACGGGAAGAAAATACCAGCATGGGATAGGTCCGAAGAAGAACTAACCCGCAAGGGTATAATTCCTGCGACGGCCGCCTTAAGCGAACGATCGAAGCACTGGTTGCTTGGGAGGGGTGCTACTATCTCAAATGATGGCAGCTTAAGCTTTAGAAGCGATAGAGAGCAGGAAGTGTTGAGCAGAATCACAGATGCTCACATGTAGTATTCCCAAGGATATTTCGCGCCACGAAGGGAGAATGACGAGCTAACCGTAGCCCTGGGTAACAAGGAGCATCCAGGTCGCACCAGAGGAGTTGGTTTGGTCACGTGGAAAGAGGCCTTCCCTGCAGACGCATAGTTGTACAAGCGTTCAAAGAGATTAAGAGAAGATCAACTAGAACGTCAGATAAAAGATGCTGTGGCGAGAGCGTTAGATGAACAGAGAGCAGAACTAGATAAGGCTGTGGAGCAAGCCGTACAGAAAGCTCTCAGCTCACGACCGCCACCCGGTGAAAGCCCTGAGCTCATCAGTCCCGATGCTCGTAAGAGCAGCTGCGCGTCCACAGGGATTCCCGAAGAGCATGGACTGCATTTTCCTATGGATGACATCAAAGATCCGACACCGTGCAAGCTACATTTGGCCGCACATGGCATTACCATAAAGGTGGCTGAGGGCAGGGCTTGGCCATCCCAGGAGTCGCAGGTTTTGCACTGTCGCCCGATACCGCAGGGATTCGCCAGGGTCAAAGTGGACAGTGTAGTCCACCAATACCTAAAAATAGAGGTAGAAATCCCTGGCGAGGATGGAAACAAAAAACTAGGAGAAAACGTGTATGGCTTCCTCGTGTGGCTCAAGAGCTTGATTAAGTTTGGCTCGGATGATGAGGGCGACGAAGATGATGATCAGTCGCACTCTCCACACAGAGACTTCCCGCCCTTCTCGTCGCCAACCAGAAAAAGTCCAACTCCTTTGCCGGCACCAACCAGAAAAAGTCCAACTCCTCCGCCGGCACCAACCAGAAAAAGCCCGACTCCTCCGCCAAAATCTGAAAAGAATAGAACACCAGGAACATCTCGGCAGTCGGCACCGTCCTCGAAGAAATCTCAAAAATCTGCAAACCCAGGACAATCCCAGAAGAAATTATTAGCTGACATGACTGAAGAAGAACGGAAAAAGCATGTAAGCGCCTGCGTAACATCTCACTTTAAAAAGGTGCCATCATGTAAGAAGACTAAAGTTGATGCTGACGCGCAAAAGTTTTTCTTGAGTATGGCAAAAGTGCAAAAGACAGGGCAGGCTTCTAAAACTTGCAAAATATCGGACTACGAGCGCATATCTAGAAAGCAATACTTGCAGGCGGCTAGTGCCGACACGTTAAAGCGGGATGCTCAAGCAGATGCTGCTCAACTTGATGCTTTGGTGCACGGTCTAAGGTGGAAGTTCGTTATGGGAAAACCGCTAGTTGAACCAGCTCATTTCGACAACCTTACAACACAACTGCGGCGCGTCCATCAGTGGTACATGCAGCACTCCAACGATGGTATGGAGGCGTTCGCAGTCAGATACACAGAGCAAGATTTCCACAGTGGGGATAACATCTGCTGGGTTCTTTTCACGGAGTCAGATATGTTGTACCAAAGAAGATGCCATGGGCGTGAATATACTTAGACTATGGACTTTGTAAGTTTGTCCGTATATCGTTGAGCATTTTTGTACTGTTTAATTGCATGTCTAACTTCTTTCTTATGTAGAATGGAGATACAGACATGTAGAAGAAATAACAATGACAATCTAGCATTCCTCGATCCGGGGCTCGTCAACGAGAAACTTGTGAACGACAATCAACAGTTCGTTGAAGATTATTTATTTAATACTTTTTTGAAGCCGCAATACAAAACCTATGTACTTTTACCCTATAACTTCAAGTACGTATCTCATTACTTCTAATATCGTTTTACTATTTTTGCGTAACACGCACGATGTGGGAGTAATTTACTACGTTGACATATATTTGCGAGTTTCTTTGGGTCCTCCTCGTCATCGCTTAGATGCTAGCGGATTTTTGTCTTGGACTCGTGGAGAAAACAAGTTAATCTGTACCAAGACCTTTGGGACATCTTTGAGCAGTAAACTCGACCGCTATGCTATTACTCTAGCAAAATTCCATTCTATTGCATCTAAGTTTAATTACTATTCAAAATCATTCACAGGGCTTTACGATGCGCAAGAAAAGTGTTGAGATCGTCCATACAGAAAAATTTTGAAATAATAAATGACTTTCCATGCATGAGGCAGGACCCCGGAAACAATTTATGTGCATACTATGTATGTACAAATATGCATTCAACTGTCACGGAGAGTGTCGGCTATAACGAAGCCATGGTACGTAATTACACATTGATGCCTACTTTTTTTCATTTAACATACATCTTCATTAATTAACTTTCTCTTTTCTTCAATAATAGCGCTCCAAAGTGAGAACCAATAAGTTATTGCTGACAGAAATTATAGCAATTCAAGAACAACTCGCCGGATTCATTCATGACGAAGTCATCAATCCAAACGGCGAGTTCCACGCGTAGCCTCATCGCCCTCATTCTACTGTGGCCGGTGCAAAAATCAAAGTCAATGAGAAGAGATGAGATGAGATGTAGTCGAACTATATTTGTAAATAAATCATTGTAAAAACAAAGTATTGTGATGCTTAATTTAATATATTGAATTACGATTTTAACGATGCTTTGTATATACATGGATATATTTGAATTATGATTTGAACGATGCTTTATATACTATATATGGACATTGTATAAACAATTGTATAAAAATATATATATTGAATAAAAAATATACAATAAAAATATTTGGTTCACGGCTTGTCACTGCCGGTTTTTGGAGAAAAAAGGCAGGTATAACCCGACAGCGATATTCTGGTGGATTGGGCCGTCGGAAACGAGAGCTGCGAGGTAGCGCGACAGAAGCCCGATTACGCGTGCGTCAGCGGCAACAGCGAGTGTTTCAACTCGCTCAGCGGACCAGGCTACATCTGCAACTGCACCAAAGGATTCCAGGGCAACCCTTACCTCACAGATTCCAAAAGCTGCCAAGGTGATTTTGCCTCTAATCCCTTCAGAGCAAGCATTGATATAAAACTTTTAGAGAAAATTAAGATCAGTTTGATTTGCAACCATCTTGTGTCTAATTATTTCTTAGCAACTATAACTACTAGTTGGCGATGGGTTAGCTTCTTAGATAAAGTACTTACTCTCCATCTCAAAAGATAAAAAGTTGAATTTTTAGATTATGAAAATACTTAATTTAAAATTTATTGAGTAGAAAGTGAAATCTTATTTCGATTTTAACTTTAACCTCCAATTATTAATAATGTCCACCAAATTCTACAAAGGACAGAAAGTGCTCCTGTCGGGACCCGGATTTGCAAATCCGAAAACCTCTGTGTATACTGCACTAGTCCAAGATCACGCTAGTGCACACAGTGGAAACATAGATGAAATACCATTCCATACAACGAAAGAAGAAGCAATTTATTATTAAATAAAGCAAACGACCTTATGGTCAATGTTTACACCATTATGCATTAAGGCTTAAGAAACAAATACTATTGCAGCGGAAAAGATAACTTGAGCCATTCGACATGCCACAGGCAATCGTCTGGGGAACGCCTTCCTAATCCACGTAGTCTTCATAGAATTCCTCCTCATGATATTCATTATCTCCTTCAGCAACCGATCAACAAGGGCATAAAGCCGTGAGTACAAAGGTACTCAGCAAACCGTAGAGAATTGATGCAATATATTTATGCACGGCTTGACAAGGATGGCTATATAGTTCATTTGCAGAAAGCAACAGCTTGAATTGAAATACAATAAATAGATTGAAAGCATATTTATGAAAAGATAAATAAATAACTGGTAGATCAATGATAGACAACAAAACAACAGTGAACTCCCCCCGTTCACATCCCAACAATTCCACATTCCACATTTTATGAAACACTCTATACCCCGTGTGAAATTCCCGGGCTTTGTCCATGACCGCGGACGCGGCTATTCGAATAGTTTTACACTCTGTAGAGGTTGTACAACTTTACCCACAAGATATGAACATCTCTTTGTGCAAACGTTAATAACACACTTCCTTTGGTGTGTCGCAGAGATATCATAACAAAGCCTTTACAATGCACTGTCTAAACTCGCATCGCTTCGCTAAGGTTTCGCCATTAGAGCCCCTCTTGCGCTTTGCGAATCTACCGTCCATCCTGAACCCACACCCCAACCGGGCAAGACTCAATGCTAGACATTACAAATTAATCAGCTAAGTCTGTCCCATTCCAGACATGTGGTAGTACGGTTAGGCCCAGTTCAATGGCGCACAAGATTAACTCCTTAAATTGTCTCAGGCAAGACATCCACATCCCAATGTGCTAGAAAACACCCCCTTTACTGCACGATCACTTGCCCGAGGGAAAACAATTCGTTCAACCAAGACCAATGGCAAACCCCGCCATGGTACAACAAATTTTACAACAGTGGCTACCGGTGTAACATCCCAAAATTTGAGTTTTGGAATGTTGGAATTCAAAAATAAACCATTTGCATTTTCTTGAATTAATTTCAGCTTAATTTGAATTTTTCCTTAAATGAAAGGATTTAATTTGGGTTCCTTGTGATCCAAGGAATTTTTCTGTATTTTGGGGATTTTTTCTGAATTTATTTGACATTTATTTGAATTTAATTGGTTTTATTGGATTTGAATTATTTAAAATCGGAAAATGTTTTAATTTTCAAAAGCGCTCTGGCCGAAATTCCTCCGCCCGCTCCGTTTTCCCACGGCCGTTTTCCTCGCGTCGCCTCGGCCCGACCGCTCGCCCGGCTCGCTTCGCTCGCCTCGCGGCCATTGGCCAATGCCTAGGCGCCTGGTGTTCTAACCCGTAGCCGCGTCGAAGCCGCGTCGCCTGCCGCCCTTGAGTCCGTGTCGGACACGCCGTCGAGGCCCCTATTTAAGCCGCCAGACGCCTTCGAGGATCGCCTCCTCGCGCCGCCTTTGCCCCACCTCTCGCTGCCTAGCCGTCGCTGCCGCTGGCCGCGACCTCGCCGAGTCCGCGCCTCATCAAAGCCTTCGCCATCTTTTTCTTCGCCGCCGGTGCTCCTCCGCCCGCTGCGGGTCTCCCGAAGTTCGCCGCGTCGCCTTCTTCGGATCCACACCCGCGCGCGCCCGATCCGGTCATCTTTCGCCGATCGCCGGTCGTCTTCCGTTGCCGGCGGTGAGCCCGCGCCGCCGCTCGTCGTCGTTCCCCTCCACTTCTTGGCGGCCGTCCGACGCCTACGCGCGGCCCCCGATCGCGCCACGATCCTTCGCCAGCTGCCGCGCGCCTTGCGTTCGATCCGATCCGCCTCGCCAGATCGCGCCCGCGTGGCGCCGGCGTCACCCGCTTGCGTCGGCCTTTCGCGTCTACCGAGCGCCCGCGTCGGCGCTGCGTCGGCCGTCTGGCGCAGTGCGGTGAACCGGCGCAGCGCTGTGGACCTTGTCCACCGAGAGCCGGATGACGTCGGCGTTGCGCAATAAATTCCTTTTCAAGATAAAATAAATCCGAAAATTCTGATTTTCTGATTTTCTGTATTTTCTCTGAATTTAATCTTTGGAGGCCCGCTCGCTCATACGAACTCCGATTGAGGCGATTCAAGTTTCTAAAATTTTCTAAAATCAAGATCTATCTTCCAGAGCCATTTATTTTCAGTTTTGAGCTTGTTTGAGTCTCTGTTTTGTATTTATTTGGTTTCATCGTTTTCTTTCCGGTAGACGCTAATTCGAGGAGCGAACGAAGACTTGAAGACCAAGATTCAGACTAGATCAGCAAGGCAAGTCGTAACCTTTGATCATATTGATCCTATGTTTGCAAAGTAATTTATTTTATACACTTGCATGCTATTTACGTATCAATGTTTATTTAATGGGAGTAGATGTATGCCTAGTTGACATTATGCCACCTTGATTAGTTGTATGCCATGTATCCATTGTTAAACCTAGGTTGGGACATTACTAGTTGGACATAATCATAATACCAACATTGGGTTATCGTAGCTATGCTTAGACATGCTTAGATATACGCTGGGATTCATGTCACATGTGAATAATGTTAATATTGATTTAATGAGATATTGAATCGTGGCCGTTAGCCATCGTTGTAAAATTTGTTGTACCATGGCGGGGTTTGCCATTGGTCTTGGTTGAGCGAATTGTTTTCCTCGGGCAAGTGATCGTGAAGTAAAGGGGTGCTTTCTAGCACATTGGGATGTGGATGTCTTGCACGAGACAATTTAAGGACTTAATCTTGTGCGCCATTGAACTGGCCTAACTGTACTACCACATGTCCGGAATGGGACAGACCTAGTGATTAATTTGTAATGTCTAGTCTTGAGTACGCCAATGGTGGTGTGGGTTCCGGATGGACGGGTAGATTCGCAAAGCGCAAGAGGGGCCCTAAAGGGCGAAACCTTAGCGGCGATCTGAGTTTAGACAAGTGCATTGTAAAGGCTTTGTCATGATATCTCTGCGACACACCAAAGGCAAGTGTGTTATTATCGATTGCGCAAAGAGATGTTCATGTCTTGTGGGTAAAGTTGTACAACCTCTGCAGAGTGTAAAACTATTGAATAGCGCGTCATGATCATGGACAAGCCCGGAATTTCACACGGGTATAGAGTGTTTCATAAAATGTGGAATGTGGAATTGTTGGGATGTGAGCGGGAGTTCATCGTTGTTTTGTTGTCTATCATTGATCTATCGTTATTTATTTATGTTTTCATAAATATGCTTTCAATCTATTTATTGTATTTCCATTCAAGTTATTGCTTTACGCAAAATAAACTATATAGCCATCCTTGTCAAGCCGTGCATAAATATATTGCATCAATTCCTACACGCTTTCGAGTACCTTTGTACTCACGGCTTTATGCCCTTGTTGATCGATTGTCAAGGAGATAATGAATCTTATGAAGAGGAATTCTATGAAGACTACGTGGATTAGGAAGGCGTTCCCAGACGATTGCGTGGCATGTCAGATGGTTCAAGTTATCTTTTCATTGCAATAGTATTTGTTTCTTAAGCCCTTAAGGCACAATGGTGTAAACATTGACCATAAGGTCGTTTGCTTTATTTAATAATAAATTGCTTCTTCTTAGTTAATTCGTTGTATGGAATGATATTACATCTATGTTTCCACTTGTGTGCACTAGCGTGATCCTGGACTAGTGCGGTATACAGAGGGTTTGGATTTGTAAACCGGGTCCCAACAGAGATGGTATCGAGCCATATCGATCGTAGGTCGCCATCCTAGTTAGCATGGTCTTCAAAATTATTTTCTAAATCAAACCAACAAAATTGGTACTTAATAGCTTTCGTCTCCTCTCGTCTTATTCTTAGGTTCTTATTCCTCTCCTTTGCTAAAACTTTGATTTGAAATTTAAATTGACCTTATCTCATGAAACTTCTCAAAGCCTCGAGTTTTCGCAAGGATTCAACAAAAGACGATGATGATCAAGCCATCGAGGTTATGCCAAAAGACTACCATATAAGTTAGGTTTTGGTGCTCAACGGTATTTGAGCATGTGTTACCTTTTCGGTTTAATTACGTTTAGTCCGCGTGATACTAGGATTTTCTTCTTTGAGCGCCCGGTATGTTGTACACTTGCCTCAAGCACGGTGTTACAACCATACCTTTAATTGAAAAAAAAAACTTTATTTGCCTCTTTAATTTGAAGCCTTTCGTTGTATCCTTTTGTCCTCAGGTATTACCTTCTCCCTAGATGATCTTACCACGATCTACTGCTTTTTCCTCTTACCTATCAAACCCTTGCGCTGCACTCGGATGGTTGACACTGCTCGAGCCGGTCGTGGATCGCCGGTGGATGCAGTGCGGTGCCAACACCAACTCCAACCCCAATGCACCACCACCACCACCGTGACATGACGGAACATGGGACATTTTCTAGCGCTCGGACTCACTTATGAACACAATGATGCGAGAACATGAACAACATGATGAATCGTGAGAACTGCATGCAGCTTGCTCTAGCCAATCTGTTGAACCGCAAAACCAAGTCGCCGCTGCACCTCCTCAAGCTCGTCTCGGTCCAAGCTAGCGAATTTATGAGGACTCGTCCGCCAACTTTCTCCAATTCTTGAGAACCATTGACGCCGATGATTGGATCCGCTCCATTGAGAAGAAGCTTGAAATTGCCCGGTGCACCAATCGTGAGAAGGTTCTCTATGCCGCTCATCGGTGGAGGGCACCGCCTGTTGAATGGTGGGAGAACTCTGATCTTGCCCATGATGATCCTCGACTATCACTTGGGCGAGTTTTCCACCGCTTCGCCACTCTCATATTCCCGATGGAAAGGTGGAAATGAAGAAGAATGAATTCGGAGCTTAAGCAAGAAGGGATGTCGGTGAGTGAATACCTTAATAAGTTCACTCAACTCGCCGCTACGCACTGGAGGATGTAGCCACGAGATGATGCTCGTCGGAAGAAGTTCAAGCGTGGACTCAATCCGGGATTAAAGGTGCAAGTCATTGGCAATGACTATGCGATTTCCAAACATCCGTAGATAAGGCTATGCTCATTGAGGAATCTCGTGGAATTGGAAGAATCCGTAAGAGAAAGATGATGCAGACATGGAGCCCATCGAGTCACCAGCAGAGAGTCGTAACCAATGCTCAACACTGCTTTCGTTTCACTCCTCCGAATACATTCAGGACCCCTGCACCAGCACCTCGCCCAGCTCCTTCAGGCAATCGCAACCCTAGCGCCAACAGCAACCCACCTCAGAGGAACAGTAATCCAGCTGCAGGAGTCACCTGTTTCAACTGTCATGAACTCGGTCATTATGCCAACAATTGCCCCAGAAAGCAAGCTGTGACGCCAGTCCGTTTTAATTTGGGATCTACGCCACCAAGACCCCGCATCAGATCGGGGCGTGGAGTGCCCCAAACTCCTAATCAAGCCACGAGGACTCCGCCGCTTCTTTGGAAGAGGCGCGTGAATCACGTCACCACCGAGGATGCCCGACCGCACGGCACGTCATACTAGGTAAGCTCCTAGTCAACTCAAAGATCCGCCATGGTTTTGTTTGACTCGAGCTACGCATTCGTTTGTTTCTCGGAGTTTTCTTGCAAATCATCAATTAAAGACAATGCCTCTTAAAATCGTTTTACTAGTGCAATCTCTCAGGTTACGATTTGAGTACGAACCAAGGCTGCCCAGAGTTAAGATATTAATTGAGGGTAGAATTTCTAGCCAACCTTATTGTCCTAGACACCAAGTCCCTAGATGTGATCCTAGGAATGGATTGGCTCTCCAAGAACCAAGCAGTTTTGGATTGTGGGAATAGAGAGATCACCCTAACCAGTCCAGATGGAACCAAGTTAAAAGTTCAAGCCGATTCAGATCAGTCCGAAGGGATTAGAGTTTGTAGTGCCAAAGGAATAAGCTTGGAAGATGTGCCAGTCGCCAGCGAATTTCCTGATGTGTTTCCAGATGAGTTGCCTGGGATGCCACCGGATCGAGATATAGAGTTCTTGATAGAACTAGTGCCTGGAACACCACCCATTTCCAAGAGACCCTATAGGATGCCAGCTAATGAGTTAGCCGAAGTAAAGAGACAGATTAAAGAGCTGCAAGATCAAGGATTTGTTCGACCAAGTTCTTCGCCATGGGGAGCACCAGTTCTTCTAGTTGAAAAGAAAGATGGAACTCAGAGAATGTGTGTGGATTATCGCTCACTCAATGAGGTCACCATCAAGAATAAGTACCCTCTGCCAAGAATCGATGATTTGTTTGACCAACTTCAGGGAGCCGGAGTGTTCTCGAAGATTGATTTAAGATCAGGTTACCACCAGTTGAAGATTCGTCAAGAGGATATTCCCAAAACAGCTTTTGTTACTCGGTATGGGCAGTATGAGTATACCGTGATGTCCTTTGGATTGACCAATGCCCTGCCTACTTCATGACCTTGATGAATAAGGTATTCATGGAGTATTTGGATAAGTTTGTTGTTGTTTTCATTGACGACATTCTGATCTACTCCAAAAGTGAGGAAGAACATGAGGATCACTTGCGCCAAATCCTAACGAAGCTAAGAGAGAATCAGCTTTATGCAAAGTTTAGTAAATGTGAGTTCTGGATGAAAGAAGTTGCTTTCCTAGGTCATGTCATATCGGAGAAGGAGTCATTGTTGACCACGGAAAGGTGCGAGATGTGCTAAGTTGGGAGTCACCCAAGGCGGTACCCCAAATCAAGTTTTCTTGGAATGGCGGGATATTATCGCGTTTCATAGAAGGGTTTTCTAGAAAAGCTAGACCGCTCACTCAACTTTTAAAGAAGGAAAAGAAATTTGTTTGGACATCGGAGTGTGAGCAAAGTTTTCAAGAATTAAAGAAGTGTTTGACAACTGCCCCAGTGCTTATTACGCGGATAATAGGAAGGATTTTGAGATATTCTGATGCATCCCGACAAGGACTCGGTTGTGTGCTAATGCAAGATAAGAAGGTTGTAGCGTATGCTTCATGACAAACGAGGCCACATGAAGTTAACTATCCTACCCATGATTTGGAATTAGCAACAGTAGTGCATGCTTTAAAGATTTAGCGTCACTATCTCATTGGTAATCGTTGTGAAGTTTATCACGATCACAAGAGTTTGAAGTATATTTTACCCAAGTGACCTCAATATGAGACAAAGAAGATGGTTGGAATTGATCAAGGACTATGACATTGGGATTCATTATCATCCGTGCAAGGCCAATGTCGAGCCGATGCTTTGAGTAGAAAGAGCTACTGCAACACTCTGATGATTAAGGAAAGTCAGCCAGCCCTTTATAAGGAATTTCAGAAGCTTAGTTTGGAATTGATTCAGGAAGGGTATTTAGCTACCTTGGAAGTACGCCCTACGTTGGAAGATCAGATTCGAGAAGCACAGGTAGATGATGCCGACATTAAGGAGATTAAGAGCAATATGAAGAAAGGAAAAGCCTCAGGTTTCTCTGAAGATGAACAAGGTACTATTTGGTATGAGAAGCGTATTTGCGTACCAGATCAGAAAGAGCTTAAGGAATTGATTCTCAAGGAAGCGCATGAGACTTTATACTCCATTCATCCTGGAAGTACCAAGATGTATCAAGACCTCAAGGAAAGGTATTGGTGGCCTAGTATGAAGCGTGAGATTGCAGAATATGTTGCACTTTGTGATGTCTGCCAGAAGGTCAAGGCAGAGCATCAGAGGCCAGCAGGATTGCTGCAGCCATTGAAGATTCCAGAGTGGAAGTGGGAAGAAATTGGTATGGATTTCATTACCGGATTTCCTAAAACCCAAGCAGGTTATGACTCGATCTGGGTAATAGTGGATCGATTGACTAAGGTAGCTCACTTCATTCCAGTTAAGACTACCTATGCAGGAGATAAATTAGCAGAGTTATATATGTCAAGGATCGTCAGTCTTCACGGAGTGCCTAAGAAGATAGTGTCTGATAGAGGAACCCAGTTTACCTCTCGTTTTTGGCAGAGTCTGCACGAAGCCATGGGAACTCATCTCGATTCAAGATCGCCTATCACCTCAAACCGATGGATGACCGAAAGCGTGTGAATCGATTCTTGAGGATATGTTAAGAGCTTGTGCCTTAACTTATGGTGTCAAGTGGGACAAGTGTTTGCCCTACGCCGAAGTTTTAGTACAACAATAGTTATCAAGCCGACCGCAAATGTCGCCTTTTGAAGCCTTATATGGAAGGAAGTGCAGAACCCCTCTCAACTGGAAGGAGTCAGGAGAAAGACAATTGTTTGGTCCTGCCATACTGCAAGAAGCCGAAGAGCAAGTTCAGCTAATTCGAGACCGCTTGAAGATAGCTCAAAGCAGACAGAAGAGTTATGCAGATAATCGTCGCAGAGATTTGAGTTTCGAGCCCAATGATTATGTTTACCTCAGAGTTACCCCTCTCAAAGGAGTTAAGAGATTTCAAGTAAAAGGAAAGCTTGCCCCCAGATATGTGGGACCGTTCAAAATCTTGGAACGAAGAGGCGAGGTTGCCTACAAGTTAGAATTGCCTCAGTCTTTTGCTGGAATCCATGATGTGTTCCATGTATCGCAATTGAAGAAGTGCCCTGCGTGTGCCGAGGAACAGATGTCATTGGAAGCCATTGATTTGCAAGAGGATCTTACCTACAAGGAGCAACCAGTGAAAATTTTGGATATCGCAGAGCGTATCACGAGAAGCAAGATCATCCGTTTTTGCAAGGTCCAGTGGAGCCATCATTCAGAAGAGGAAGCAACTTGGGAGCGAGAAGAAGATCTGAAGTCCGAGTTTCCCCACCTATTCCCTAGCCAGCCTGAATCTCGGGGTCGAGATTCCATTTAAGGGGGGAGGTTTGTAACATCCCAAAATTTGAGTTTTGGAATGTTGGAATTCAAAAATAAACCATTTGCATTTTCTTGAATCAATTTCGACTTAATTTGAATTTTCCTTAAATGAAAGGATTTAATTTGGGTTCCTTGTGATCCAAGGAATTTTTCTGTATTTTTGGGGATTTTTCTGAATTTATTTGATATTTATTTGAATTTAATTGGTTTTATTGGATTCTCGAATTATTTAAAATCGGAAAATGTTTTTAATTTTCAAAACGCCTCGGGCCAAATTCCTCCGGCCGCTCCGCTTTCCCTCATGCCTGCTTTCTCCGCCGCCGCCTCGGCCCACCTCCGCTCGCCCGGCCTCGCTGCGCCTCGCGGCCTGGGGCCTGGCCAATGGCGCCGCGTGCCTAACCCTAGCCGCCGCCAAGGCGTCGAAACGCGTCCGCCGCCGCTCTTGGAGTCCGTGTCGGACACGGCCGTCGAGGCCCCTATTTAACCGCCGCCGACGCCCGAGGATCGCCTCGCGCCGCCCCTTGCCCCACCTCTCGCTGCCCTAGCCTGCCGCGTCGCGCCAAGGCGACCTCGGGAGTCCGCCGCCTCATCCAAGCCTTCCGCCATCTTTTTCTTCGCGCCGGTGCTCCTCGCCGCCGCGGGTCTCCCCGAGTTCGCCGCCGCTCGCCTTCTTCGGATCCACACTCGCGCCGATCCGGTCATCTTCGCCGATCGCCGGTCGTCTTCCCCTGCTGTCCGGTGAGCCTCGCCACGCCTCTGCCGCCGTTCCTCCACTTCTTGGCGGCCGTCCGACGCTTACGCAGCGCTCCGATGCGCCACGCGATCTTCGGCTGCGGCCCGCGCCTTGGCCGCGTTCGATCCGATCGGCCTCGCCAGATGCGCGCAAGGTGGCGCCGACGTCACCGCTTGCGTCGGCCTCCGTTACCGAAGCGCGCCAGCGTCAGGCTACAGGCGGCCGTCGCCGGTGCGACGGTGAACCGGCTGGCGCCGTGGACCTTGTCCACCGAGAGCGGATGACGTCGGCGCTGCGCAATAAATCCTTTTCAGTACAAAAATAAATCCAAAATTCCGATTTTCGATTTTCTGTATTTTTCTGAATTTAATCTTTCGGAGGCCCGTTCTCGCCATACGAACTCCGATTGAGGCGATTCAAGTTTCTAAAATTTTCTAAAATCAAGATCTATCTTCCAGAGCCATTTATTTTCAGTTTTGAGCTTGTTTGAGTCTCTGTTTTGTATTTATTTGGTTTCATCGCTTTCTTTCCGGTAGACGCTAATTCCGAGGAGCGAACGAAGACTTCAAGACCAAGATTCAGCACTAGATCAGCAAGGCAAGTCGTAACCTTTGATCATATTGATCCTATGTTTGCAAAGTAATTTATTTTATACACTTGCATGCTATTTACGTATCAATGTTTATTTAATGGGAGTAGATGTATGCCTAGTTGACATTATGCCACCTTGATTCGTTGTATGCCATGTATCCATTGTTAAACCTAGGTTGGGACATTACTAGTTGGACATAATCATAATACCAACATTGGGTTATCGTAGCTATGCTTAGACATGCTTACATATACGCTGGGATTCATGTCACATGTGAATAATGTTAATCTTGACTTAATGAGATATTGAATCGTGGCCGTTAGCCATCGTTGTAAAATTTGTTGTACCATGGCGGGTTTGCCATTGGTCTTGGTTGAACGAATTGTTTTCCCCGGGCAAGTGATCGTGAAGTAAAGGGGTGCTTTCTAGCACATTGGGATGTGGATGTCTTGCCCGAGACAATTTAAGGACTTAATCTTGTGCGCCATTGAACTGGGCCTAACATTACTACCACATGTCCGGAATGGGACAGACCTAGTGATTAATTTGTAATGTCTAGTCTTGAGTAACGCCAATGGTGGTGTGGGTTCCGGATGGACGGGTAGATTCGCAAGGCGCAAGAGGGGGCCTAAAGGGCGAAACCTTAGCGAGCGAGACTGAGTTTAGACAAGGCATTGTAAAGGCTTTGTCATGATATCTCGCGACACACCAAAGGGTGTGTTATTATCGATTGCACAAAGAGATGTTCATGTCTTGTGGGTAAAGTTGTACAACCTCTCGCAGAGTGTAAACTATTCGAATAGCCGCGTCATGGTCATGGACAAAGCCCGGAATTTCACACGGGTATAGAGTGTTTCATAAAATGTGGAATGTGGAATTGTTGGGATGTGAACGGGAGTTCACTGTTGTTTTGTTGTCTATCATTGATCTATCGCTTATTTATTTATGTTTTCATAAATATGCTTTCAATCTATTTATTGTATTTCCATTCAAGTTATTGCTTTTCGCAAAATAAACTATATAGCCATCCTTGTCAAGCCGCATAAATATATTGCATCAATTCCCTACGACTTGTCGAGTACCTTTGTACTCACGGCTTTATGCCCTTGTTGATCGATTGTCAAGGAGATAATGAATCTTATGAAGAGGAATTCTATGAAGACTACGTGGATTAGGAAGGCGTTCGCACGATTGCCTCGTGGCATGTCGAATGGTTCAAGTTATCTTTCCACGCAATAGTATTTGTTTCTTAAGCCCTTAAAGCACAATGGTGTAAACATTGACCATAAGGTCGTTTGCTTTATTTAATAATAAATTGCTTCTTCTTAGTTAAATTCGTTGTATGGAATGATATTACATCTGTGTTTCCACTGTGTGCACTAGCGTGATCCTGGACTAGTGCAGTATACACAGAGGGTTTCGGATTTGTAAATCCGGGTCCCGACAACCGGCCACGATTCAATTTCTCATTAAGTCAAGATTAACATTATTCAATATGTGATATGAATCCCAACGCATATATAAGCATATCTAAGCATAACTACGATAACCCAATGTTGGTGTAATAATTATGTCCAACTAATAATGTCCCAACATAGGTCTAACAATGGATACATGGCATACAAATAATCAAGGTGGCATAATATCAACAAGGTATACATCTACTCCCATTAAATAAGCATTGATACACAAAATAGCATGCAATTGTAATAAAGTAAAATTACTTTTGCAAATATGGGATCAATATGATCAAAGGATTACGACTTGCCTTGCTGATCTAGTGCTGAATCTTGGTCTTCAAAGTCTTCGTCACACTCCCTAATTAGCGCTCACCGGAAAAAAGCAAGGAAACCAAATAAATACAAAACAGAGACTCAAACAAGCTCAAAACTGAAAATAAATGGCTCTGGAAGATAGATCTTGATTTTAGAAAAATTTAGAAACTTGAATCGCCTCAATCGGAGTTCGTATGAGCGAGAACGGGCCTCCGAAAGATTAAATTCAGAGAAAATACAGAAATTCAGAAAATCAGAAATACAAGATTTATTTTTATACGAAAAAAGGATTTATTGCGCAATCACGACGCCACCGCTCTCGTGGACTCGGTCCACGGCGCTGGCTTTGCTCACCGCGGCGCCCGGCACAACTAACGCAAGCGATGACGCGGCGCACGACGCAAGCATCGGGTCGACGTGGCGACAGAGGTGGCGCTCGACGGCCAAGGGGCCGACGCGATTGCCGCTGTCGCGCGATCCGCGACCGCCGATCATACGGTTGGGAACATGGCGCTGGCGGTGAGGGACGGGTCCGATCAAAGCTGGGCCGGTTACGATCGGACGGCCACGGTCCCTCGGCGGAGAACGACGGTGAGACAGCGGCGCGGGGCTCACCGGATTTCGAGAAGAAGACACGGCTGACGGCGAGAACGCGACGGAACGGGCACGGCTCAGAGCAGATCGGAAAAAGGGGGTCACGGCCGACTCGAAGATGCAATCGGGGACAGCGGAGACCAACCGGAGGCGAAGAAAAGGCGGCGAAAAGCTCCGGCCAAGGCGAGGAACTCCGACGAGGTCGCACAGAGCAACGGCGGCGCTTCGGGCAGCGAGGAAGGGGGCAAAAGGGGCGGTGCATGCAGGGGATTCTCGGGCAGCGCGCGACGGCTTAAATAGAGGCCTCGACGACCGTGTCCGACACGGAATCCAAGACGTGCGGCGCGAGGACTCCGAGCGGCGGCGGCTAGGGTTCGCGGCGCGGCGACGTGGCGCACTCCGGACCGCACACGTGGCGCGAATCCAACGGCGTGGCGTATGCGCGGTCGGCCGGGTCGCGGGCGAGCAATTGGGTCAAGCGGAGCGATCGGGCCGAGCCGAGGGAAGGAGCTGGGCAGCAGAGGATTCGCCCGAGGGGTTTTAGAGAATAAAACATTTTCCGATTTAAGATAAATCCGTAAATTGAATAAATGCTAATAAATTCAAATAAATACCAAATAAATTCGGAAAAATCCCAAAAATACGTAAAAATTCCTTGAAGCACAATGAACCCAACTAAATCTGAAAATCTTTAGTTTGGTGAATAGTTTAGTCAAATTAAATCTTTTATTAATAGAAAATTCGCATTGTCAGAATTAATTCAAGAAAATACAAATGGTTCATTTTTGAATTCAAACATTTCAAAACTCAAATTTTGGGATGTTACAGCTCCCTAATTAACCAATGGATATACACCACGCCAGTAATGCTTGTATTCATGCAATCGGACGAAACCAAACCATCCTTGAGAGATATGGTAGAAGGTACATTCCTTGCATGATTGCTAATTTTCATTTATTTCAAATTTTAGTTATTTAGGTTTTGCTTTGGAGTTCCTATCAGAATCAAAGGGCTAATTTTCTTTTATTTTCTATTGTAATTTTCATATAGTTCCTTTTCAGTTTTAGGTTGGAAATAGTAAACAAATCCAATTGCTAATTTAATTTACTATTCATTCTAAATTTTAGCTATTTAGGGGTTTTACTTTGGATTTCGTACATAGAACAAACTACTAATTTCATTTGTTTAGTTTTTATTCCTAATTTTAGTTGTTTAGAGTTGCTACACATTCTTTTAGTGCATACAAATCAAATTCCGAATCTTATTATCTTTCCATATTTGCATATTTTGGAATTTTAGTTCTCAACAAAAAATAATAATTTTAACATAGTAATTACTATGGATTTTAATAATTCAGAATTTTAGCTTTGAATTCATTTAAAAATTAAATTACTAATTTTCCTTTGATTGTTATTATGCTTTTTCATAATTTTGGATTCTACATGACATTGAGTCTTACCTCTTACTATGTATTTTAACATTACGCAATTCATATAAATATCAAATTGCTAATTTTATTTTGATTTATATTCTAAATTTGCATATTATTTTATTGTACATGATTTGAAGTTTTTCTTTTCAATTGTTAGGTTCACATTTATATACAAATTGATAATTTTCTTTTATTTTTACCAAAATTTAGCTATTTAGGAATATTATTTTGGGATTCGTATGAAAATCAAATTGCTAATTTTCTTTTATTTATTTATTCCAAATTTTAATTTTTGGTTGGAATTCGTATAAGAATCGAACTGGTAATTTTTATTTAATTTTTTTTTTCTGAATTTCAATTATTTTGATATTTTACTTTTATGTGAGGATTTTTCTTTTCCTTTTCTTTCTTTGTTTTATTTATTTTATTTTCGTTGTTTAGGAACTTTGTAAGAAGTGCTTCCACCAATTGTGTTAGCTTTACCTGTAAATCTCGTCATTACACGCACGCGACTCACACATACATATACATATGTATGTATGTATATTTTGCATTATACTTTTACATAAATTCAATTTATTTGGTTGTAGATATTGATGAGTGCAAGTATCCACAAGAGTACCCCAGCTACGGAACTTGTGAGAACAAGCCTGGCGGGTTTGACCGTGCGAGAAAGACCTCACCCAAGGAGAACAGCTGACAATTGGTACACACATGTTGCAACTCTCTATATATGTTTCACCGTTTTGGCACTATTCATGGTTTTGCAGTAAGATATATGTCCTTGCATTCCTAACGAAATGAGTACATCACATGTCTTTGAATCTTTTTTTTTTGGAATAAGGCAAACATATCCGGACATAGCAAATTCAATTATCAGCTGACTTGGCGTGTGATATCAATTATGATCAATTTTTTCTAAACTTGTTATGTCGAATGCTTATATGAATTGATACGCGGAATAATAATAATATAAATCTACTTAACGCCGCTCATTATTCCTAATTTGTGTGTACCCACAAAGTGAACCCAGCTGTCACTCATATACTAATAATAATATTACTAAAAGAATTATATACTACAAATTATACAAAAACAGATGACATAATAGACAGAATAAGCAAGTTTTACATATGTAGATGTATTACGTACACGTAGATGCGTATACATCGGGCGTATAATGGGGATTACAGATGTGGGTAACGTATGCCCATCTCCATCCCCATACAAGGTGGCGAGGGAAACTCTTTTCAGACTCATCCTCTTAACGGAGGAATTTTCTATGGATTAAACTAGTTTTTAGTGGCCTTCTACAAGTTTCATGATTTGGAGTAGCATCTCCAAATTGCAAGGTTTCGTGGCGGTGTATATAAAAATTTGTAAATTAGTAAGTATTTTGCTTGCACTATGTGTGTTCTTTAGTTCGATTCAATTGAACGAGTAATCAACTGCTCTCTGAAACATTTTGATAAACTTGTTGTTGACTTAAGAGCTATATATATCCTCATTACTCCAGGAATTTGTGCCTCTGTTTGTTCTATATTAGAAGTGTGATTTATTAATCAAACAATTGTTACATTAGGAACAAATTGTAGAATATAGAACAAACATAGCACAATTAATCAAAATCTAGGAAATATAAATTTATTCAATTTTGAATGATAATCGCTCAACAGGAGCATAGACCAAATGTTTATTCAGGAACTAGGCTAAACTCATAAGGAGACTTATAAGGAATATGTGACATCGACTAGCAAAGTGAAGGAATACTTAGGAGACTAATCCAAGTCTCCATATGAGTCGTATATGTCCTTATAGGACTCCTCAAACTTTATAATTTTAAGAACCATATTGTCACACTTCTTAGCACCTGTGTCAACAACAGGTTGAACGGTGAAGTATGATTCAACATTGCTTACCCCGGGTCTTATTGACTTTTTTAGTGGATTTTGTGTAAAGGTCTACCACATGCTTCGGGATACAATAGTTGCATGACCAATGGCCAATCCATCCATACCTAAAACAGGGTTATTCAAGGTTTGCAACCTTACTTCTAGAAGTCTCTGACCCTTTACCTTCCCTTTTCCACTATGAATTGCCTCTTCCCCTTATCCCCTTTATTCCCTTGGCCCTTTTTGCGGCCACGGCTATTGCTAGCCTACTGAGCATTTGCATGTGCTTCGGGCATTACAAGACTCTCATTAGAAAGTACGTGATGATTCTTCACCAAGAGTTCATCATGTTTTTCTGCTTCTAGCAAAATGCATATAAGCTCGAAGTACTTCTAGTACTGGGCATGATGATACTTTACAGCAGTATCCTTATATTGGGGTGGAAGGTGTATAATATCTTATCTATCTTTTTAGCATTAGTAACTTTCTGGTTACATAATGTTAGATCAGTGACAAGCTTGTGTATGACAAAAATTATATGCTCCACGGCCTTTAGAATCCTGAAAGCGCGAGAGGATCCATTCGTGCTGTGCTTTTGGCAACAGGACAGATCTTTGCTGGTTATATATTTTTCCTTCAAGGAATTCAAAAGTACCAGCTAGTCATCTTCCATCAACTATTTGGCCTTCAGGTCCGTATGAAGATGGTGCCTCAAGAGGTACAGAGCTGTACATCTAGCAGCTTCAGGAAGAGCAGGGGTACTAGCTTCAGGCTGGGAAAACAGTAGCTCCAAAAGATTGAGTTATCATATTAATCTTAATATTCATTACTTAGATAAGGTAATTATTGCCATTCAGGGCAAGCTTGATAAGTTCCCTCTTTGCGATGTTCAACATATCCTATTTCTATTTATGCAAAATGACTTTTACTACTAGTAAAATCATTATATTGTATGCTCACTCTTCAATCAGTAAAGCTTGGTCGGTATCTATTCAGTAGATAATTATCTAAAGTTTTCCAGAATTTTACTAGCAATTTTCATGGTATTCTGCTAATTATTTAGCAATTTTTAGAATTATCGACAATGTAAAAATAACTTTCAACATGAATTAATCATGGCATAATACTAAGAATATTAATCCAGAGACTTAAAGCTCTCAAATGATATCTAGAATTTTTTTCTAGCATTTTTCATGTTTTTTCTGTTAATTACCAAGTAATTTTTCAGAACTACTGAATAATAGGAAATAATATGTCCAGCACATATAAACATGAAAAACATGCTAAGAAAATTAATATAGCAACATGACATAAAGAAATGGATCATACATATTTTTCCATAATTTTATAGCATTTTCTATTAATTACTAATAAATTTTCAGAATTACTTAAATAATAGAAAATAAATTTCAGAACATATAACTCATGGCATAAGGTTAGAAAATAAACCCAGAGCATGGAACTTCAAACCACCTGCTCCAATTGAGGACAATTACTGGAAAATCTGCTTTTACTTTTCTAGAAAGAGACTTTGGTGTTTTAGCTTTATCTCTTTTAGAAAAGTAGTCTTTGAGTTGATTCCTCTTTGTCCAACACGTGACAACCGTGGATTGTGATTGAAAATCCTCACATGATTCATGGTTCTCATCCATGTAAGCTAGGGATACACATAGTTGTCTAATTGTTTGAAGGGTGTGTAATCGAGAAACACCTGCTTGAAGGAAAATTTTTGGGTGTTTCTGCATTTTGTTGTAGATTTTTGGAGTACTTTGAGTGGGGGAAAATTTTATTTGGGATCATTCACCCTCTCGATCGCCATTTCGATCTTTCAATTGGTATCGAGCCGGTTTTCTTCCATAGATCTTGACTGGGCCTCAAGAGCCATGGCGATGGATAAGTATTCCACCAAGCCTCCTACTTTTGCCGGAGTTGATTTTCCGCTTTGGAAATCGCGGATGGAGTCATACATCACGCCTGTGGCTTCCCGATATGGCAGAAGGTGAAACTCCCGTGATGAGGTTCCTCGCCGATGAAAACGCTACTACCGGAAATATGGTCGACGTTGAGGCGAACGCTAAGGCAAGGAACATTCTCATACAGGGTCTTAGCCGTAGTGAGTATGATAGGATTTCTCACCTCCGTTCCGCTCACGAGATTTGGGTGACCCTCAATGCTTACCGTGAGGGCACTACTCAAATCAAGACCGTGAGGCAGGATCAGTAAAAGCGTGAGTACAACAAGTTTGAACAACACGCTGGTGAGAGTCTTGATGAGTGTTTCGGTCGTTTTACAAAGATTTTGAGCGATCTTTGAGCAGTTGGTTGTATATATCCTGACTCGGATAATGCTCAACATTTATTGACCGCACTTGATCTTCGAGTTTGGGAAATGAAAATGACCACCATCAAGGACACTACCAACTTGTCGACCTTGACTCTTGATGGGCTTTACTCCCGTCTCAAGACTCATGAGATCGACGTCGTCTCTCGCAAGACGAAATCACAGTCGATGGCCTTGGTCACTGATCCCACCGATCTTCCCTTGATCTTTCTCTCGGGTTTCTCTTTTCGCCCTTTGCAAGCTAAGCGATGACCAACTGGAAAAATTTCCAGAAAATGAGCTTGCTCTTCTTGCTCGCAAGTTTTCTCATGCATACAAGAGGGTGAGAGAGAGAAATAGAGGTGACATGATCACGTGCTTCGAATGTGGTGGCCCCAACCACATTCGGGCTAATTGCCCCAAACGGGAGAAGACAAAGAACGACACCAACGGTTCGGCAAAGAATGACTACATCGACAAGAACCGCAACATGAAGCCTCCAGTTCGCGAGCCGGCGCGTGAGAAGAAGTACCGCAACTTCTCTAAGAACAAGAAACTCTTCCACCGCGTCCTCGCCGCGCTTGACAACATCAACCTCTCCGACATGAACACATGGATCGACGAGGGCGAGGATGATCCGCAAGAGAAGAAAGGCGGCGATGACTTCTCCGGCATGTGCTTCATGGCCGATGCCAACGGCATCAGCGACTCCGAGCTCTATAGCGACTCGGACGAGGTACCCTCCTATGACCAGCTCAATGAAGCTTTCTACAAATTAGGAAAATTTCATGCTAGAGCTAGAGCTAGGTGTATGGAGCTAGAGAAGGAAGTAGGTACCTTGATTCGGGAGTTACCTTCTCTTAGATCTTCTCCCTCTCGAGTCACTGATGATTGTTCTTTGTGTGATGCCGTGCTTGAGGAGTTAGAGAAACTAAGGACCATACATGATAGTGTGCTTGTTGAACTTGATGGTCTTAGCTTGAAGAATGGTAGCACTAGTTCTGTTGATGCTATTCCTGTTGAGGCTAGTTTTTTTCATACTAACTCTACTCCTTCATGTTCAAATTGCCCTAAATTGCTTGCCGAAATTGATGCCATGAGCGATCACCTTAGGAAGCTTTCTTTTAGAAATGATGAACTTGAAATGCTTGCTTCTAAGGACCCAGTCAGCTCATGTGAGGGCTGTAGGTAACTAAAACTTAACAATGAATCCTTAAATGTCAAGTGTGCTAAACTTGCTAAGGACTTCCTAGATAAGTCACGAGAAACTTGCTTGCGATGTTTTGTGATTGAGGGGGATTTGGATAAAATCCATGCCGAGCTTAGGAAGAAATTAGAAGACCAAGCTCATAGAATTAGAAATGCATCTTATGCTCTTGTGAGGCCCTCAAGATTGAGGCAGTCGTGCTGAGAGAGAAAAATGCACGTGCTGAGAGAGCTCATCTTTCTCGGTTCTTCTTCTTCCCTTGTTCTTCTTGTGCTTCTTTCTTTCGATATTGCCAAGATCTTATGAGCACTCGAGAAGTTTGTTGGAGCCAAGAAGATGCTCAATCTTATTCTAGACCAATCCAAGATTAGTA